>OY992888.1:34111757-34169882 GCA_963921405.1 Cepaea hortensis
TCGAAAAAGAGTATCTTAACGGCGCTGCCCGGGCAAAATTCCGAGTTAAAAATCTACCCAAAGTATTTCAGGATCCTCGCCGATGCAACGGAGTTCGTGCATTGAGCTGAGTTTCTCCAGACTCAGGTTTGAGTTAGGAGGAAAACGGAGCACTTATGGGTTAAACCGTGTGCCGTGATGTTGATCCATCGACTAAATTAAACTAAACAGAATGAAAAGAACAGAAACAGGGGAGGAGATTAATGCGCAATCCCGCAACAAACCAAATTATCCCAGTGGGAGAGCTGACTTCTACTGAGCGAGTGTAGTCTGTGTAGGTATGCATTTCCTTTAACCATCGACATGCGCGAAGAGGCAACATGGCAGCAACGATGTCTGCCGAGGTATAGCCATAGTGAACAGCTGATGTGGAGGCGGCTAGAGAGGCAAAATGACCGGGAAAGCGGCTAGATTTCCCATGATTATATAAAAAGGTGACGTGAACGTCACGATGCTTGAGGTATACAATGCTCTTCTCCCCGAGGGCCACTGGATTCCCCACGATTATATAAAAAGGTGAACATCGCGATGCATGAACTGTACAATGTTCTCCTCCCCGACGGCGGGATGGTCTGTTGGTAGGCACACATAGCAACGTATTTGTGTGATCAGTGCTAGAAACCATTCGCGTATCTCCAAACTGGAAGTCAGAATGGGAATTTACGATACAAGAAACACACCCGTAGTCATTACCTGTATGAGCCCGCTCTCGAAGTGTTTCAAGAAGATAAAGAGGCCGAAACACTCGACAAAGGGGAACGACTTCTGTCGATCGAAAGCCCTCTGCATTGTGCTTGCTCTGACGTGGAGTTTGAATACATTAAATAATGTTCTTCTTCTTCTTTCGTTCGCCTCAAATATGTTTATAACTGCAATGTTGTCTCTTGTAATGAATCTAACAGTCTTTTTTATTTCACTCAGCGGTCCATAGAGTTATATATCTTCCACTGTTGTCTCTCTATGCCAGAAGGTTCGCCTGGATATGTTGTAGTTTGAGCAATCCTGGAGTATGTGCTCTGCTGTCTGCGACGCCAAACCACATGTGCACATGGCTGAGTCACCAATCTTGAATTTTGTATATATGTGGTTGCGTAATCTATTGTGTCTTGTTCTGAGGCGCAGAAGAATGACCTGTTCTGGTCTGTCCATAACATTAAATAATGTGATCTGTCCTTTGTGGACGTTGGGGAGCATCACCAGGCCTAAGATGATTTTCTTAAGCAATTTTGCGTTCAGTAGTTTGCCATTGTTTTGGACGAGAAGTCATCAGTTAGTTAGTTAGTTAGTCGCAGTTCCAACTTCACAGCAACGGGTCGTCCCCATTATGCTCCGTTCCTGTGCCAGTGAATATCACACAAAACGCTCCCCATTGCCCAATGTGAAAAGTGGAAAAGACAGGAATCTCGACAAACAACAGCCCGCACAGATACACTGTGCATAATGCCGCCGCCAGAATGTCAACACACCAGTCCCCCACGAAACACCCAATTCATCTCTGATGTAATCGGCAGTCATTTTCCTATCTGGGTGTTTCCTAGATGTTCACCTACACAGTCCATGAACATACAGTTCATCACCGACGGCAGTGGCAGTCAACCAGAAGCCCAGCAGCCACGCATTTCTGCATAAGATAAAAACTGGTCAACTCTGGGACATAGCCACCTGCCATCGCTCCGAACATGCAGTCACGTTCCAAAAATAAAAACTTGGGCAGATTCAAAAGCACTTCACATGAAACTCACAGCTCACAGTGTCGAGCCACGCACTCACTCAGTAGCAGGGCGACGGAACCATCAAGCCTCCTTAGTCGCCTCTTACGACATGCATGGTAGGCTACAGTGTTGCTATTCTTTGCTTCCCTTATGGGCCCCGGCAACACACGGGAGGAGAAGTCATCATTGATCAATCAATGGGATCAACACCTTGTGCCGCATTTATTGAAAGACAGAAGATCAAGTGGTTTGGCCATCTCGTTAGAATGCAGCACCATCAACTACTACCACTAGCCTTACATCAAAAATCATCTGCGACGAGATGAAGAGGACGCCCAAGAAGAAAATGGATTGACGACATCAAAGACAATGTACACACGGAATGACACTATCTAATGAATGCCACCCACAGGGCGCTGGAGCGCTAACTATCCCTCCCCACGCGGCTTGACGGCAAAAGTGGAAGATGATGATGATGAGTCAACATTGATGCCCAGCTGACAGGTGTAGGGATTGCACTCCTTACCCCACCAAAAGCGCACCGGAAGTTTAAGAAAGCGCATAAAGCCCTACAGCCACGTAGGTGTAATATTTATACATTTCAATGTAATTAAATCCATCCACCTCCTGCTATAAATATGAAACAGAAATATCACGAAGGTGACATTTCTAACCCCGGAAACCAAATATGGCCGGTTGTTTGCGATTTGAGGTGTTGTGACAGAAGCCTTTCAGCACGTTATTGTGTTTGATTACTTTGGATTGTATTATTTTTGTTTACAGGTAGGTGTCTTTGTAAGTGTAGTATGTCGTTTTGTATCTTTGAACTGATATTTGTTTGAATTTACTGTTCTAACTCTACGTGAAGTACATAACTCATAATTCATAACTTGTTTGACTTTGATTTGAAGTTCTTAGTTCAAGTTACGGGCACGATCAAGAAATGACTCACTGAGTGAGTGGCGAATGATTTAGTGCTGTGCCACTACGTTACTGGCACTAACAAGTAACAAACTAGGACTTGAACAAATGAACGTTAGCTTATTCTGGAAGTCTCTAGGAAAGTTATAAGCAAAGATATAATATATAATATAAATTCTTCTTGTGTGAATTAATTAATTTAATTGGTCTGTGACTCTGTTCAAATTCAGAAATTCAACACAGATTGAAAAGTTAAAAAAAGACTAATTAAAATAATTAATATTTATACTATACTAATTGGATTGAAATACAAATTCAAATATACGGACTTACCGAATAAGTTTTCTATACATAACCTCTTGCTTCATAGGTGTGGACACACACACACAGTACACACCTCTCTCTCTCTCTCTCTCTCTCTCTCTCTCTCTCTCTCTCTCTCTCTCTCTCTCTCTCTCTCTCTCTCCCCCCCTCTCTCTCTCTCTCTCTCTCCCCCCTCTCTCTCTCTCTCTCTCCCTCCCTCCCTCCCTCTTTCCCTAGCCAATCACTTAGGCACGGATATTTACACATTATAATCATTATTGTAATATAACTTATAATTATATAGAGTAAGAAATAATAACCCATTCTAAAGTTATAATACCACATAAATCATAATTCATTCATCATGATTATCCATAAGTGTAAAATGCATCCCTTATAGGGCCTCATGAGGTCATTTCCGGGGCAATGTGTTGTCAATCACTTACGTTTGAGAGTATCATCGTCTGCTAGACACTAGACCAATCAACGTTTCTTCTTCTTCTGCTGCGTTCACCCGGAGTTTTTTTTTTTCCGGACGTGATTGCGTTCTGCCTGTTTACAGCAGAGCTGCGTTCTTGCGCCGTTAGGCCGACACACCCGACTTCTGCTGGCATTTGTTGACCGGGTTAACCTTCCCGGGGCAATCAACGTTTGAGTGTGTGGTGAACTGCTAGATTGATCGATGGATACATAAAGGTTTATGGGCCCGGAGGACCCTCACTGTCGTCGATATCCATATCTTGTGCTACCGAGGAAAGTGAGGGCCCTCTGGGCCCAGACACATTTATTGTATCCATCGATCGGTCTAGCAATCCGTGGCACACTGAACCAGAAGTGATCGACAACACATTCAATGCTCGTTCCAATATGTATAATTTTTTTCCCCGCGGATATACCGATACAAGAGTTTAGAACTTGTTTTCCGGCAGTGTTTACAACCTTAGTGCCACAATGTCCACATATAACTGTGAAATATTATTGGTACGTATGTCCATTTTCTCAGTTCTATATTTTAGTTCGTAGTTCATATTTTTTTATTATATCAGCTAATGAGGCCCTGTAAGGGATGCTTTTTACGCTAAATAATTTGGTACCGTCATTCAGAAGAGAGCCCCTTGTACTTTAGTCTTTGGACATTTCTCTCTATCGTAAAAGACAGAACACTTGCCTCTGGTGCTTGCTGTCATGTATAGCTTATCCTACAATAACATCTTGAATCCATCTACATTGTGATCTCCTTCTTCTCTGCTTCCCTGGTAAACCTTGAACCTAATTCCATAGCTACCCATTCCAGACATTCAAATCTTTTTACACAAACAACGAAAATATTTAATAATCCTCAGTTGTATTTTTTTACAGTAACAACTCTTTTTCAGTTTTGAGTTCTAGTTGGAAAGACCTATTTGTTCTCATTTTTATCCTTTAATGCTCAGGAGTGGCTGGCCAAGTGGTTAAGAATGCCAGGTTCTCCATTGGGAGACTCGGGCTTGAATTCTCGCTAAGGTGTGGATTTTTTTCTGTTGGGGGAAAACACTGTAACCTGCATAGTTCACAGCGACTGTACCACTAGCCAGGCGGCCTTAATTCCTCAGGCTCAAGATTCCCCCCCCCCCCCACCCCCAATCCTACACCACAAGACAGTAGATGACAGTTTGACAGATGTTTTAATACACTTCTGTAACACTTATATTCAGAGATGTATATGGAGGTCAGCTAGGCTGCATGGATAAGAGCGCCCGTTCTTACAAACATCCAGTGAGCTGATACTGAGGTAGGGGGTTCAGTTCCTACACCGCTCAATTGAACTAAAATGTTGGCTTCTCATCTTTGACGGATGTAAATTACTGGATTCAGAATGTAAATTACTGTACAAGTATCTCACAAGTCGGAATGGGTTCGCCTTCTAATGGTGAGGGACACTGGTAATAGGGACAGCTAATACACACGCAAAATTTAGTCCAATGCTACTAGAAGTAGTGCGTATGGACTTTTCTTGAGTTAAAAGTAGGGCTGTACCGGATTCAAATTTTTGAAATCCGGCCGGAGCCAGATTTGGCCGGATTTATGAAGTGAGATCCGGCCGGAACCGAAGCCGGATTTGTAAAAATGGCCAGATTCCAGATTTGCCGGAGCCGAAATCCGGTACACCCCTAGTTAAAAGTGAGCGAGCACCCAAACAAAAGATAATTATCATCATGTGCTATGCCGATAAGCGTGGGTGGTCATGTTTCGCCATCTCAATCGATCACCAGAGTTGTGGATCAGTTCAGTGTTCTTGTCTCGACCATGCCACATGACCAAGCCATCCAGGTTTTTACTTCTCTGCCTTTCCCTTTGATCTTGCCAGTTGTCACCAAGTTCTCCAATTTATTTCTTCTAAAATATTATGACTGACTACGTCTAATTTCTCTAATCAGTTTACGATTTTCATTTGTTTCTTGTAGGACTTGGTCATTGGTTTTTCTGTCTGTCCATGGTATTCTTTGCATTTTTCTCAGAAACCACATTTCCACAGCCATCAGATGTTCTTCAGCCTGTTTGCTCATTGTTCACGCTTCATATCCATACAAAAAGACAGATTATATGTAGCACCTCAGCATTCTTGTTGCTAATGACATCTTTTTATTGGTCATTATGTTTTCCATCTTACAAAAGGCTATCTTCACCATGCCGATTCTTGTTCTAATCTCTTCAAGACATCTCCCATCAGATGTTATGACTGTTTTGCAATAATTGTGCAGACTCACATGTTTAAGAATATTCCAATTTACTTGTATATTACATTCTGGTATTTCCTTCTTCCTAGTGATGACCATAATCTGTCTTTTTACAATTTAATTCTAAATCTAGTTGTTCACTGTGTGCAACATCATCATTTACTAAATGTTGCAGATCCTACTGTCTGCAATAAATTCTGTATCATCCGCATATCTAATGTTATTGATGTTTCATCCTCCAATGATAATTCCTTTCATATCTTCTATATTTCTTAAAATATTTTCACTGTACAGGTAAAAAAGATTTGGAGATATTACACATCCCTATCTCACACTATAACAGAGCGAGTCTGAATGCAACTGTAGCTGAACGTAACTAGGAAATCAAGTCAACTCCTTGATGATAAATAAGTGTGTCTGTTTAATTATGAAGGTTCTCTGGTATAAAAATTGTAGACTGCAAATATCAAAGCTTGTTGACAGTTAGCCGGCCCATCGTTACTAACCCTCTACGTCAGCACGTGAGTGTAACCCAAATCTCTAACTACCGTGCTCATTCCCTTTCCCTTTGCGCAGCATCTTGCGTACCAAACTAACTAAAGCCCATATAACAGGTCATACTGTTATAACACCTCTCTTAAAAGGCTGATATTGACCTACATCATTATCAATCCTTATGGCAGTTTGTTGTTTCCATTGTATGTTTTTTACAAGTCTAAGGTCTTTCCAATCAATTTGTAGATCTTCAAGCATCTTTATCATGTTGACCAGGGCCGTGCCACACTATGATATAGAGAGGTGGCATAAGCAGTGAAATCAAAATGCAATTTGAGCCATTCAATAATTAAACATCTTTAAGGGGAGACATTTCAACAATAAAAGTCATTTAAGGAGCAGCATTTTGAAGACTTACATTATACTGAGAAAATCTACAGCGCGGCCCTGATGTTGACATGTCTTACTTTATCGAAAGCCTTTGTGTAGTCAATAAAGCAAAGATAAAGATCTTTGTTCAGTTTATGTTCTCAGTATATACACGGCATTTACTGTACCCTTGCCTTCTACAAACCTACATTGTTCTTCTCATATTTCTTGTTGTATTTTCTTCCTAACTGATAATTCTTAGCAAAATCTATGTGATATGGCTCATTATACTAATTGTTCGATGTTGATCACATTCCAGGGCTCCTGATTTCTTAAAGATTGCAATAAATATAGAATTACATAATTCAGAATGTATATGTGCAATCCATCTGATGTGGTAAACACCCAAGTCTTAGACCCAATGATGCCACAGCAAATAATACATGCTCTCAGTACTCAGACTTTTGTTCTGCCTATTCCAATCTATAAATCCTTAATTGCCTTAGGTTTTGCAGAGCAGTTTTTGTTCTTCTTATAGCTTCTGTCATTGCATTTCCATTCAAGTGTGTACAATTCCAAGGAGAATACTTTTAGGCAGGTTAAGTTTTCAGACATCCAAGTAAGTAATTGTATTTTTCTCAAGCAAACGTCCTATACTTTTTGAACAGACATCATATCACAACATTGACCCTCAAATTCACAAGGTTATTTGTTCTGTGGTGTCATGCCTATTTTCAGCATCTTGATTCACTGCAATAACAGTTCAACTGCATAACTGGAAACATCCTAATTAACTGATTAAGTTAGTTAGTTAGTCTTTCCTCTTGAGCCTAAGGCGGCGCATAGGGCAGAAGTCCTGTCTCTCCATGCTTGGCGGTTCGCTGCTACCTGTTGTAGATCTTGGATATTCACTTGGCCATTGAATGAGCCTTCTCTAATGATGGTTCTACGCAGGGTCTCTCTTGGTCTTCCCCGTTTTCTTTTCCCTACTGGTGACCATATGAGGGCTTGGTAGGGGAGTCTTGACTGATTAAGTGCCAAATTATAATATATCACCAAAAGTTACCTCCAGTTTGGACAGCAGGACAATACATTGTCATACTAGGGTCATCTTGTTTCAATTTACTGTACCTTCTGCAATTGTAATCCTCAGTGACGGGAAATTTACATTATAATACTAGTTCATTTGATTATGTACCACATCTGGTCCAAACGTACTTTTTGTTTCGCACTGAATCAGTTGATAACAATGACATAATCACCACCATCATTGACAACAACTATTGTTTTGGCAATTTAAATGAGTGAAAGAATAAAGACATTGCACAACAGTACATGATGTGACATATATCGATTAATGAAAACATGGGATACATAGATACATTACCTGTGGGGTGAAAAAACACGCTGAGTTCAATTATTTACACATATCACTTCCACTCCTGCTGAATTAGACAGCTGCTGCTGTTGTATCATGTGAGAATATAAATGTTATAGCAGTTAGTACCATTACTGCACTGCAGTAGCTTGAAATATATCCACTAGTATGTTTAAAAGATGTCTGTCTCATCATAAAGTGGTCAAGCCGACTTTCGTTTTCGGACTTCGTCTTTTGGTTTCAGAGATGAGAGACTAGTTTTATTTGAAGACCATGGGAAGATGTTGCTGGGGCTGCAGAGTTTACACTCTGTGTGATGCTTTTCGATTTTGTTGAGAAAAGCATGAGCCATTTGGGATAGGACCTAGTGTGATGAAGTTGGTTCTCTTGTCATTAACTCCTTTTAATGTTTAAGATACTTTTCTTTCTTTTTCCCTTCTTCTTCTTCTTCTTCTTCTTCTTCTTCTTCTTCTTCTTCTTCTTCTTCTTCTTCTTCTTCTTCTTCTTCTTCTTCTTCTTCTTCTTCTTCTTCTCCTCCTCCTTCTCCTCCTCCTTCTCCTCCTCTTCCCTCACTCCCTCCCTCCTCTCCTACTCCTTTTTTTCTTCTTTCCTATCCTTTGCCATCTTCTGCTACTTCTTCCATTTCTTCCCCACATTATTCATCTGTCTCTGGTTCTTTTATCTGTGATTTTAGGTCTCCCTGTAATTCTTTTGCACAGTGAGTGCCAAGTAACTTTGTAGTTGTATTAACAGGTTTGATCAGTGTGTGTCCTATTCTGCACAAGCATCTTTTCCTCACCACGATTAGCTGGGCTTTGTTTAGTTACTACATTAGTGATTCTGTCATACACTTTTAGTCCTTTATTTTGCAAAGACACTATTTAATGAAAGCTTGGAGTTTATTAGTAATTATTTTAGTCATTTTCCTTGTTTCTGCAGTATTAATTTGTCGGCACGGCACTTGATGATGATGATGACATATTAAGTCTGGTACTTGGTTTAATTTCCTTTGACTTCTTCAAATCAAATTTCCTTGGTGTTATGAAAGCTTCTCTTGCCTTTTGTTTTATTATTTTAATATCACTGTCTGGGTCTCAAACTTTGCCTACATTGCTAACAGGTGTGTGATTTCCACCTCATGGAGTGAAGTTTCACTAAGGAAAATTTTGTTATCCTTTGCTTGAAATTTTTTCTCATATGTCTTTCTCTTATGTCATGTGTCTGATAGGAAAACTGTGTTATTAGCAAAGTCCAGATCATTAAGCGGCTATGTCAAATTCCATTTAATTCCATTTCTTGTGGTAGTTATTGTTGTCTCCATAATCTAGTATGTAAAACAAGTAAATAAAGGATCTGTTTACACCCCTTGAGACTTATTGAGAATGTGGTGCTAACACTTTCTAGTGACTGCCGCTTCTATCAATGCTGATCTGTAGTTTTAGTGAAGTACTAGATATTCCATCTCGCTACCAAAGACATCAGGGGGACATGTGATGTCATTAGATGGCAGTGGTTCTAGAGATAAAATTTTCAACCCTATACTGAGATGGAACCCAGTACTGTCTAAACCTAAGATAGACACCATATATCTGTAGTGTCATACTCATCACTTGCCATGAGCACTACTTACTATCTTGTCATTCTCTAGTTTAACTGCACTGACCTATATTTGTCTTGATATGTTATCTGAAATAGCATAGACACTATGTTCATTTTCTGTCTCAGTGACTAACAGCTACCATTGTTATGGCCTTTTATCAGCAGCAACATACATTGGCTTGGTGTAATACAAAGTTCACTCTAACACACGTGTATGTGCCACACTTGTCGGTAAAGTTCACTGGCCGAATTGTAGAGAATGTCAGTCATTTGCACCGCGTTGAAACCATAGTTGTTAAATGAAAGGGGGGCATTGTTTTCTAAATTGTTAAATTGTGTAGGTTATAAGTAGGTTTGCAACAACCTGAAGTGTTGAGTAGTAGGTTTGTAAGTAATTTCACATCTACATGGATGTTTAATACTGTGAATTATTAATTAAATTTGGTGTAGTTATATCCTTGTGCTTTGTTACAGGCTTGTTTCAGGCTAGTTTTATCACTTGGTGTAGCTCCCATATTGATTTATACATTTGTTGCTGCGGAGCTATATTATTAATTGTTTTCAGGATTGGCACTTTGCCTTGTTAATTAAAAGTTAATTGCATGTACTGTATAGGACATTTCAATCAACCCCAGCATTTATTGGCTGTTTGTGATTTACGAGGCAATGTTTTTTTTTTTCTTGCGCTCACTTGCTTTGAACTCAAACTTAGTCCATACACACTACTTCTAGTAGCATTGGACTTCAGAGGTACTTGTAATTTACGTCCCTAAGTCAAGGACAAGAAGGGAACATTTTAGTCCAACTGTCTGGTGTAGGGGTTGAATCCCATACCTCAGCATCAGCACACCTGATGTTTAAGAACTCACGTTCTTATCCATTCAGCCATGCTAACCTCCAAGGCAGTTTTATGTTTAGTAGGTTGCCATGGCTTTCTGAACAGCCAACGCTCATACCATATAAATCAGTGCAAAGCAGTCTGCTTCCAAATTGCCCATGGCTGATTTTTAGCCCGTGACTTTGTATTTCAGGGAATTGTGAAACTGGGTTTACTAACACCTAAGCCACAGATACTGATCCCCGTTAATTACAGATTTTTTTCATACCATGGGATCCTCGTAAACTCGTTTTTTTATTTGTGTTAACTGTTTTGAAACAGCTTGTTTGATTGCAGTTAGTAAGTTGCATATTATTTACAGGACGTTACTGTCAGTGGCAGCATTATTTGGCTGTTTGTGACTTCTTGACAAATTTACATTCAGTAGTTTTGCCATTACTTTCTGAATGACTGGCATTCATACTGTTGTATGAAAACCAACACAAGGTAGTTTGTTGCTAATTCACCCACAGCTGTGTTTCGAACTCTGTGTGGAATTACTAATTATGTCCATTAACCCCTTTGCCACTGAGCATATTATTACAGTAATTTAACATTTTAGATGTTTCTAATGTATGCATTGCACAAATAAGTCCTAGTTTTACGCCCATATCTGAATAGGTCAGGTATCTGATCCCCAACTAAGTAATAGAAGGAATTTTTTAAGGTCTTGTGGTTTCCAAAAATTAACAGGTTGATTTGTACTCTTCTTAAGCTGGAGGTGAAACACTGTCTGAAAGCCACTCCTCTTCCAGCTTTGATCTGCTTAACAAGCCCATTGTGGTGTCTTAAATAGGGACCCAACATGGGATATTTATATTAGTGGGTGGGTCCTCGACCAGACTGCCATAGAGCCTCTGATTATGTCTTTAGTAGTATGTAAATTGTAATACTAACGACCAGTGAACTGAAGGCATGTATGTATTTGCTATGAGCTGCAGTTGTTCAGTGACTAGCAAGCTGGCCGGCCAGTCTGGTGGTTATGGGTTCAAATCCCTATTGAGGCAGCATTTTTAAAATTGACATGGTCTCACATGTTGACCCAACCTTAAATGTATGCCAAGAAATATTCAGGGAAGTAAATTCGCCTTGCGAGATATTTACCACTTCACCAGTTGACTGCCAGTTGATCTAAACAATGTGGGAGTAGTATTATATACATACCTAATAGACTTTCAGGCATTTAGAAAGGATACAATACATCCACTTATTTGTGCATACATTGTTGTGCATTGTGTGTAATTGTCAGTGAATAGATAGTGTTGACAGTTGCTTTCGTCACTTTGTCAGGCAACTGAACAATTATAACCTTCCTTGTCTAAATGTGAAGTTAAGTGTGCTATAAATGAACTTGCATCTGGCAAGGCTCCAGGTAAGGATGGGATTCCAATAGAGGTTATCAGGAGTGGGCAAGACACACTCACTATACAGATCCACCAGCTAATAGAGCTATGCTGGCGTGAAGGACAAGTCCCACAGGATTTCAAAGATTCAAGCATCATAACACTGTACAAGAACAAGGGGGATCGGAGCGACTGCAACAACTATAGGGGTATCTCACTTCTGTGTATTGTTGGAAAAGTATTTGCCAGAATTGTTCTGCGCAGACTTCAAGTCCTAGGAGATCAAGTCTACCCTGAATCACAGTGTGGCTTTCGACAGAACCGGTCTACCACTGATATGATATTCTCATTGCGACAAATGCAAGAAAAATGCCGTGAACAGCATCAACCACTGTTTATTGCCTTCATCGACCTCACAAAGGCATTTGATTTGGTCAGTTGTGAGGGTCTGTTCAAGGCACTAAAGAAGATTGGCTGCCCACCAACTCTTCTGTCCATTGTGGAATCGTTCCACACAGGCATGAAGGGTATAATCAAGTTTGATGGTGCAACTTCTGAAGAATTTGAAATCAAGAGTGGAGTTAAGCAAGGTTGTGTACTAGCTCCCACCCTCTTTGGAATATACTTTTCACTTCTACTGAAATATGCATTTCGTGATCAGGATGGTGGTATATACATTCACTCACGCTCAGATGGCGGCCTCTACAATGCTCAGAGATTGAAGGCTAAGACCAAAATTAGGAGGGTACTGATCAGAGAGTTGCTTTTTGCAGATGATGCTGCAGTTGCGACCCACTCTGAGGAAGAATTGCAATGTCTACTATCTGCATTCTCCAATGCTTGTTCTGAATTTGGTTTAACAATTAGCAAAAAGAAGACACAGATTATGTCACAAGGTGCACATGGGGTACCATCAATCTTTATTGACGACGCTGAACTAGAGATAGTAGACCATTTTACATATCTAGGATCAGTGGTTGCCGGTCTCTCTGGCTGTGGGGTTACAACACTCTCTCTCTGTAATCCCGTTTATCACGCAGAGTCTCGCAGCGGAGCGAGAACTGAGGTGGTTCGACCCCCGCTCGTGACTTGCGGATACTGAGCCGGCCGCTCAGAAAGCAATGGCAAACTACTGAGCGTAATCTTGCCAAGAGATCAACAGACAGCTGAAAGATGCTGCTGTTGACAGCTAAGTCCTGTAAAAGGATACGCAAAACATTTAGGATCAGTGGTTAATAGCAAATTATCCCTAGATCAGGAAATCAACATCTGGATTGGTAAGGCAGCAACAACAATGAACAGGTTAAGAAAAAGAGTCTGGGAGAACAGGAAGCTTACTGCCAAAACAAAAGTCCTTGTCTATCAAGCCTGTGTCCTTAGTACTCTTCTCTATGGCAGTGAAACCTGGACAACTTACTCACACCAAGAGAACAATTTAAACAGCTTTCATATACGGTGTTTGCGAAGAATTCTTGGTATTAAGTGGCAAGACAAAATCACAAATACTGAAGTATTGGAAAGATCAGGTTGTGTGACAGTTTATTCCATGCTCAGTCTTCGTAGACTTAGATGGATAGGACATCTTAGGAGGATGGATGATGGTAGAATACCAAAGGATATCTTTTTTGGTGAATTACAGATGGGTAAGAGATCTCAGGGTCGGCCTCTACTACGATACAAAGATGTGTGTAAGCGGGACATGATTGATACAGGCATTGATAATGCACATTGGGAGCAAGTCGCTGCTGAACGTGTTGCATGGAGGGCAAATATCAGAAATGGAATAAAGTCAAAGGAGTAAAATTATTGCAGAAAAGTCACACACCAAGCGTTTGAGACGTAAGATGGTGCATGATGGTGGAAATGACCACGTGTTCACATGCACCCACTGTGAACGGACATTTACAGCGCAAATTGGCCTTATCAGTCACACTCGCTACCGCCATAGTTAAAAGTTATTATGCCTTTTTAAAGCACAAACTATCGTCTGTCAAGACGGCAAGGTGCCAATGGATGGATGTCTAAATGTGTTGGGACAAGTTTTTGTTGTGTTCTGTGCTTGTAATTTTCTTCTTCATTTGAACTGGTTGACTCACTCAGTAAAGGACCTACTGTTTGTTTGTAGGCTGAGTTTAGTTCTGGTTGAAGTATTTCACTGAGTCTTGACACCTTAAGTGGTTGGCTTTTGTACTCAATAATTTTTTGGTATTACAGCTCATTCAGTGTATTTTTGACAGATAATCTTTAGGTTTGACAGCTTATGTAATATGTAACATGTCAAGAAATTGTGAGGTTTGCCAACTCAGGTAGTGTTGTTAATACGCATTAATGTTAGGGTTTGCAAACACAAGTAGTGTTTTTATGCTCAATAATGTTAAGGTTTGCCAGCTCAAGTAGTGTTTTTATGCCATATAATGTTAAGGTTTGCCAGCTGAAGTAGTGTTTTTATGTCTAGTATTGTTGAGGTTTAACAGCTCATGTAGAGTTTTTGTGTCCAGTTATGTTTAGGCTTGCCAGCTCAAGTAGTGTTTTTTATACCCAATAATGTTAAGATTTGCCAGCTCAGGTAGTGATTTCATGCCTAATAATCTTAAGGTTTGCCAACTCAGGTGGCATTATAGTCAGGTAATCTTAAGATTTCACATCACTGCTGAGCTTGAAGTGACTATTTAATGGTTTTCCAGTTTGGTTATAGACCTGGCTTATACTTCACAGAGTTAACCTACGGCACATAAAGGTAAGGGAGCCATGGTAGTGCAGTGATCTGGCATGCATGATTACAGGCTCAGAATATCCATCAAGGTGGGGATTTCTTTCATCGGCCCAGGCTTCCCAGGCCGACCCATCCTCAATTGAGTACCAGAAAATTTCCTAGGAAATAAAAGTTGCTGCCATTACATTGACCCTATCACCCACCATGTGCCGATCAATTTAAAAAGTATGGGGTTAACATAATATTCTCATTACACCTCATGGCATTAAACCAGCAATTAAACAGCAAATACAAATGGTTGTTTATTGCTGTGTCTATTTATTGCCTACACCGTTTAAAATGAAATCGCATCACATTAGTGTGAGTGTTATGACAGTGAACTGTTCACGCTTAAACTAAATATATGTGCATACTAATAGCATTAACGTAATGGATATCTCAACATATTGGTTTTCCCTATGCTCAAGAGAGATTACAGTATTGATTATTAACAACAGCAGAAGCTGACTATTGATTCAGCCCAGCTTCATTTTATTTATTAGTATATGTACATCTCTCCCTGCCCCATATGAAGCAAACAAGTGTTAGTATAATACATATGAAAGCACACAGTTACATATATGTTTTCCAGAAGTTAAGTCTATTACTGCGGCTATATGCGTACATCTATTATTTTATCCAGAATAGATGACATAACTGCTAGATTAACTTAACTGATTAATTTTGGCTGTGTTTTCTGCCACAGGATAATATTTTGTGGTTAATTTTTGATGTGTGGAAGTTGATCAGGCTGTCAAAGGAAAGGTCAAGCAGGCAATATTGTGATGGGATTTTGAAGCTGGTTTATTGCAAAGTTGATTTATGTGATCCATGGGTAGTGTATTAGTTAGGGAATTTACGTACAGATAGAGTGGTCCATGGAAGCCGTGGTGCAGCTGTGGCCAGCAAGCGTGTCTGGTGGTCAGGTGTTTGAATCCATTTTGAGGCAAGGATTTCTTGACCTGGACTCCCTGGTTATCCCAATCTTAAATGAATGTGCACCAGGAAATGTCTTGGAAAGTTAAGGCAGCTTGCGTGAGACTGACCACATCGTCTGCCAAGGGCCAATTTTTTTTTCCTGCGTTTCCATCCTGTTTCAGGATAGTGCTGTCAACATCAGCATCTTTCAGCTGTATGTTGATTCCTAGGCTAGATTACGCTCATCAGCACGCCACGACTTTCTGAGCGACCGGCTCCCTACTCTCATAAGTCACTGGTGCGACTCGAACCACTTCCAATTCTCACGTCAACCACAAGAGTATTCGGGGTTACGGAGAAAGCTGCTAACCCCTCGGCCAGGGAGACCGGCACAACTGCCTAATAAAAATATGGGGCTAGCACCATAAACCCAATACCTCCTGATATGAAAAAGGATCCTTTCCTTGTTACAGTAGTTTGTAGATCAGTTCCCAGCAATGACAGGGTTGGATCTCTTCAAAGCGGGATGAGCGGGGAGAGGAAAGCCAAATGGCGGGAGAGGAAAGCCAAAGAGAAGATGGGTGCAGGATGTGGCGGATGATCTCCAGATGGGTGTATCGGACGCGGGACATCTTGCTTATGATCAAGAGGGTTTCCGGAAGATTGTTATGGGAGCAAAGGACATGCTACTAAATGAATAAATATATATATATTGACCATGCAAAAAGATTTATCATGCTTGCACTTAAACTTTCTGATACCCTTATTATTGGGTTTGTTCCATATACCAGTCAGGTGGATTTAAATGTTGACTTTTCATTCAGAAATCAATGGCAAACTATTATACGCAAAATTGCCTGATAAATCACAAACAGCCATTAGGGCTGGGAGTGATTGCAGTGTCCTACAAAGATATATATATATATATATATATATATATATATATATATATATATATATATATATATATATATATATATATATATATATATATATATATATATATATATATGTATACATATCCAAGAGACTTAGATATCAGACTTTTAATATAGGAGTTTTAGCTAGATTATTTTCAAAGAGGTATAGAAGTTGTTAAGAAGGTTGTGAACAGACCTGTGTGAATGGTGTTCTAAGAATTTACCTGATTTGTGTTCATGTTTCGGAGTCAAAGCCAGTCTGACATTTAAAGCTCTTCTGACATTTATCACTTGTGGATATGGCTCTTCACCAGCGTGGATTGCGAGGGTAATTTATTTGCTACTGTGTGAATATTTAGCTGTAATACATTGCTTGTTTTATTTTGTGCATTTGAGGCAAACTTTTATTTTTTATCATCATCATCACTAGCACCATGACCATCATCAGTAGCATCATCACTATAATAATCCCTCCTTAGGTTCCTTATTGAGTGTCTTGCCCTTTCAAGTGGTCTGAACACATTCTTTATTGGTTATACCTTGTATGGTATAGGAAATTACAAATCATCATCATTGCATTTTGGACATTCCCACGGATACTCTGTACCAGTTTTCATTAGCCAATGAAGAGTTCCCATACTGATGGTGCTAGGTGACAGTCTGACTGAATGTCCACCTGCATTTTCCTCTATGTTGAATGAAATAATGCCGGGATGGTTAACCCGGTCAACAAATGCCCACAGAAGTCATGTGTCAGCCTAACGTCACAAGAACGCAGCTCTGCTGTAAACAGGCACAACGCAGTCATGTCCGAAAAAAAGAAACTCCGGATGAACGCAGAAGAAGAAGAAGAAGAATGAAATAATGTATGAGAGTAATTAGAGAAGAAGGGCAGAATGTCAGACGGGCCTGCGTGCCCAATTCTTAACCCTTTAAAAATAAAGATTGCTCATTCGTTCGT
This sequence comes from Cepaea hortensis, assembly GCA_963921405.1. NCBI lineage: Eukaryota > Metazoa > Mollusca > Gastropoda > Stylommatophora > Helicidae > Cepaea > Cepaea hortensis. Next base: position 34,129,062 of record OY992888.1, read on the forward strand.
TTGTTCTAGGGGTGGTGTGTCAAGTAAATCCTCTGCTCACTTCCCGTTGACTAATGTACGAGGGGGCTTCAAACGAAAACCTTACGAGTGTGATAGAATTTACAATAACCATGCCATTGTCTTGTAACCTGTCAATATTGTTGTTAAGGATGTCTAGAGGGTTAAGCATGTCACCTTCACGGTGCAGACTAGCACGGTGTCATCATAAGGACAGTTTAAAGATGGCCTGCCCCACTTTTAACACGCACCAAAGAATAGCACCATTCTTTTATCCATTTTTTGATCAGTGAAGGGTTGAAACCTAAAGAAATTCATCAGCAAATGAAGGTCCCGTATGGTGATGCATGCCTGTCAGCTCAACAAATGTATGAGTGGGGTGAGTGAGTGGCATCTTACCATCTTGACAGACGAAAGTATGTGGATTGAAATTTAGCCAAAATTTCATCTCACAATGCCTGGGCATGGGTTCAGAGAACATGTGTTGCCCTTGCAGCATGTTCCTTCTCTCGGCCTTGCCTTGATTACTCCAGAGGAAAGGATAACCAGTACGTCTGGAACAAGGTAGGCTGCAGACGCTGGTGGCTCAGCGTCAAACCTCCAAGAGCAGCAGGAGGTGAGTCTCAACTCCAAGAGCAGGAGCTGAGTTGTGGCCAGACCCTCATTTCCGTGGGACTTGTCTTAGAGGTGTTCAGCCGTATTCTACAGCTAAGGGCCTTAGAGCAACAACCAGATTAGGCACACTGAGTAGCGATCAAGAGCATTTTTTTCATCATAAATCCAAGCACTTTATTGGCGCTGGAGGACTTGCATTGAACATAGTGGTGACTACATCGAAAAATGATACATTTATTCATTACTTTTTTTTTTAGAATATATTCACACACACACACACAAACAGGTTTTAAGTTGAAGCCTCCTCAAATTACATGATATGTATATATATATATATTTACTCATTCTGTCCTAACCAGCTGTTGCATTAACTTACTCTATCCAACTTTAGTTTTATCTCAGGGTGTTATTATTTTCACAACTTAGATCCATCACTATCATCTATCCTGCAGAGTTGCATAGGCATTCTAGTCGTAGACCAACTAGCATAATATCTTTTTGTTTACTTCTGCTTCTTTTACAGCTGATTGTCCCAGTCAACATAATTAAATTTATACCTTTTGTCTCCTTATGAGACCAAAGAACACTGTTTTTCTTTTCCTTATAGTTGTGTGTAATGTTCTGTTTTCATTAGCCTCTTCCAGACAATCGTTGCTAGTTCTTCTGGCAGTGCATGGTATTTACAACATTCTTCTCAGAAACTGCATCTCTGCTACCTTCAAGTTCTTCCCAGTTTGTTTCTTTCCCACATTTTTGTTCAGTAGATTATACATTTATTACGTTACTAGGACAGAAAGCTGCAATTTTCCATACACAGTGTACTGTTCTGCTTATTGCAGCTTGCCATCATTGTACTTCAAGCATGTCCGTGGGTGCTCTGATTGCCTTGATAGTAAATGTACAATTAGCGGTGCAGTTCAGTGTTTATTATTGAACCTACTGGCATGCTGGTGTGCTGCTCTTATATGGCAACTCTGATCTTCAATCCAAACTGGAATTCCAGATACTGATGTATAAAGAATTATACACAATATACCTTTTCTAATCACATTTTACCAATACCTAATATAATGACATTTGTTCTGTTCATTTCATTCTTAATGTTTTCCAGCTGTCCATTTTGTATACATGTTCTGACATTTTTGTAACAATAGGTAGTCTAATTTTTAACATTCAATTTGCATTCATTAGCGTGTTGATGATTGGGTATCATCTGTAGTACATGATATTCCTTACCATATGAACCTCCCTTAGCATTTAACTAGATTCAATTTGTTAATAAGCATGTTTTACAAGGGATGAATACAACTGTGGTTTTCCCTTGCTTTCTGCCAGTTTTTGTATGGTTTCACTCCAATAGCCACTGTCAATGAAGACAGATGCAGCTAGGCAACATGAGAAAGTGGTTATGTAAGGTATCTCTTACTCACTGATGGCCATCTCTCACTGACAGCCAACTTTTACAGCTCAGTAAACAGGAATCATTGCTCGCTTGTTTCTCACTCATACAAAACAGATCATGTACAGATGTTTTCATGTTTATCAAATGCAAAGAAATGTGTTCATCTTCTGCTTTCTGTCTCACACAGGAAAAGGATGGCATCGGCTGGTGAGAATGGTATCACCACACAGAGTAGGAAGCGCACACACTCGGCAGCCAAGATTTCTTCGCCTGCATCTTCAGACAAAGAGGATACTTTGCGAGTAGTTAACACAGCTCTACGATTCCCGTCACAGGTTTGTGGAGGCTTCTTCTTCTGTCTTCTAGCCCTTATGGGGAGTCCCTGTGGCCAAGTAGATATGCCGACTGCCTCCCACTATGAATGTTGTGGGTTAATTTCTGGCTTATGTCATTTGGCTCATGTGTGTAATATTCTCGGATACCCTGGAGGTCGTCGCTGGAGCTACGAAGTCCGTGCTTTGTGCGCTTCTTTCAGCAGGCTGTCATAGGGAAAGAGACCAAGCCGTATGGGATCAAACCTAATGCACTGAAGTCTTGCCTTTTAAATCCTTTTTCTAAGCTCTGATAGAGCATACACTCTCGACCATGCCATCCCAAGTTCTCCTATCCTGTTGATTTATTTGCATGATTTCTTTCATGTTTTTAGTCCTTATAGAGCATACACTCTCAACCATGCCATCCCAAGTTCTCCTATCCTGTTGATTTATTTGCATGATTTCTTTCATGTTTTTAGTCCTTATAGAGCATACACTCTCAACCATGCCATCCCAAGTTCTCCTATCCCTTTGATTTATTTGTGTGATTTCTTTATATTTTTAGTCCTGATAGAGTGATAGAGCATACACTCTCATCCATACCATCCCAAGTTCTCCTACCCTTTGATTTATTTGTGTGGTTTCTTTCATGTTTTCCCCATTTTACTAAAATTTATCAGTAATACTCTTCTATACATTATTCACTGTTTTGCATCCATGTATCAACAATGGAGAGCTATTTGCTAATTTCTTGGTGAGAATCAGTACATTAAAGGCAGAAGTGTTTTTCCACATCACAGAATTCACAAAGTAACAGTCAACATGGTCTTAACCTGACCATAAAACAAATCAAAATTGACCCCATCTGTACCAAAAAGAAGTTTAGATCTTCTCTACAAGACATGAGAGTCTCTAGAGGAGCATATATACATGCAGATCATCATCTTCTAATTGGTAAACTGAAACTGAAGCTTAAGAGATACATAACATCCCATAAACACAGAAATCAATACAATGTAGGATACCTCAGAAAAAAGTGATAAGTCTTCATTAATTTCCCAATGGATTCCTGCATCTTGACCTTTTTCTTAACTGGAGACCATCCTCTGCATCTTTCTATTCATTCATACCCTCTCCCCTGACTCAAACAGCTGTCTCCGTACTGAATCACCCAGAAATTAGGGTACAATTCATGGTTACAGTTTAAAATAATTACCAGGCCCGACAACAGACAGTAAATGAAATTAGCACGGAAGTCTGTTGGCAGCAGAATAAAAACATTAGGAAAGAATAATATTTAGAAGTACTTGGCGAAAGAGAAAGAAACCATAAAGAGTGGATAATGCCGGGAACCGTTACAATGACTGAAGAAAGGAGAAGCAAGAAAGCAAATATAAACAATAGCAAAGCCAGAGCCCAGGAAAAATATGCAGAAGCTAATAAAGAAGTTAAGAAGCTGATAAAGGCAGATAAAAGACAATATATAGAGACCTGGCAAGAGATGCGGAAGAAGCTGTGTCGAAAGGAAACCTTAGAGACCTTTACAGCACCACAAGGTAGATGGCAGAAAAGTGTAATCAACCAAGTGGGTAGGTCAAAAACAGAAATGAGAGTGTCCTCACTAACCTTAAGGATCAAATAAACAGATGGTCAGTGTGTCTGTGTAAAGCATTTCCTGATCATCTTGTGTGTCTGTGTAAAGCATTTCCTGATTATTTTGTGTGTCTGTGTAAAGCATTTCCTGATCATCTTGTGTGTCTGTGTAAAGCATTTCCTGATTATCTTATGTGTATATGTAAAGCATTTCCTGATCATCCTGTGTATCTGTGTAAAGCATTCCCTGATCATCTTATTAGTTCAGTTAAGTTCAGTCGCGGTTCCAACATCACAGCAACGGGTCGTTCCCATTATGCCCCGTTCCTGTGCCAGTGAATATAACATAAAATGTTCCTCACTGCCCCATGTGAAAATTGGAAAAGACAGGAGTCTCGACAAACAACAGGCACACTGTGCATAATGCCGCCACCATAATGTCACCACTAAAGTCCTCCACAAACATATCGTTCATCCTTGATGGAAGTGGCAGTCACTTTCCCAACCAGATGTTCACCTACAAAGTCTTGATGTTTCTAGATGTTGGTGTTCCGTTTCTAGCCAGCCATGCCATTTTATCTCCGAAATGCAGTTCACGCAACAAAACAACATTGAACAGATGTAAACAGATATTTCACTGTACATAATGCCGTTGCCAGAATGCTAAGCACAAAAGTCCTCTACGAAAATACAGTTCATCATCAATGGAAACTGCAGTCATTAGAAAACAAGGCAAAACATGCAGATATTTCTAGATGTTGTTCCGTTTCTAGATGTTTTCTAGCCAGCTTTGTCATTTTTCAAGCATGCAGTTCACGCCACAATAGCTCGGACGGATGTAAAAAACATTTCACTATACATAATGCCGTCTCCAGAATGCCAAAACAACAGTCCTCCACGAAACACAGTTAATCGTCAAAGGAAGTGGCAGTCAACCAGAAGACCAGCAGCCACCCATTTCTGCATAAGGCACAAAAACCGGTCAGTTCTGGGACATAGCCAGCCACCATTGCTCTGAACATGCAGTTCATGCTCGTCAAACTCGGGCAGATTTAAGAGCATTTCACACAAAATTCACAGCTCACAGCGTCGTGCCATGCACTCAACTCAATAGCAGGGCGACGGAACCATAAACTACCAGTCCAACATGAGAAAAATGCGAATGCAAACGGTGGCCACGAGCATAAACACTCCAGAGGCCTTAACCGTTTCACTGCCTATCCTCCATGTTCGTGACCGGAATCCCCTGATCATCTTGTGTCTGTGTAAAGTATTTCCTGATCATCTTGTGTGCCTGTATAAAGCATTTCCTGATCATCTTGTGTGTTTGTATGAAGCAATTCCCGATCATCTTGTGTGTCTGTGTAAATCATTTCCTGATCATCCTTTCCCTAGAGTATCTACAGACCAGCTCCTTTCAGTCACGAACCAGAAGCTTTGAAAATCAGAAAGCAAGTGGACTACACAATAAAAATTTCATTGGATGATGCAAAAGCTGGAAAAGGTAAATTGCTGAAATATTTAGATGTAGTTCTTCTTTTTTCTTCTGCATCTGCTTCTTCTTCTCCTCCTTCTTGCTCTTCAGCTTCTTCTTGAAACAATTGCACTGCGACCATATCCATCAAAATTGCAAACTGACACCATTTTACTTTTTAGCTGACGTATTCAAATTCAGTATGACATTTGTAAAGACCAGAGATATAATTCATTTTCAACACATAATGTGAATCATCTGGTGTGGGTCCTCATCTCTTCACATCCCATAAACCTTGCATGGGTTGTTAAAGTATCATTGTTTCATCAGTAATCAGTCTCTTATCACTGTCTCTCCTTGGGAAAATGCACATATATGGAAATAATTCCCTCTCATCTGTTCTTTATTGTTAAAAGTTCAGGATAATTTCTGTCTTTCACATTTTTGTTTTCCCTTAACTATTCCCTAGAGGTTTACCTTTGAGGTGATGTCATGATGCGTGATATGCCCCAGCCAGGCTAGTTTTGAAATTTACCACTGACAGAAGTGGTTCTTGACCAATATTAAAATAAATGTTTGAATAAGTTTCTTTATTTTGAAATATTGCTAAGGCTAAACTGAGATTAAGCAGCTGTGCGTAACAGAATGATGTTACAGTTAAACATTGTTTTAAAAAGCCATGCTATATCAGATGGCTGTTTTTGTGTTACACACTAAGGAATTTACATCTTTTAAGTCAGTTGGAATGCTCTGTGAGAGTTTGCGAGGACCAAGTGATGACTGAATCTACAACCATGGCTAGACTGCGAGAACAGCAAATTAAAAGAGGTATGGCCAAACAAGAACACTATGCAGGAAGCCAAAGAAGATTGATAAACCAACACAGAACTGGTGAGCCGCTACACAGTACAGGATTTACTGAGGAGGGGATCCGAGCACTTATGAACTGAATGGTTCGACGTGCAGTGAGGATGATCTGTCGACTAACTAAGTCAGTTCATTACCCGGATATTACTAGGGCCTATGAGGGAATCAGAGAATAGTAACATTGTAACTAACTATGCATGTTGTAAGAGGGAACTAAGAACGGGAGGCAGGAGAATGGCTACCTCATCCCATAAATACTTTAACTGTAAAATCCACCAAGTCTCCAAGGACTTGGCTTGAGTTGTGTTAAGGCCTCTTCTCCTTTGGGAGATGAAAGCAGTACAAGGCATACCATTTGTAATCACTGATTGTTTCTAGCTTTCATCATTGCAAATGATGCCATTCAATGCTTTCATGATGTCTCAACATATGTTAATGGTTTCTTTATCTGTAGCACCAAGACCAGTGAGGATCTATGCTGATGGTATATATGACATGTTTCACACGGGGCATGCTCGGCAACTGATGCAGGCCAAAATGGCATTCCCTAATGCTTATCTTATAGTTGGAAGTAGGCTTTTACTATTTTTGTATTACTTGTTTGTAGTTTCTGATTTAGATATAGATATGTATAAGAAAACTGTTGTTTGTGATTGTGAGTATATGTGTATGCAAGGGAGTGTGTATTTGTATGCTATTAGTGGGGGGAATAACTGTGTGAGTTTATGTAAATAATGTATGTATGCAGGTATGTATGTATGTGTTTGTGCATGTGTATGTGCGTCTGCCTGTCTCATAACATGGTAATATGCATTGTTTATATTTACAACAAACATCTGACAATGTTTTCTTTTTTCCTGTGTGAATATAAGATGCACAGTAGATAATTTATGAATGAAAGATGAATGATTGGAAAGGATAAATGTAAGACGGGCCTGTGTGCCCAATTTGTGACCCTTTGAAAATAAAGTTTCTTCATTCTGTCTCTCTCTCTCTGTATACTCCCATCCTTTCATCTATCCATCTTTCTACCTACCAACAACCCATTTATCTGTTTCCTTATCATGGCATTAAATGTTCACCTTTGTGGAATAATGATAAGGCAAGGCTAATCCACATGCAAAATTCAGTCTAGTGCACTAAAAGTAGTAGCACATATATGGACCACGCTGAATTTCAAAGCAAGTAAATGCAGGACAAAAAATTAAAAAGTTACATTTACATTTGTATAAATGATATTAGTAATAGTAAAGAAAAGATAGAAGACGATCAATGACCTATTAATCAGCTGTAAAATTACAAAATCATAATAGCCAGTGATGGACTACTATGAAGTAAGAAAGAAAGAAGTCTGTCTGACTGAAATGCATTCATTCACTTTGTCTTTATATCTGTAAATCTATCTCAGCTTCATTTATTCATTTTGTTGGTTTATCTGTCTTTCTGCCCATCTCCATCATAATTAATCTGCAAATTTTCATTGATTATCTAGAACCTCAGGTGTCAAATCAAATCAAATCAAATCAAATCAACTTTATTAGGGTCACAAATTGGGCGCGCAGGCCCGTCTTACATTCGGCCCTTCCAATCACTCGTCTTTCGTTCATCAAGAGCATTATACATTTACATAGGAAGAAAAATAAACATTGTGAAATGAATGTTGTAAACATAAACAAGGCTAATAACCATGTTATGAAGCCCATCTCCCACCTATCCATACATCACCCCACCCACACAACACCCCCACCTACCCACACACACGCAAACCAAGGGACACATACACACCCCCACCTACCGACACACACGCACACCAAGGGACACATATATATCCCACCAACCTATCCATCCCCCTCCCGCACATCCCCCACCCACACACACTACCCTCACCTGATCCCCCAACCAAAATACACTCGCCACCCACAAACATTCCCCCACCAACCCACACATTCCACGCCCATCCACATACACATCCTACCCCACACATCCTCTCCCCACCCACACCTCAAACCACCCATCCCCCAGCCACATCTCCATCGACAACATATTCCCCACCCATGCACACAATCCCCCACCAACCCACACATCGCACATCCACATCCCAAAACCATACACACACATCCCCACCAACTGACATGTCCCTACCCCCCCCCCCCCCACACACACATCTCCCTAACCACCCATACATCCCCAATCCACTCACACACACCCCACCACCCACACATACAACTTCCACACACCCACACATGCCTTAACCTAATCCCCCACCACACAATCCTCCACGCGCACATCACATACACCCCCTACCACGCACTATTCCCAACCCACGCACCACACACACACATAACCTCACCAACACATCCCCACTTACACACCACACACATATCCCCCACCCAGATACCACACAATATTCCCACCCACACCCACACAGATACCCTTACCCATCCACCCCACATACCTCCACTCACACACCACAAAAATCCCCCACCCACACACACAAACCTCAAACACACAATATCCCCAACCAACACACCACACACGCATTCCCTACCCGTCCACCAACACACACTCACTCACGCATACATCCTCCACTACGCACCCACACACCCCCACCCACCCACCTCCAACCAAACATCTCTCGATCACAATACCCCTACCCCCACACACATCCTCCACCCACTCACACATCCCACCCCGACACATACAACTCCCTTACCCACCTACACATCCCTAAGCCATTCACACACCCCCACCCACACATTCCCCATCCAGACACACACACATCTCCCATCCACACTCCCCCACATACTTCCCCCCAACCACCACAATCCCCTACTCACCCACACATATACCTCACCCACACATATACCCCACCCATCACGCACATCCCCCACACCACACACTATCCTCCACCCATACCACCACAAACATACCCTCCACCCACACATCATTCACACATCCCCCATCAACACACCGCACACATATCTCAAACCCACACACCATACACTTCTCCCCTACCCACACGACCCCGCCTCCCACACATACTTCCTCAAACCATCCACACATCTCCACCCACATAAACACGCATCTCCTGCATCCGTCCCATACACATATCCTCCACCCATACACACATCCCCCACACCCATTCCAACACCCCTACTTTCACCCCCACACATCCATCCAACACCCACAAATACCACTACCCACCAAAACCCACACACCCCAACCCATCCACACGCATACCCCCACCCACACACCCCCACCCACACACCCCCCACCCACACATATCCCCACACTCACACACATCCTCCACATACACTCACACTTCCTCACATCTAGACACATACAAAATGTCTCACGTTAGTATTGAAACTAGTATGAACAAACTCCCACACTTTACTCACACACATACACTGACACTTGTCATGAGCAGTCTCATAAAAATGTTAAACATGGAGAAAAATGTGTACATAAAATGTATGTGACGTAAAAAATAGTGATGCTCTCGTGCTCTCTCTCTCTCTCTCTCTCTCTCTCTCTCTCTCTCTCTCTCTCTCTCTCTCTCTCTCTCTCTCTCTCTCTCTCTCTCTCTCTCTCTCTCTCTCTCACACACACACACACACACATTCACTCTTCCGCTCATTCATTTACTCTCACGCATTCACTCTCCCGCTCATTCACTCTCCCGTTCACTCATTCACTCTCCCGCTCACTCATTCACTCTCCAGCTCACTCATTCACTCTCACGCTCACTCGTTCTGTATCTTATTCACACTCACTGACTCTCTCACTCAAACTACAGTAATGAACATGAGTTTATATTATGCATGATAAAATCAAATGGTATTTAACTGATAAAATGACAGATGAGAATACACAAACATATGGATTCGCGTGTTACATAACATGCGTGTTACATGACATGCATCTGCTCAGCTCTCTCTCTCTCTCTCTCTCTCTGTATTCTTTCATATACACACACTCACACGCATGCGCACGCTCACACACACACACTAACACATCAACTCTCCCACTGTCTCACTCTCTAACACACAATCCTTCACACACACACTCACTCTCTCAATCACACTCTCTCACACATACACATACACATGAACGCATGCACATGAACGCATGCACGCACGCATACACTCCCTCACTCACTCTCCCACATACACGTACGAATGCATGCACTGACACATTCCCCCACCATTTCTCGCTCAATCACTCTCTCCACACACACGCATGCACGTGCGCACACACGCATTCACTCTCTCCCTCTCTCTGACACCCACTTTCTCTCTCTCTCTCTCTCTCTCTCTCTCTCTCTCTCTCTCTCTCTCTCTCTCTCTCTCTCTCTCTCTCTCTCTCTCGCTCCCACACGCACACACATATATAGTGAACAATTATAGTTAAACAATTATAATGAACAATTATACTGAACAATTATACTGAACAATTATACCAGTAAATGAATTATGGTGGCATATAGTCGGTATGGATTAAGTATTGAAAGAGTTTTCGGTTAAATGTGTAGGGACTCATTGGAGTTGTCAAAGGTAATGAGTGAGCTGATTGGTTGGCTAACACTGCATTGATCAAGGAGGGAAGGACAATGAATGGGTCAGACGTTATCAATGCCATAAAAGACTCCTGGGAGTCTGCTTTCTTGTTCAGAATGAGGGAGATTTGAGTGAGGCACAGCATCACCAGACGGACATTTTGTCAAGGGCATGCAAGGTTTAATTAACACAGAACTGGTGGGATCAGTCTCTGTAAGGTGGCGGGGAAGTTAAGGAGGAGGTCAGAACATCTATTGACCTGTCCGGAAGTGCACTGATGATGACCCTCACTAATCACCTGTGATTGTATACCCATCTATCTTAATTACTGCATAAAATTCATAGAAGTTTCGTGATCAAGCATGAAACACCTATCACTCTACTGTCTGTGTATTCCAGTTTGTAGTGATGCACTGACATTCAAGATGAAAGGACGGACAGTCATGAATGACACAGAACGATATGAGGCAGTTCGGCACTGTCGCTATGTTGATGAAGTTGTGCCAGATGCGCCATGGACTTTAGATATATCTTTCCTTGAAAATCACAAGGTAGGTGTTTATTTTTTTTTCCCATCTGTTTTAAGAAAGAAAAATAACATCAAGTCCCATAGCAGAAACCTGCTGTGAGTATTCAAAGTGTTAGGATCTTCACATTTTGTAGGCTTGAGTGTGTGGGGGGATAAGTAGGATCTTCACATTTTGTAGGCTTGAATGTGTGAAGGAATAAGTAGGATCTTCACATTTTGTAGGCTTGAGTGTGTGGAGTGATAAGTAGGATCTTCACATTTTGTAGGCTTGAGTGTGTGGAGGAATAAGTAGGATCTTCACATTTTGTAGGCTTGAGTGTGTGGAGGAATAAGTAGGATCTTCACATTTTGTAGGCTTGAGTGTGTGGAGGAATAAGTAGGATCTTCACATTCTGTAGGCTTGAGTGTGTGGAGGAATAAGTAGGATCTTCACATTTTGTAGGCTTGAGTGTGTGGAGTGATAAGTAGGATCTTCACATTTTGTAGGCTTGAGTGTGTGGAGGAATAAGTAGGATCTTCACATTTTGTAGGCTTGAGTGTGTGGAGGAATAAGTAGGATCTTCACATTTTGTAGGCTTGAATGTATGGAGTGATTAGTAGGATCTTCACATTTTGTTGGCTTGAATGAGTGGAGGAATAAGTAGGATCTTCACATTTAAGTAGACTTGAATGTGTGGAGGAATAAGTAAGATCTTCACATTTTGTTTGCTTGAGTGTGTGGAGGAATAAGTAGGATCTTCACATTTTGCAGGCTTGAGTGTGTGGAGGAATAAGTAGGATCTTCACATTTTGTAGGCTTGAATGTGTGGAGGAATAAGTAGGATCTTCACATTTTGTAGGCTTGAATGTGTGGAGGAATAAGTAGGATCTTCACATTTTGTAGGCTTGAATGTGTGGAGGAATAAGTAGGATATTCACATTTTGTAGGTCTGAGTGTGTGGAGGAATAAGTAGGATCTTCACATTTTGTAGGCTTGAGTGTGTGGGGGGATAAGTAGGATCTTCACATTTTGTAGGCTTGAATGTGTGGAGGAATAAGTAGGATATTCACATTTTGTAGGCTTGAATGTGTGGAGGAATAAGTAGGATCTTCACATTTTGTAGGCTTGAATATGTGGAGGAATAAGTAGGATCTTCACATTTTGTAGGCTTGAATGTGTGGAGGAATAAGTAGGATCTTCACATTTTGTAGGTCTGAGTGTGTGAAGGAATAAGTAGGATCTTCACATTTTGTAGGTCTGAGTGTGTGGAGGAATAAGTGACCAGTCTTTTCCTCCTGTAGTGAATGTCGAGAGCTGACATCGAACCCTTGTCTGGCCACAGCTCATGCCAGTGTCAGTGTGATGTCCTAGCTGTTACCAATGCGCTCACTTTCTATTTTAAAGAACAGTGAAATTTCTCCTTATTTTTTTCAATGTTTAGTTTAAATAAAAAGTAATACATTGTTATTATTTGTAACAGTTTTAAAATAGGACATTTGTTTATAATTGTCATTAAGTCTTTTAACATGATATGTATAAAATATCAGTGCTTTTTGGCAGGTAGCTTAAGTGGCTTTACAATGAAAGACATTTAATAACTTTCTGACTTGAAAACTATATATTCTAAGGGCTTGTTTATTATTAATAGTGTGTAAAAGAAATGTACATATATTTTGTATATATTAAATTTTGTTACCTAAGATATATTTACACAACTTAAATATGTTTGCCATTTTGGGTCATCTGATTCACATTATGTTAAGATTTATAATGATCGTTGGATATTATAACTAGTTATTGGATAATCATAACCAAAGATTCTCGTACAAGAATTCTCACAGCCATGACAATCAGAAACATTACAAGTACAAAAATCCACTTACTGAAAAGTTGTGTGGGGTGTGTTCTTATGTATGGATGTGAATATTAGACAATGAGTAATGAGATGGTGAAGAAGCTGGAGATGTGGTTTATGAGAAGGGTGTTGAGAGCTGCAAGCGTTATAAGATAACTCATTAAAGGCATAAGGACAAGACAGGTGTAATGTATGGGTTTTTTACCAGACTAGGTAGGATAGAAACATTAGCCTGGTATGGGGGAAATATTAGGCAAGAGAGACATGGGAAGGCAGAGAAAGATGTTTGAGGGAAGCTGAAACATCTGTGCAACGAATAATAAAATATGCAACACCAACTTCATAAGGAAGAAACAAAGGAAGAAATAATATTGAAGGAGAGAAATATTTTGGCTTTTAAAGAAAGACATTTGGATGGATAACAATGAAACAAATACTGTACTTGTAAAGAAAGAATACAGGAGGAGAGGAAAGCAAATATTACTTTGCTTGTAAAGAAAGATGTGAAGATGGAGAAAGGTAAATACATGTATTGTAAAGATAAAGGAAGCAACAAATTATTGGCTTGTAAAGAAAGAAGCAACGGTGGAAGTTGAATAAGAAATATCTGGCTTGTAAATGAGGTAAAGATGAAAGAAAGCAAACAATGCTTACCTTTTAATGATAGAAGGAAAGCAAGAAATACACACATTGATGGCTGGTTGGTGAATCCTCTGGAATGTTGAGTTTTAAATGTAAATCTGATACCATGGTGGTCAGTTTGTGGGAGCTCCAGAAAGGGCTTGCGTCTGTCGGAGTGAGGTTTGTGCAGAGACTTTCATCTGAGCCCAGTACAATCTCCACAGGACTGTTGCAGAGCTGTCCTTCCCCTCAGTAAGCTCGGAAACAGCTTTGAGTGCAAGATGGGTACTGGAAGTTCACACCCACAGAGAGGTATAGTAAAATTTAACCAGGTCATGGTTCTGCACATCACACACAGACTGGCAAGTATTGGGCCTTGGTTAGTGATGGTTGCTTCGCAGGTTTTAAGTATTTCATGCAAAGCTAGAAAACCTAACACACCACATTGTTATCGGTGGATAATCACAAATGGGAGGGTACACGCCTTATCCTAGTGTGTGGAAGTTCATCATTGGCACCTTGCCGTCTTGACAGACGATAGTTTGTGCTTCAAAAAGGCATAATAACTTTTACCCATGGGGGTAGCGAATGTGACTAATAAGGCCAATTCGCGCTGTAAATGTCCGTTCACAGTGGGTGCATGTGAACACGTCATTTCCACCATCATGATGAAGTTCAACCTAAAGACTAAATGTCATGGCAGGGCACACCAGGCCTTAAGCCTTGGTCGGCAACTGCTCTAGGATCGGATCTCTGACAGATGGACAGTTAGAGCATTGCTTTGTTGATCCGGTAGCTTCTGTAGCTGGCCTTGTTTTAGATGTATTGGTGTTACCTTTCCTCTAAAGGAGCAAACTAGGCAGGCCGAGATAGGGATCATGCTGCAAGGGCAACACATGGCCTCTGTAATTCAGCCCAGGCTTTGCCACCATATGTTGTAGTTATGCCTTTTTAAGCACAATGTAACTAACTATCTGTCACAACAGCAATGTGCCAGTAAGTATTGTTTAAAAAAGATAGAAGGATAGCAAGGGATATTGATTTCTAAAGAAGCAGAGGTAAAGAACAAAATAAGAAATTCTCACCATGTATAGTGAGATGTAAAGATAAGAGGAGTGAACACTTCAGAAATGGATTCCTTGTATTTGTAGTAGAATATTTCCTCAGCGTACATCATTGTTGTTTCTTCCCCTATGTTACTGTAACAGTTAACAAGGCTGGTGCAGAGATATTTTGAATGCTGTTGCAGATAGACTTTGTGGCTCATGATGAACTTCCATATACAACTGGGTCTGAAGATGATGTGTACAAGTTTGTCAAGGACAGGGGCATGTGAGTTTTGTTTGTGGGTGCATCTGTTTACCGTGCTTGCTGAAGAAACTTGTTTTCCTTGTGTGTTCTGTTTTGCTACTAGTTCTATAGAAACAAAGGGTTGTCGTTTGTTAAGGATCAATTTTATTGCATATGGACACTTCTGAAAGTTCTCCAGAATTCTCTTATTGATTGTATGAGAATATTCTCAGTACACTGCACAAACTTGGTTGCACCTGCAAGAATGCCATTAGCAAATAATAAATGTCACATCTAATATTATGGTAGGGTTTTGAAATGATAGACTTCACATATCCTTTCCTTCCTGCGTTTCATTAACTACAAGAGTGGTCCACTACAATAAGCAAACAGAGTGGTCCACAACACTAAACTCTAAGAGTGGACCATAACACTAAACTACAAGAATTGACCACAACACTAAACTACAAGAATTGACCACTACACTAAACTACAAGAATTGACCACAACACTAAACTACAAGAATTGACCACTACACTAAACTACAAGAATTGACCACAACACTAAACTACAAGAATTGACCGCAACACTAAACTACAAGAATTGACCACAACAGTGAACTATAAGAGTGGACCACAACACTCAACTACAAGAATTGACCACAACACTAAACTACAAGAATTGACCACAACACTAAACTACAAGAATTGACCACAACACTAAACTACAAGAATTGACCACAACACTAAACTACAAGAATTGACCACAACACTAAACTGCAAGAATTGACCACAACACTAAACTGCAAGAATTGACCACAACACTAAACTACAAGACCGAACCATCCCCCTTAACACAAGAGTGGATGACAAGATTTAACACAAGAGTGAACTACAACACCTGTGGACCACACCACTTACATTAGAGTGGATCACAATACTTATGGACCATACCACTTAACATTAGAGTGTACCACAACACTTATGGACTGCACCACTTAACTCAAGAGTGGACCATGAATCTTAGTTACAAGAACAGACCACAAAACTTCCCTACAAGAGTGGAAGACAAAGAAATATATGGATAGTTTCTATCAAGTTTATACTACACAAACTCAGAATAGTCCAGAAGACATGTTTCGGACAAGATTGAAAACTTCAAATATCTTGCCTCTTTATTTAATGTGTTGACCAAAAGGCATTGTTTATAAGGCGATAGATAGTAGTGTATGTATAAAAATGTATAAAATGCAAAATTCTAGTTTTTCACTAACGATTAAGACAGACTGTAGTTGTGTGAAGGGAAGTAATTAAGTAACAAGAATTTTACAGATAACTTTTCTTTTTACAATAGTGCGAACCAGAAAAAGTGTTATTTCTAAGTACAATTCCCCCAGCCTGGGAACACCCTGGTCTACCTGTCCACTAGCTTGTTGATGCCTTCTAGGAAAAGTTTTTGGGTGTGGCCTTAAACCAGCTTTGCACCACCTCCATTACCTCGTTGCAAACCTCTAACCATGCAAATATTCTTTCGAGCTTCCAAACAAGTGAAAGTCTGATTGCACCAAATAATTTCCCTGTGGATTCCTGCATCTTGACCTTTTTTCTGAACCTGAGACTATGGGTGTTTCCTCTGCATCTTTCTACCCATTCATACACTCTACCCCTGACTCAAACAACTATCTCTATACTGAACCATCCATCTTCTGTAGAATTCACAAGGTATTGCACCTTCTGACCACACACAAATTAATTAATCCTTGCTCTTCCACAGCGCAAGTCAATAGTGGGTTGGCCATTTTGTAATTGCTATTGCGCATGTGCAAACTGCTCAGTCCTTATGACCCTTACATAGGGTATTGCTTAAGAGCCAGTTTGTGTCCTGAAATAAGATTTTCTGTTGTCCATACTCTTCCATGCAGTTCATAACAACATTCCTGTTACTTAATTACTTTCCCTCGCAAGTATTCAAATTAGATGACTCAATGAAAATACTCTTGTTGGGCACTGTTCAGTTAAAATTTCACGTGCCATGTGATTTTTTTAATGTCACGCACTTTGTCTGCTGCAGGTTTCTGGCCACAGAAAGGACGGAAGGTATCTCGACCACAGATGTGATCACCAGGATCATCAAAGATTATGACGTATACATCAGAAGAAATCTGGCAAGGGGTTACTCTCACAAAGAACTGAATGTTAGCTACATGAAGGTAAACTTATATTTCCGCCACATGGACTGTCTCATTTTAAACTGGGTAATGAGATTTTAACCCTTTACAGGGCAGACACTTGTCCGTTTTTTAGCCCTGAACGGGCAAGATTTTTTCAGGTTCTGTAAAATTTCGGGTCGCATTAGTAAAAACATCACAAATAAGGTGTTAGTCAACCGATTTTAGTTAAATAAACAACACAATGAAGGGAAAAGCATGCAGAATATGTTACTCACGTGATTGTTGTTGGTAATCCATATATGAACACAAATATTTACGAAATACAGCATGTTATTTGTGATTTTCCATCATCTATACAGCAATTTACAAACACATTTTCAGAATCATAATCACTTTCTTTAAAGTCCGACTAACGACTGCTAATGCAAAGTACCGCTTTGCACTGATATCTAGCTCCGATTAATAGTCAACTTCGTGCCCTTTAATGTCACTTAAATTGAACAGAGCGAAATCTCGGCTATCACTTGAAGAATCACCGAAATCCGTTTTGAAAAACTAAGCGTAAAAACCCCGAAAATTATCAAAAAAAGTCTGTAAAAGTCAGTTCCAATTCATAGTAGGTGTTTACAAATGACGGCCACGTTGTCAAGCTATCGGCGAAAGCGAAAGTAGCCGTCGGAAGTATCGTAAAGCCGAGAAATCGCTTTTTTTATAATGCATAATAGTATCGGACGCAATCGGCCGATTTGCTCGTTAAAGGCATCGGGCGGAAATGGACGTTCTGCCTTGTAAAGGGTTAACGTCCACAATGCACAGTTTAATGCTTCAATAGATTCCTTATCTGTGAAGATAATCCACCACCAAATAAGTTGTCAAACCATCTGCATTATGTTCTGAATGCCATGGGTTCACTTTTGGACTCGTCTTCAGACCACAAATGGGGGTCATGACTGGAGCTACATAGTTCATGCTTTGTGCGATGCTCTTGGCAGGTGGCTTGCTCTTCTAACCAAGCCAGATGGGGTGAACCTGGTGCAATTAAGTCAATCCTCTCACCTTAACCTTTTTTTTTTTACGTTTGCAGCGTAGTCCATGCATATGCTGCTACTTCTACTGCACTGGACTGCTTTTTGCAGGTGGATTAATTTTTCCTTTTTACCGGTGTCCCTTGCCTTCAGATAAAACCCACTTCGACTTCAGATGTACTTTAATTTACGTCTCCAAGTCAAGGAAGGGAAGTCAGTTTTTCAGTCCAATTGACCGGTATAAGGGTTTAAAGTGCCACCTCGGCATCAGCACACCGGAAGTTTAAGTACGAGTGCTCTTATCCTTTGGCCAAGTTGACCCCCGTGCAAATTTTATTGTAAGTCTTTTATTTCTTATTGTTTGTACACCGTTCTAAGCTGAAGAGAAGGTATTGTGCGCCTCACAGGTTAGTGTGTCTGATTGCCATATGCTCGTTTGTGATGTTTACTTTCTGAAGATCTCACTAAAAACTTTTGGAATTCATCATGACACTTGGGAGACTGCTGCCAAAGACCAAAATGAAAATTGTGGTGTACATCATTACGCAAGTGTGTGGTCACTTGTGAAGCAAACAGGATTGCAAGAACTGTGAAAAAAAGGCTGGACAAAAACACCACCTCAGGAGATCCTCCTCCTGGAACGTCAAGCATTCTTTGCCCACATTGCCAAAGAACATTTGGAGCCAAAATAGGCCTTGCAAGCCATCTTAGAACTCATGGCTCCATACTTTCAACCCCACTGGATGAAATGAATGGTCATCATCATCCTTCATGGACAAACACCACTTTCATTAGACTCATTGGTAGATAGCATGCAAGGCCATGAGTTCAATCTACCATTCTATAGGATTTGTGTCCTTACAATTGTGCCGGGGCAGTGACCTGTGGCCTACTCTGTGATTTTATGCTTTGAGATTTTTTATGTGCAGAACTTGTACATGGGGGCCTCCTATTTTTGACACTTTGGTCGTGTGTTGGATTCCGTACCCTTTAAGTTAAGATGCCAGATGACATCCTTTTTCCCCCCAGGTGGTTAGAGATACTACACCTGTGCTGTAGTGAATGAGTTACAAACACAATTCACAATCCCAAGTATTGTGCTCGATAAACTACTGCAGGTGATTTGGGAGCAGGCCGCCTTGTGCTGGTTTTCATATACTGATATGAGTACTGGTTGTTCAGAAAGCAGTGGCTAACTACTGAACATAAACTTGCCTAGGAATTACAAACAGCTAAATAATGCTGGGGTTGACTGCGACATCCTGTAAAGGATATGCAACAAAAAGTCTCAATGTGAGTTTGAACCCGTGATCACCGGGCTGCAGGCAAGCATATAGTTTCTGTGGAAATCAGGATGCCACGCAATCACGCCATGAAATATGTCGACTACTGCTTAACCCTTTGAAAATAAAGTTTTTTTGTTTGTGGGAAGCCATTTAACATTAGCTGGCTGTATGTTTCAGGCTAAAAGACTCAGGTTGAAAGACAATTATGAAAAGTTGGAGAATAAGCTGAAGGATAAAGGCAAGAACTTGATGGACAAGTGGAAAGGGCAGCTGGACAGAGGCAACACAGTGTTACATCGGTGGGAAGAAAAGTCCAAGGAGTTGATTGGAAATTTTGTGGACATGTTTGGCAAAGATGGGAAATTTGTAAGTATTTGTAGTTTTATTTGCAGTTTTATATAAGAATGGGTGTGGGGATGTGTGTGGGTGTGGATTTGGGGTGGGAAAGAGCAAAAATGACTGCAGCACACTTGTGTTGTTGTGTTGAGTCAAAATCAACATCACCACACAAAGGACATTCCCAGACATGCTCTGCCCTCATCTTCAACAGCCAGAAAAGTGTCCCAATACTAAAGGTACCAGTAGTCGTCTGATTATGTATTCATCTGAGCTTTCCTCAGAGTCCAGAGTGTAAGCCAGATCCTCTGGCTGCTCCCTGCAATTCCATTCTCTGCAGGCTATGATAATTAATCTGTTCATCCACGCTATACGCAAGTTCCCAAAGAACCTTGACTAAATCTGCCTTATCATGCACCAATGCACCACCACCAGTGCTGACCCAGTCCATCTGTCTGCATGCTCAGGTGACCTTAAATATTACAAAGACATCAGTTTCTCTGGGTGAAAGGAATATAATGGTTTGAAGGGTAAAATGAATACCTGTATTGTAAAGTCCCTCTGGAGCGGTTATGGCTGGAAACATTTTTTTTTCATTTTCATGCCATGGCACGCGGGTATACAATTAAATGATGGTCCCAAATGTTGCTGTTATGTAGCCGGGGGTGGGGTTGGGGTGAGCGCCCAACCTTGCATAAATACCCCAATGGCTCATGCATTCATCACCTCTGCAGCAAAAGTCCAACTCCTGGCCTTGTCATGGCGGAACTGTTTTAACTAACAGGAGAAGGGGCGGTGGTGAGTCACTGGCGCTGAGAAATAACCAGAATGCTCTAGATGTGTATGCACCTACATGCATGCGCAGACACGTGTGTGAGTGCCTACACACCTAAACTCGAGTAAGACCACAGTCTGCTCTAGCAAAGGAAAGGTGCTGAAGGCGGAGGCGACCAGCCAGGAGGTGCACCACAGAAATCAGGATGCCACGCAATCAGCCATGAAATATGTTGACTACTGCTAAATCTTATGGTGCTCACCCTGCTTTGAACCCCCAGGCAGGTGCAGTGCTGGGCCCTATGCCTCGAAAGGATCCAACCTCAACTACTGGAGGTCCTTCTCAGATGTCCTGTGGAGCCAGAGGACCTGAGAATAGAGTTCTGGCCATACCAAACAAAGACTAAAAATAATGCACTAGAATGTGGAGGCAATCAGCAACAAAAAAATAGAACTAGAAAACATCTTGGACCAAGAAAAAGTAAGCTTATGTTGCTTGCAAGAAACTCACCTCAAAGAAAATATAGCCTTCAAAATCAGAGGCTGCCAGTGTTACCAATCTGACTGAAAGGACAGGCGAAAGGGTGGGATACTGACCCTATTAAAAAATGACATCACTGCTTCCCAAATTGAAGTCTATATGGAAGGGGCTGAGTATCAGACACTTAAACTTAAGACAGGCAATACAGACCTTCATCTGATCAATTACTACTGTCCAAGTGACAGCCCACAGGCACTGGACGCACTACCATTAAAAGAAAAAATGATTGTGTGTGGTGACTTCAACAGCCACTCGCAGAGCTGGGGCTATGATCACATGGACCATAGAGAAGAGAGACTGGAAGACTGGCAGGATGAGAATAGATTCATCTTGATTAACAAGCCATCCAACCCACATACATTCTACTCAAGATCATGGCACACTACAACTACACCTGACATGGCTTTTTATTCACCAGACCTGGAGTGGAACATTACACGAATTGTTGGGAAACAACTTGGTGGCAGTGACCATCAGCCAGTCTTTCTAACTGTAGAAAATGAGCTTGTAAGTGAAAGCACCCTCTCGAGGTGGAACTACAAGAAAGCAGACTGAGCAATATGCAAGCATCGCACCAGCATACTGGTTAGAAACCTAACACTGAGAAAAATAAAGTAGTTTAAGAGTTTGGGAAATGCATAATACAGGCAGCACGTGAAACAGTACCAAGAGGAACCCGTAAACATTGTAAACCCTACTGGAGTAGTGAACTGGAGCAGTTGTTTAATGATGTAGATGTGTGTAGAAAGCAGAGGTCAAACCCAGCCAAGAACACCACAAAAAATACCAGCACGCAAAGGCCAAATTTCAAAGGGCCAAGCTGCAGGCTAGAAGGAAAAGCTGGCAGGAGAAAACAGGGTCACTGAACTTTGAAAGAGACACAAGGAAGTTGTGGAAGCTAATAAAATAACTTAACGATGAGGGCGCAGGGAGAAACTCAAAAACTGCACTGTATAAAGACGGAAATATCTTAACAGGAAAGCAAGCATCCGACCATTTTGCGGAAATGGCAACATACAGGACAGAATGAAACAGTGCATGAGGTTCTGGAGGCACCTTTCACAATCAGCGAACTGGAGCTAGCCATATCAAAACTGAAAATGAGAAAGTCACCAGGAGCTGATGATATCTCCAATGAAATTATCAGGAACCTAGGAACAGAGGCCAAAGCAAAGCTGTTGCAGATCTTCAATAACAACTGGACCTTAGGCAATGTTCCACAAGCCTGGAGAGAAGCAATCATAATACCCCTCCAAAAATCAGGGATAGATAGTTCAATTTCCTCCAGCTACAGACCAATTAGCCTTACCAGCTGTCTCTGCAAAACAATGGAGTGCATCATCAATCACAAACCAGTGGTACATTGAAAGTGAAAACATCCTTGTGCCACAACAGGCTGAACTGAGAAAGCATACTTACACAACAGAAGAGCCTGAGTATAGATAGATGGACTCAAGAGCAGGAAGGTACTACTGCATCACAGAGTTCCCCAGAGTGGAGTCTTGTCCCCCACACTTTTTCTCATCGTCATCAATGATCTTGATGCTAATCTACTGCATGGAGTTAAAGCGGCAATGTACGCTGTTCACCTGGTTTTATGGAGCATAAATAAACATGCATCAGTGGCCACCAGATCGCTACAAAGAGCTGTAGATGCATTGTTGCATGGGCAAATAGATGGTGTGTCAGCATAAACACTGACAAGTGCAGAACCACTCTATTTACCCTCTCTCCAAAACAAAAGACAGGGATCATCCAGATAAATGGAATACCCCTTAGAGAAGATAAAGAACCAACATACCTTGGAGTAACATTTGATAGCAGGCTGACGTGAAGAAAGCACATCAACAAAGCAGTAGCAAAAGCCAGAAGGAAAATAACCATCCTGAAAAAACTGAGTGGAACCACATGGGGAGCCAGTGGGAAAATACTTAGCAAAGTTTATCAACAGAGCATACGACCACACCTGGAATACGGGTCATCTGCGTGGTGTGCAGCATAAAAACCATACTACAAGAGCTGGACAAGGTGCAAAATCAAGCACTTAGAGTCACCACAGGAGGGTTCAACCCCTATAGTGGAGATGGAAAAGATTGGGAGGACACAGGCACTGACAGAGCGCAGAGATATGAAAATGCTAATACAAGCAGAAAAGTTCCTCAGATTGCCAGACCACCTTATGAAGAACAGATTTGAAATCTTAGCTATGGGGTGGTTGAAAAGAAGCAGTTTTATCCACCAGGCCAAACGACTCTACAAAGAAACCACCAATCTGCCCACAATTGGTATCCCCCTAACAACTATTCCAGAGCGAACTCCATGGAAAGATGAACATAGACTATCATTACAAATCCAGACAAAGTGAGAGGAATATTTGACAAGGAAGAACAGAACAGTGTGCAGCGCAGAACAGCCACTCTCAGCTTCCTTGATGAAGAATACCCACACAGATGGGTTAACACAAAATGTTGTTCGAAATGGAGGAGTGGGAGTGTACCAGAATAATACTAGGGACACGGCCAGAATACCAACAGGAAAGTACTGCCGTAACTATGATGCTGAGATTGAGGCAATCAAGAAAGCAACAGATGAATTACTAAATAGCAGCCATGGTACACAACCTGTGGTGCTATTGACAGATGCAAAATCAATACCTGAGGCGCTCCTGTCTGGGAAATTGCCAATACTAAGGACACTACTTTCTGAACTTAGCAGTCAACATAAGGTCACCCACTGTGGAATACCTGGAAACGACAGAGCTGATCGATTGGCTAAGGAAGGAGCAAAAGAAGAACAACCTAATGTGCCTGTCACATACCACTAAAAGAAAAGAATGATCAAATCAGCTAGAAAGCCACCAAACAGGAGACAATAGATTACGCAACCACATGTATACAAAATTCAAGATTGGTGAATCAGCCATGTGCACATGTGGATTGGTGTCGCAGACCGCAGAGCACATACTCCAAGACTGCCCAAAATACAACATATCTAGGCAAACCTTCTGGCCTAGAGAGACGACAGTGGAAGATAAACTCTATGGGCCACTGAGTGAACTAAAAAAGACAGTTAAATTCATACAAGAGACAACATTGCAGTTATAGACATATTTCAAGCGAACGAAAGAAGAAGGAAAGGATCAGGCTGACAGGCTTGCAGGTGAAGATCAGACGAGCCGTGGACCAGGCTGATATACTGAACTCTCTACAAGTAAGACGTTTGCGGGAACCAAGTGATGACTGTGAATCTACAACCATGGTCTAGACTGCGAGAACAGCAAGTTAAAAGAGGTGTGGTCAGACAAGAATGCTGCATTTGAAGCCAAAGAAGATTAATAAAACAACAAAGAGCTGGTGTCGTGAGCCGCACATGCTGCGGTATTTACTGAGGATGGGATCCAAGCACTTGTGTACTGAATGGTTTGATGTGCAATGAGGATGATCTGTCAACTAACTAATTGTAAAGTTTTCAAGAATATTAGAGGGAGTTTGGTTGGTTGAGTATCCTCTGGAAGATTGTGGGTTGTAACTCTAATGTATGAGCTGTGAACAGTGCTTGCATCTATAGGGGTCAAGATAGTAACTTGTATCTAACCTGCTACCAAAAGTAAAACGTGAAGAACAATGAAACCATTTAAAAACTACAAACATGCATTAATTGGTCCAAAGCAGAAGGAATAAAATGGCTTTACAAAATCACCAAGGTGGAGCTCATGGAGAGAACTAGACAAATACCAGTGATAAAAAACAGGTAAAGAAAAGAGGCTGGCGTTGGATAGGCCTTACATGAGACAACTCGAGACAAGTATAACTATAAAAGC
Organism: Cepaea hortensis; assembly: GCA_963921405.1. Classification (NCBI taxonomy): domain Eukaryota; kingdom Metazoa; phylum Mollusca; class Gastropoda; order Stylommatophora; family Helicidae; genus Cepaea; species Cepaea hortensis. The sequence goes on from OY992888.1 coordinate 34,154,110, forward strand.
CTTAGTCTAGAACTCACAGGACAAAAGAAATATGGGAAGACCTTAAAACTCACAGAGAAGAGAAGTAAAAACAAATGAACAATATGGGACGGACATTGTCAGAGTTGCATGGGATAGCTAACAATAGGGGACTTGGAGTGATATAGGGCGAAAGAAGAAGTTGAAAATACCAAAATATTTTTGCTGAAATACTAAAAACACATAGCCATTTGCCACATAGCAAGTGCCCAGATCACGCCATACAGAGGATAGAAGGAACTCTCAAAGTAAACAGTGCGAACAAACTACGGGATACGGTTGACGTCGGAACACGTCATACCAACGCAACGTTAACAATGAAAACATACGTTGTGCGACGATCAAGGTGAACGGGCATGTGTTAGATTTGGAGAACAACTTGGTGTGGCTTTTGGATCATTTGAAGGCTATCAGTGGACTCATTCCAAGCTAAGAACAGCTAGAAGCATATATTGAGAACGCCATGGATTTGAGAACGACGGGAAAACTCTAGACAGACAGAATCAGAGGAAGATGACAGCAAGCACGACCTGAATGAACAGAGGAAATAGAAGTATTACTGAGTGACGATAAGGAAAACGCAGAACAGTTATTTACATAAAGGTTAGTGCACTCTTGTAAGTAGATGCCATCCCGGCAATAACAGGAAATCTACTGGTTCACAACAAACTATGTTATAACTCTGTCAACTCCGTAATAAAGCGGTGTTTGTTTCCTGAGATCCGATGTTTACTTCATATTTCAAGCTTCTTCAGTGAATTCATAAACTGTTATTGTTACACCGTTTTGAATGAGCCAGTTCCTTTCGTAAGTTCTAACATATTCCACATGGCAAAACACAGCGAGGATGGACTTACGACTTGGCACCATTGATATTGTTCAACTGCGGAGCATTTGTTTGTGGAGCAACTGGAGCATTTGTATTTCAGCCAAAGTATAATTCATGTAACATATAACTTCATTCTGTCAAATGAAGAACTTTTTGTGCAATAAGTCATTGTCCTTGAAAGTTAGAAAAAAAGTTCTTGCATGTTACATAGAAGCAGTTTTGACATACGGCTGTGAATGCTGGACCATTAGTAGACATGTAGAAAAATCCCTCAAAGCCTTGGAGATGTGGTTTTAAAGAAGAATGTTGGAAATTAATTCAGGACTGCCAAAATGAGCAGTCAGGACGTTTTACGGAAAGCTCATTGATTGGCTAAGGAAGGAGCAAAAGGGAAGCTGAGAGGCAACGAGTCACAAACATCAGAAAGAGGCAGTCATCGTTTTTTTTTTTTTGGGGCCACGTTAAGAGAAGGCAAAAACTAGAACTTGTTGTGACAACAGGAAAGATTTGCAGAAAGAGAGATAGAGGAAGACAGAGGTTGAAGATTCTTGACAGTCTTGTGTCATGACATGGAAGGGAGTCAACAAATTAATTGATCCATGACGTCGGGGATCGTAATTTTCCGGCAAGGCACTGGATGATGATGATATATAAATTAAATTTGCAGTATGTACCTGATGAAATGCAGCAAAATATCAATAAATCAATCAATCAATTATGTGCCATGACGGAAAGCGTGGGCGGTCTTGACTCGCCATTTCACTCGATCACCAGAGTTGTGGATCAGCTCAGTGTTCCTGTCTCGACCATGCCATGTGGCCAAGCCATCCAGGTATTTACTTCACTGCCACCCTCTTGTTCTTTCCCCCTCAATCTCGCCAGTTGTCACTAAGTTCTCCAAGTCATTTCTTCTCATAACATGTCCAAAAAATTTTGACTGTCTACATCTAATGACTCTAATCAGTTTACGAGTTTGCAGCGAAATATGCCAAGATATAAATTATGCAACTTGTTTTTGGTTTCTGTGTTGATATTCACCATAGGAAAACATTGTGTTGAACCTAAGAAGTTGCTACAGTTTGTTACAGTTGTTTGCATTGAGTAAATTCAATCAATCAGGTGCCGTCTCCACAGTGAAAGTTGGCTGGCATGGATCTCCAACACTGTCTGTCTCTCGCCCTGACTGTACATTCTGTCAAATTGATGTTCGCCCATCTCTTGATGTTATCTTCCCACTTGTATCATTGTCTGCATTTCGCTCGCTTGCCTTCAACCTTGCCCTCAAGTATGGTTTTTGTAAGCGTGTTATGTCTGTTAATATGGCCAAAATATTCCACTTGTCTCATTTTGATTTATTTTATCAACTCTTTTTTCATTCGCAGTTTTCCTAGAACCTCTGTATTTGGTTGATTTTATTTCTATGAAATAAAGTGAGTAAATTATAAGGTTGATAATATGAGTTGTTTATATGAGTTGCTCCACTAACAAATGCTCCATGAGTAAATTAACAAGGGTAATAATGAACACTTATTCATGCCCTGTGACATTGAGAAGGCATTAAGTTCTCAATGTATTTTCTGTTGTCCAGAGCCAATGGATCCAAGAGAACACAATGAGAATCGGCCGAGCCATGTCTCCATCTGCGTCACCCCTGCCAGAATCTCCGCCCTCACCTTCTACCTCAGACCCAGGTGCCAGCCCTCCAGCCAAACGAAGCCGGTATACCCCACCACTAATTGCCATGGAAGAACAGGATTCCTCCACAGATGAGGAGGAGTTTGAATAGTTAAGCTTGACGTTCTGTGACAGATGTATAATATATTATGTAGACATCAAGATGCAAGACTGATAATATAGTATTTTTGACATTTGTGATGGACTTAGAGATAAATATAGAGGGACGGACATTTTGTGACAAATATTTAATGTATTGTGTAGTAACTTATGATTTGAGACATAAAGATGAATATAGTGTTGACTGCTGTTTTGTTTGTTTGTTCGTTCAAAAAGTAGATTAAATCAGAGCTTTTAAAGATAGATCCTATGAAAAATACACAGAAGCCACTAAAGAAGTTAGAGGATAAAACATTATTTACACGGCCTTGCAGGAGAGGTAGAAATAGCAGCAGCAACAGGGAACGTGGGACCTTTACAACTCCACAAGGAAAATAGCAGGAAAATATAACCAACTGAATGGACTTATCAAAAATAATAATGGTAAAGTTCTCACTAACATTAAAGATTAGATGAACTGGTGGTCTGAATACTTTGAGGAACTTCCGGATAGATCATTCCCAAAAGACCCACCCGCTCTATTTCTATTCCAATTGCCCCCTCCCCCCTCCACCGCGCACACACACACACACCACCACTAGGTAATATCCCGGCAGTAGCTTGATGACCTGGACTTTTCTGATGATATTGCCTTCTTGTCCCGCATACAAAATCAGATGCAAGATAAATTGTACACATTTGATGAGCGGTTATAGCAGTTAGGTTTCAAAATATGTAGGGAAAAGGCAAAGATGATAAGAATAAATAAAGCAAATGATAACCTGATTTGTTTCCTTGGTGAAACCTCACTTCAAGAAGTGGAATCATACACCAATCTAGGTAGCAATAAATGCAAAGTTAGGGAAACAGTAGGATAATAATAATAGAAAAAGACAAGAGGAGCCTTCACTATACTAGGAAAATTATGGGTCAAAATAAAAATATAATTTAGATCCAGACCTATAATTTCAGATCTCAAATCAGTACTGTTGTATGGATCAGAAACCTGGAGAATAACAGAAATAATTACTATAAACTATAAACATGCATTAACTGGTGCCTTTGCAGAATAGTCTAGAATGGTATAACAGAATCACCAATGGGGAACTCATGGAGCAAACTAAACAAATCCCAGTGATTGCGGAGGTGAGGACAAGATGCTGTTGCTGTATATAACACACATTGAGAAAACCTGTTAGTATTATAATAAGAAAGTCCTTCCTGTGAAACCCACAGAACAAAAGAAATTGAAGGAAACCTAAAAATACATGGAGAATAGAGTGAGAGACAGGTGAATAATATATGGAGGGACTGCAGAAGACAGTAAAGGATAGGAAGGCTTGGATTAATTTAGTTGAAGGTCAGTGCTTTATTGGGAGATAAAAGGGGGAAGAAGAAGAATGCTGTTGACTGACAGTTATATAATATATTGTGTAAAAGAGATATATAACATACAGTGTAACAATCCATAATCCCGCATCCACTGTGTGTAAGATGAAAGTTCATGACAAAAAATCAGGATAAGACTGGAACTAACCTCATCCGTCATATCATGACTGAATGCAATCTGGAAAAGTGATTACCGTAGCTTTCCATGGAGTTATGACAATACAAACTTCTGGTTATATTTTCCTTTAAGATTGTGTAAACTGGACACTGACTTTGATAACTGGACATTGACATTCTTGTGTTTATTGCTGAAGACAGGAGGCTGTACAGCTGGACTCCAACACTTCCATTGTGGCACTCTGATATGCCAGATATCATGTTCATCGTCATCGTCATGTGCCCTGCCAGCTGGCTTTGGCATTCATGCATTTCCATAGATCTCGACCCCTGGTGTTTTACATCAGTTGTGTTGGTGACATTTACCCTTGCCACAACTGCAGTCCTTTGGGCATTATTTGTTTTGGTCTGCCACTGCCTCTTGTACCGCTGATGTGTCCAGATGACACAGTGTTTTTAACTACCCATCGTCTCTTTACAAGACCAAATAACATTGTTTGTCTCCTTCTTATACTAGTATATAATTTTCTACTTTCATTACCCTTTCCAGCACTCATTGTTAGTTACTCTGGCAGTCCAAGGTATTCTCAACATACATCTCAGAAAACGAATTGCGTTATAAGATAGTAAAAGGAGAATCTGTTATTGACTTGAAGATAAATATAAAGCACACTGACATTCAGTGTCACATGTACATTTTGGATTGTAATCTTCAATAGTAGATGTAATGTATGACAAACTTAATTTTAGTGCGTATATAGGAAATTGGTGTCCATCAAGAATGATGATGGCCGTTCATTTCATCTAATGAATTTGAAAGTTTGGAGCCGTGAGTTCTAAGATGGCTGATAAGGCCTATTTTGGCTCAAAATGTTCTTTGACAATGTGGGCGAAGAATGCTTGACGTTCCACAGGAGGATCTCCGGCAGTCGTTTTTTTTTTGCCAAGCCTTATTTTCACAGCTCTTGCAGTCTTGTTTGCTTCACAAGTGACTACACCCTTGCGTAATGTTGTATGAAATGAAATTGGGTCTTTGGCAGCAGTCTCCCAAGTGTCATGATGAATTCCGAAAGCTTTTAGTGAGATCTTTAGTGTGTCTTTAAAGCATTTCCTCTGGCCACCTTGGGAGCATTTATCAGTGCAGCTGACCATAAAAAATTTGTTTAGGGAGCCTGTGGTCTGTCATGCCAGTCAAGTGACCAGCCCAGCGAATCTGATTCTTGACTAGTAGAGTGTGGATACTGGGCATGGACGCTCTTTCTAAGACTTCAGTGTCTGAGATATGAAATAGCTAGCCAAAATGAAAGAACACAAGTGTCCTTATGTGCAAGGTTTTGGTGATCTTCCTATCATGTTAATCTTCTTCCTCATATAGTCCATGCCTGCTGCGTTGGTCATCATGTCTGTTCACAGCCTTCTGTCTCATGTACTGCCAGTCATTTCTTAAACAGATGTTCATCATCTCTCTTGGCCTCTCCTCCAGCTTTACCCTAGCCTTGTCCTTCTCATGATGTGCATAATCATCACTAGTCAACATTCGGTTCAGTAAACCAATTGGTAGAGCATGTTTTCTGTGTTGCTAGCTGCCATTTTGTTTGTTTATGTGGAGGTCAAAATCATATTAAAAACATAAACAATCTTAAGAACCACCACCCCCCCCCCACCACCACCCCCCCCCCCCCCCCACACCCCTATGGACTATGCTACAATTGCAAAACTTCTTACATTAGTAATTGAATTGTGCTACAATTGCAAGATATTTTTTGTTTCTAGTAATGGAACTGTGCTACATTTATGGGACTTATTTTACTACTAATTAAATGATGCTACAATTGTAACATTTAATCACCCCAGATAATTATGCACAGGTGATTAAACTAGTTTGATGAGCACAACTTGAGAGGGGAGAGCACTAAGATGACAAACATAAATTGTATTATTAATTGCATTTTTAACAGTAGCTACGTTTTTGCATTTCCAAGTTTCTTCCATTTTGTTTGCTTTATTTATGTAGAATTTTATGTTTGATTTACTTTTCATATATATATTTCTTCATTTGCTGATGCTATTCATGATTAAGACGTGATATAAACTAAGGTTTTCCAAATCTACATGAAACTGTGTGAATATCATCTGTTTTCATTCATTCATTCATTAAATTGTATGCACAGTATTACTATTGATCTTATGCCTCTGACATCCAAATATTGTACAGTCATTATTTCTTTGTTTATATCAATGTGTCATCATCTGTGGCTTAAGGGCAGGGAACACAGTTCCGAATCTCACATACTGGGTTCAAAATCAGCTATGGACAATTTTGTAGCAGACCGCCTTGCGTTGATTTTTCAATATGATAAGAGCATCAGTCATTCAGAAAACAGCGGGAAAACTACTGAACGTAAATTTGCCTAGAAAAGCACAAACAGCCAAAGCAAATGCCAGGGTTGATAACAATGTCCTGCAAAGGACATGCAACAAACTTGTATAGGGTGTATTTTTAATGACTGTGCAGTGCTTAAAAATATTGCCGGTCCAAATTTCGTATTCACCCTCTGTAAAGTTCATGCAACATTATAGGTATTTTCAAACACTGCACAGTCATTAAAAATACACCCTGTATATCAATATAAAACTGAAATCATTGTAGTTTTATAGAAACTACAAATTCCAGTATGCTCTGTATATAATGACGGTGTGAAAATCATACTGGTCAGTCTTTGTAAATGTTTAGGCTACACAGTGACATCCGATAAAAGATGTGACACAGGGATAAAAAAAAGCATCTCCATGTCTGAAGACTGGGAGCCACGGTTGCATAGTGACTAAACGCTCGCCCAGTGGTCATGCATTTAAACCTGCATTACGGCAGATTTTGTAACTAATCTAGACTTCATTACGGCAGATTTTGTAACTAATCTAGACTTCCAGGTCAACCCAGCCTAAAATAGGTTCCAGGAAATTTTTGTGGATGTAAAAGAGTCTGCTGATTGCATCACCCACCAAGTTCCGATTGGTCTGTACACATATTCTAGCACCAGATGCCTTAAGGTGTGGCAAATAGTTCTTTATGTTTACTTATGTCGAAACTCTTTTACTATAATGAATTAAAGTTAGTTGCATATCCTTTACAGGACATCACAGTCAACCCCAGCATTATTTTGTTGTTTGTGATCTGTTGGCAAGTTTACCTTCAGTAGTTTTTCATTGCTTTCTGAATGACTGGCACCCATAACCAACACAAGGCGGTCTAATTGCCCACAGCTACTTTTTTTAGAATGAGTAATGTCATGAAATATAGAAAAATAACAAGCACACAGATCTATCTGCTCACTGATGTGTTGTGTGCAGCCTGTTTTTTGTATGAATGTGAATGCTAGACAGTGAGTAATGAATTGATAGGAAAACTGGTGATGATGAAGATGTAGTTTTTGTGAAGAATGTTGAGAATATTATGGACAGAGAAGAAAACATTTGCTGAAATATTGAGGGCTGCATGTGTTAATAGACTGCTCACCAAAACCATAAGTAAAAGGCAATTGAAATTTGTGAAGAAGAGGTGGAATCAAGAAACTAGCCATATCGGGGAAAATACTATACAAGAGAAGCAGCGGAAGACAGAAAAAATATATGTGGGAAAGTTAAACAGCTGGGCAGCAAGTAATAATATATGGAATATTAACTTTTAAAATAACAAATAACAGAGAGAAATGTAGTGGCATGACCATAGATAGACCAGAAACCTAGAGAAGAAGAAAAAATCAACATAACATTTTTACTGTATTGTTATTCACCTTTAGATCAGGTTGGTGCTGTTCTTACCACTGTCTTGCTTCGGCTGTTCAAGAAAGGCCAAAATATTGATGATTAATCTCTGCATTGATAAAGAGATAAAACCCCATTATCATCAGACACTTATGCCTGTGCATGCTGCTGGTTTGTGTGTTCCACTTTTCATATGGGGCAGTGAGGAGGATTGTGTGTGATATTAACTGGCACAGGAATGGAGCATTATGGGGTGACCCTTTGCCATGAAGTTGGAATCATGATTAACTAACACATATGCTTGAGTGTGCTGTTATTTCTGGACCGCTGTCTGTTTCATTTTTCACATGGGACAGCGAGGAGCATTTTGTGTGATATTCACTGGCCCAGGAATGGAGCATTATGAGATGACCCTTTGCCGTGAAGTTGGAACCATGACTGACAACTAACTAACACACATGACGCTTATGCTATTCTAGATGAGGGTTGTTGAAAGTTCATTTGTGGTCTTGAACCAAGTTATAAGACATCTGGAATCATGAAATTGAGATACATGTATTAACAATAAATATAGTGATATGTTTGAGTCATAGTAATACAGTGGCTGTGAAGCCAGCCTGCTGGTGCGGTTGTCATGTGTTTAAATCCTTCTTGCGGCAGACATTTTTGTTTACGAACCTGAACTTCCAGGTCAACCCATCCTAAAATGGGTAGCAGGAAATGTCCAGAGAAGTAAAGGCATCCTGCGGGGTATTGATGACACTACCCATCAAGTGCTGAATGCTCTACAAATAAGGTAAATGAATCACAAAATAACAAGAAGTAGATGGGAAGCTTTACTTGAACACTATAACAAGTCACAAAATGGACGTTGAGGCCGAAGCCTTTGTCAGCACATAAACAACAAACTCACACTGATACAACTAACACACATGCACAGAGAGAGAGAGAGAGAGAGATGGGCTGGGCACCGCTGTCATGGAATTAGTATGTATATGTGGGCTGTATAAATGTATGGGGCTAATGCCATTTTTCCAGTAGCCTCATGTCACGAAAAGGGGTCTTTTATTGTGATATGTAATAAAATAGTTTTGGTTATGTTTACAGCCACTGCCTGCTTCATTTACGCATTTATGAAAATTGAATTGAGGTCGACATTGAGATGAGTCATTTAGTCAGTATCATCATTTAATAACTCATTAGTGATATGTTACTTTCATCACAGGAAGCAGGATAGACTATTTGTGAAATGTTGCTTTCATCACAGGAAGCAGGATAGACTATTTGTGAAATGTTACTTTCATCGTAGGAAGTAGAATAGACTTGAAATGTTGCTTTCATTGCAGGAAGTAAGATAGACTATTTGTGAAATGTTTTCATTGCAGGAAGTAGTATAGGTAAGACTATTTGTGAAATGCTGCTTTCATCACAGGAAACAATATACTATTTGTCAAATGTTGCTTTCATCATGAAGCATCATAGACTTGATGTTTTGCCAGTTTTCCTGTCTCTTCAATATCCTATGTCCCACCTTCATGCTTCATCCCAGCCTCTTCTTCCATGAACCATGCCTTCCATTGTTCTGTCTAAGACACTGTGACATTGAAATTATCCCAAGTATGTTGGTTTCTGAGACACTGTGACATTGAAATTATCCCAAGTATGTTGGTTTCTGAGACACTGTGACATTGAAATTATCCCAAGTATGTTGGTTTCTGAGACACTGTGACATTGAACTTATCCCAAGTATGTCGGTTTCTGAGACACTGTGACATTGAAATTATCCCAAGTATGTTGGTTTCTGAGACACTGTAACATTGAACTTATCCCAAGTATGTCGGTTTCTGAGACACTGTGACATTGAAATTATCCCAAGCATGGCAGTTTCTGAGACATGATGCTATTTATGAGATAATGATCTTCAGTGATTCACTTTCGTACGCTGTCGTGGGTATTTTTATAGAGGGCGGTAGTGTATTTTTTTGTTGAGGTTGGCACATTGAATTGTTTAATTTTGTTGAGATAGAGCTGAGTCATATAAATGATGTAGACATTGAATTCTTTCATTTTATTGAGATAAACAGTGAGCTGAGTCATATAACTGATTTTTTTTTTTTTTTTTTTTTTTTAGCATATCCTTTACAGGACTTAGCTGTCAACACCAGCATCTTTCAGCTGTATGTTGATTTCTTGGCAAGATTACGCTCAGTAGTTTGCCATTGCTTTCTGAGCGGCCGGCTCAGTTATCCCGCAAGTCACGTGCGGGGGTCGAACCGCCTCAGTTCTCGCTCCGCTACGAGACTCTGCGTGATAAACGGGATTACGGAGAAAGTGTTGTAACCCCACAGCCAGAGAGACCGGCATAACTGATTTAGACATTGTTATTACAGACAGTCGAGTCATATAACTGATTAAGGCATTGAATTGCTACATTTTGTTGTTACAGACAGTAAGCTGAGCCATATAACTGATGTAGGTATTAAATTGTTTCATTTTGTTGAGACAGAGTAAGTTATCATATAATTGATGTTAACATTGAATTGTTTCATTTTGTTGAGACAGACTGTACATTGTCACATAACTGATGTAAGCATTACATTGTTTCATTTTATTGTTACAGACAGTATGCTGAGTCATGTAACTGATGTAAACATCATTTCATGTTGTTGCAGACAGTATGCTGAGTCATGTAACTGATGTAAACATTGTTTCATGTTGTTGTTGCAGACAGTAAGCTGACTCATGTAACTGATGTAAACATTGAATCGTTTCATTTTGTTATGACAAACATTGAACTGAGTCACCAACTTCACATACACATTGTGTTCTATCATCCATCTAAGGTAGATAATGAGTCATTTTGATTTACTTATGACAGTGTTTGTGCTTTATTTGTATATTTCTTGCCACATATTAACTGCTTAATTTTATTGACTGCTGCTGAGTGAAGATGTCTTACTGTGCCAGGTAAACTCCATTGATTACAGTGTAAACATGAATTGCATGGCTTGTTAACAGACCTTAAGTTTTTGATTGATTTAGGAAACTATTAAAATGTTTATATATGTAAGTCTCTTATGTGAATTTGGAATGTAAGAAAACCACTAGAGGAGTTGTGCAGTCCCAAAGCTAGATGCATAGTGGGGTGGGAAGCTCAAATCACTTTGTACGAAATTGGATAACCTGGCAGGATGTGTGTAAATTGCATAACAAATGTGATCAATGTAGCAAGTTCTTTGAATACAACCCAATAAAAACATTCTTGATTTTTTGCTTGTTCTTCTGCCTGATGCATTTTCATTCCCAATGTAGACCCAGTGTCCACTGTCTTTAGTGGGAAGTAGTGCCTGTGTGTGTTTTGCTTTGTGTATGAATGAGGATGTATAGGTGTGAGAGAGTATGTATGTATGTACAAGTAAATTTTTGATATGTGCATGTTAGGGAGTGTGTATTTGTGTGTTGTTGAATGGGTGCATAACTGTGATAGTTTGTGTACATGATATAAGTATGTATGTAGGTGTGTAATTATGTGTTTGTGCATGTCTGTGTGTGTCTGCCTGCGTGCCTGCCTGCCTGTCTCATAACATGGTAATATGCATTATGTTCACAGCATTCATTTGATAATATTTTTAAAAATCTATGTGAATGTAACATAAAATAAATGTTTGCATATCCTTTACAGGACTTTTACAGCATCTTTCAGCTGATTGTTGATTTCTTTGGCAAGATTACGCTCAGTAGTTTACCATTTCTTTCTGAGCGACCGGCTCCATACTCTCATAAGTCACTGGTGCGACTCAAACTGCTTCCAATTCTTGTGCGCTCACATCAACCATGAGAGTATTCGGAGTTACGGAGAAAGCTGCTAATCCCTCGACCAGGGAGACCGGCAAATGTAACATGTACAATAGATAATTGATGTACAAAAGATGAGTGAGTGGAAGGGCCAAATGTAAGACAAGCATGCGTGCCAAATTTGTAACCCTTTGAAAATAAAATGTGTTTATTCGTCCCATGACCCACGTTTTCTATTACAGTATTGTTCAAACCGTTATGACATTTAATAACATTATTCGTCTTGATGGGCATGTGTAGAATGTTGCTGTCTTCACAGCCTGCCAGAAAGTTTCTCAATCTCTTGCTATTTATCATGCCCCTGGCACTGTCATGCCCATGGTGGTTTCAATGTCCTGTCCTGTGTCCATCGATTTTTTGGCCGACCTCTGACGTCTCTTCCAGAAATCCTGTCTTCCGTTACTGTGCTTTCTTTACCACTGTGACAGTTGAATAACAGTGTTTATATGAATTCTTGTGTCAGTTCTAGTGTCTGCATGAATTCTTATGTCACTTCTACAGTCTGCATACATTCTTATGTCACTTGTGTAGTGTCTGCATGAATGTTTATGTCAGTTCTGCACTATCTACATGAATTCTTATGTCACTTCTATAATGTATGCATGAATTTGTACATCAGTTCTGCATTATCTACATGAATTTTTATGTCAATTCTATAGGTCTTCAAGAATTTGTATGTCAGTTCTACAGTGTCTACATCAATTCTTATGTCAGTTCTACACTGTCTATATGAACTCTTATGTCAATTCCACAGTGTCTACATGAATTCGCATGTCAATTCTCATTTGCAGAATGTATAAGTGCAGAGTGTGAGAGTACATGTTATTGGTGTTGTTACCTAAATGTCAGATATCAGAAATAAGTGATAATGTCATATATTAGAAATCATTGGTATATTTGTCTTATATTCTCTGACACACATCAACGGGTTGCCTAAAAGTCAGAGATGGCAAAATCATAATAGAAAAAGATAAGATTTTACATGCGTGGTCAGATTATGTGAAAGACCTTTATGATGATGCAAGAGAAGAACAATATGATCATCGGAATAATAATGAAGGACCATCAATTTTGAAGATGGACGTTCAGAATGCTCTTAACCATATGAAAACTGGCAAGACCCTGGGTACAAATAACATCACAATAGAAATGATCAATGCCTTAGAAGAATACGGAATAGACCAAGTTACCAGACTGCTGAACGCAATATACGATACTGGAGACATACCTCCTAAATTATGTAATTCTATATTTATTGCAATCCCGAAGAAATCAGGAGCCTTGGAATGCAATCAACATCGAACAATTAGTATAATGAGCCACATCTGAGAATTATCATGCAAAGAGTTAGGAAGAAAATACCACCCGAAATAGGAGAAGAACAATGTGGGTTCGTAGAAAGCAACGGTGCAGTAAATGCTGTGTATATGATGAGGTATGGTATTTGTTTTTATATGATGAGAACATTAATTGAATGTTCTAAAGAAGTAAATAAAGACCTACATCTTGGCTTTATTGACTACACAAAGGCTTGCGATAAAGTAAGACATGTCAACATGATGAAGATGCTTGCAGATATACAAATTGATGGGAAAGACCTTAGACTTGTAAAAATAAAAACACTTATATTGGAAACACTAAGCTGCCATCAAGATTGGTAATGAAGTAGGTCAATATCATCCTATTAAGAGAGGTATACGACAGGGATGTGAAATGTCACCAGATCTTATTTCCCTATACAGTGATAATATTTTCAAAAATTTAGAAGATATGAGAGAATCACTATTCTATAACACTATATATGCTGATGATACAGTATTGATTGCAGACAATGAGCAAAATTTAGTAGATGCAGTTGGTGTACACAATGAACAACTAGGGTTAGAATTAAATTGTAAGAAGACATAGATTATGGTTATCACTAGGAAGAAGGGAAAACCAAAATACGGTATACAAGTAAATAGGAATATTCTTAAACAAGTGAGTCAATACAATTATCTCAGAACAGTGATAACATCTGATGGGAAATGCCTTGAAGAGATTAGAACAAGAATCGCCATGGTGAAGGTAGCGTTTTGCAAGATGAAAAACATAGTGACCAATAAAAAGATGTTATTTGCAATGAGAAAAAGTGTTGAAGTGCTACATAGAACCTGTACTTTTGTATGAATGTGAAGCGTGGACAATAAGCAGACAAGCTGAAAAACATCTGATGGCTGTGAAAATGTGGTTTCTGAAGAAAATGCAAAGAATACGATGGACTGACAGAAAAACTTATGACTGAATCCTACAAGAAATAAATGAAAACCATAAACTGATTAGAGAAATTAAGACGTAGACAGTTGCAATATTTTGGACACATTATTAGAAGAAATAAACTGGAGAACTTGGTGACAACTGGCAAGATTGAGGGAGAAAAAACAAGAGGATGGCAGAGAAGTAAAACCTAGATGGCTTGACCACATGGTATGGTCGAGCCAAGAACACAGAGCTGATCCATAACTGGTGATTGTGTGAGATAACGAAACATGACCACCCACGCTTATCGGCATGGCATGTGATGATGATAATGTATAGATTCACTTTTGGAAACCCTTCGCTCACCACTTAGTCTTTGTTTGTGGTTAAGGATCACCTTCATTGCACATAGATGTCTCCATAAGTGCTCCAGCCCCCCCCCCCCCCCCCCCATAGATCACTGAAGTAGAAACTCAGCACAGTGCATGAACCCTGTATCTGTGAGGATCTAAATGTGTATACCAAAATCACACATGCTGTATTTTTTTTCCAGGTAGGTTTTCTCATTTTGAAGTCTGATCTGAGCATCAACCTGTTGTTGTTGATTTTCAATCCGAGGCATTTTTGTAACACGTGCGAACACAATGTTCTGTGGTCACGTGAGGAGGAGAGAGATAATGGAAAACATCGTGACAACTGAAAATATCAGTGGTTGAAATGGCAGACTGAAAGAAATGCTGGATAGCCTAAGATGAGGGAATATCATTAATAAAATGGATCTAGAACACCAAAGACCGAGTTTTGTGTAGATATACAAACGCCTATGACATTTGCAAGGCACATGATGATGATGCGACGTGAACATGGACTATCTGAGTTTTTCACCCTTGTCCAAGGAGACTAGACATCCAATCAACTGCCCCAGGATCAGAGTAAAGTATACCATACTTTTTGTTTTATTTTTGTTTGTAAACTACACAATCCAAATCGAGAAATAAACCAGGTCTGCTCAAACCTGAGGCAGGGGCCATAATCTCTAGACCACTCTGCCATATGCTGGCCATTTATAATAGCTGTATCAGTTCACAATAGTGCTTCTTAAAAATGGTACAATTTTAATTGTATACTTGGTTTAGATATCACAGTGTCAAAAAAGGTATCTTTCATATATTGTAATAAAAGAAAATGTTAATGCCAGACTTATTGAAAAAAACAAATATATACTGATAGGAGTGAAAAGGTATATCTGGTTCAAATTAAAATATACTATAAAATAATACAGTTTGCTCGCCAGAGCTGAAATATGAATGATTCTATATATTTTGGGGTATAGAAAAGCTTCTGGCAGATGTTTTTCTTTTTTTCATATCCCTTACAGGACGTTGCAGTCAACATCAGCATTTTTCAGCTGCTGTTGATGTACTAGGCAAGATTATGCTTAGTAGTTTGCCATTGCTTTCTGAGCGACTGGCTCACATAACCCGTAAGTTACCAACGTGGCGAGAACCGCTACCGATTCTCGCGCAGTTTATGTTACTCACGAGAATATACAGGAGAATTGTTTACGTATTTATTCAACATAATTAACTGATATGTACCGTATTATTTTCAAGCAACACAGACACATACTTCATTCATTTTAATTTTGCAGTACAGTTGCAATGACACAAGTCACTTTGTTTGAATTTATTGCACAAGTTGTCAGCAGATGCCGCAGACATAATGTTGGAGTAGTTTCCCTTTAATGTTTTTTACAAAAAAAAATTTGCATAATTTAAAAAAAACTCAA
>OY992888.1:34170082-34206201 GCA_963921405.1 Cepaea hortensis
AGCAGATGCTGCAGACATAATGTTGGAGTAGGTTCCCTTTAATGTTTTTTAAAAAAAAAAAACATTTGCATAATTAAAACAAAACTCAACAGTTTTAACATCAATATATCAATTATTAGTATTAATATATTGCTTTGAAAATTGTTAAGAACAACTGAAACATTCCTGTTTGCTTTCTTTCAAGGATTAGCTTGAAACAAATGCATTAAAGTGGTAAATGAGTCAAGAAGTACAGAAATACATGAACAAAGATTGATTACAGTAATCTGCATATTTTTGCCATCCAGCTGATGGCAATTGCAGTACGTTTTCTTCCATGAGACACTGACACCTTATTTCAATTTATATTTTTCTAGAATTGTATTATTTGATGTTATCTGCAATGGATTTTCCTGATGTCAGCTTTAAGTTTCTGTTTGTTTTGACAAATTGATATTGCCAGAAAGTTGTTTCAGTTGTTTTAAATTGATGAAACATATTTATGCATGTAATTTACACTGCGACGGCCATATTTTCCACAGCTCTTGTCAGAAAATGAAGTTGCAGACCATGTATTGAGCTTCCTAGAAATTAAATAATTTTTTACACTACCATTGTGTGGGTGAATACATTGTAGCTGTGTGTTTGTGTTCGGATTCTGGTTGTTGCTTTCACTCATTGAATGTCAATCTCTCTCTCTCTCTCTCTCTCTCTCTCTCTCTCTCTCTCTCTCTCTCTCTCTCTCTCTCTCTCTCTCTCTCTCTCTCTCTCTCTCTCTCTCTCTCTCTCTCTCTCTCTCTCTCTCTCTCTCTCTCTCTCTCTCTCTCTCTCTCTCTCTCTCATACACATACATTTATATGTGTGTGCGCGTGTATGTGTAAGTGAGTAAATGAGTAAAATTTTTGCTATTGCAATTTGGGAATATTGTGATAAATATAGTTTCATGATCATTCCTAGTATCTATTATTACACTGCACACAGGGGAACTCAATATTTTCATGTCACACTACACAATGGGACACTCGATTTGCAAATATTCCACTACAAGCTGGGACACACTTTGTCACACTGCAAGTTGGGACACTCACTTCTCTATCACACTACAATTTGGGAAATTCACTTCTATATCACACTAAAATTTGGGAAACTCACTTCACTATCACACTAAAAGTTGGGAAACTCCCTTCTCTATCACACTGCAATTTGGGACACTGACTTCTCTATCACACTACAAGTTGGGACTGACTTCTCTATCACACTACAAGTTGGGACTGACTTCTCTATCACACTGCAAGTTGGAACACTGACTTCTCTATCACACTACAAGTTGGGACTGACTTCTCTATCACACTACAAGTTGGGACATTGACTTCTCTATCACACTACAAGTTGGGAAACTCACTTCTCTATCACACTACAAGTTGGAAACTCACTTCTCTATCACACTACAAGTTGGGACACAGACGTCTCTATCACACTAAAAGTTGGGACACTGACATCTCTATCACACTACAAGTTGGGACACTGACTTCTTTATCACACTACAAGTTGAGACATTCACTTCTCTATCACACTACAAGTTGGGACACTCACTTCTTTATCACACTACAAGTTGAGACACTGACTTCTCTATCACACTACAAGTTGAGACACTCACTTCTCTATCACACTACAAGTTGGGACACTGACTTCTTTATCACACTACAAGTTGAGACACAGACTTCTCTATCACACTACAAGTTGGGACTGACTTCTCTATCACACTACAAGTTGGGAAACTCACTTCTCTATCACACTACAAGTTGGGACTGACTTCTCTATCACACTACAAGTGGGGACACTGACTTCTCTATCACACTACAAGTTGGGACACTGACTTCTCTATCACACTACAAGTTGGGAAACTCACTTCTTTATCACACTACAAGTTGGGAAACTCACTTCTCTATCACACTACAAGTTGGAACACTGACTTCTCTATCACATTACAAGTTGGGACTGACTTCTCTATCACACTACAGGTTGGGACACTGACTTCTCTATCACACTACAAGATGGAACACTGACTTCTCTATCACACTACATGTTGGGACTGACATTTCTATCACACTACAAGTTGGGACACTGACTTCTCTACCACACTACAAGTTGGGACACTGACTTCTCTATCACACTACAAGTTGGAACACTGACTTTTCTATCACACTACAATTTGGGAAACTCACTTCTCTATCACACTACAAGTGGGGACACTGACTTCTCTATCACACTACAAGTGGGGACACTGACTTCTCTATCACATTACAAGTTGGGAAACTCACTTCTCTATCACACTACAAGTTGGGACACTGACTTCTTTATCACACTACAAGTTGAGACACTGACTTCTCTATCACACTACAAGTTGGAACACTGACTTCTCTATCACATTACAAGTTGGTACTGACTTCTCTATCACACTACAAGTTGGGACACTGACTTCTCTATCACACTACAAGTTGGGACACTGACTTCTCTATCACACTACAAGTTGGAACACTGACTTTTCTATCACACTACAATTTGGGAAACTCACTTCTCTATCACACTACAAGTGGGGACACTGACTTCTCTATCACACTACAAGTGGGGACACTGACTTCTCTATCACATTACAAGTTGGGAAACTCACTTCTCTATCACACTACAAGTTGGGACACTGACTTCTCTATCACACTACAAATGGGGACACTGACTTCTCTATCACACTACAAGTTGGGAAACTCACTTCTCTATCACACTACAAGTTGGGACACTGACTTCTCTATCACACTACAAGTTGGGACACTGACTTCTCTATCACACTACAAGTTGGGAAACTCACTTCTCTATCACACTACAAGTTGGGACACTGACTTCTCTATCACACTACAAGTGGGGACACTGACTTCTCTATCACACTACAAGTTGGGAAACTCACTTCTCTATCACACTACAAGTTGGGAAACTCACTTCTCTATCACACTGCAAGTTGGGACACTGACTTCTCTATCACACTACAAGTGGGGACATTGACTTCTCTATCACACTACAAGTTGGAGCACTGACTTCTCTATCACACTACAAGTTGGGAAACTCACTTCTTTATCACACTACAAGTTGGGAAACTCACTTCTCTATCACACTACAAGTTGGAACACTGACTTCTCTATCACATTACAAGTTGGGACTGACTTCTCTATCACACTACAGGTTGGGACACTGACTTCTCTATCACACTACAAGATGGAACACTGACTTCTCTATCACACTACATGTTGGGACTGACATTTCTATCACACTACAAGTTGGGACACTGACTTCTCTACCACACTACAAGTTGGAACACTGACTTTTCTATCACACTACAAGTTGGGACACTGACTTCTCTATCACACTACAAGTTGGAACACTGACTTTTCTATCACACTACAATTTGGGAAACTCACTTCTCTATCACACTACAAGTGGGGACACTGACTTCTCTATCACACTACAAGTGGGGACACTGACTTCTCTATCACATTACAAGTTGGGAAACTCACTTCTCTATCACACTACAAGTTGGGACACTGACTTCTCTATCACACTACAAATGGGGACACTGACTTCTCTATCACACTACAAGTTGGGAAACTCACTTCTCTATCACACTACAAGTTGGGACACTGACTTCTCTATCACACTACAAGTTGGGACACTGACTTCTCTATCACACTACAAGTTGGGAAACTCACTTCTCTATCACACTACAAGTTGGGACACTGACTTCTCTATCACACTACAAGTGGGGACACTGACTTCTCTATCACATTACAAGTTGGGAAACTCACTTCTCTATCACACTACAAGTTGGGACACTGACTTCTCTATCACACTACAAGTTGGAGCACTGACTTCTCTATCACACTACAAGTTGAGACACTGACTTCTCTATCACACTACAAGTTGGGACACTGACTTCTCTACCACACTACAAGTTGGGACTCTGACTTCTCTATCACACTACAAGTTGGGACACTGACTTCTCTATCACACTAAAATTTGGGAAACTCACTTCTCTATCACACTACAAGTGGGGACACTACTTCTCTATCACACTACAAGTGGGGACACTGACTTCTCTATCACACTACAAGTGGGGACACTGACATCTCTATCACACTACAAGTTGGGAAACTCACTTCTCTATCACACTACAAGTTGGGACACTGACTTCTCTATCACACTACAAGTGGGGACACTGACTTCTCTATCACACTACAAGTTGGGAAACTCACTTCTCTATCATACTACAAGTTGGGACACTGACTTCTCTATCACACTACAAGTTGTGACACTGACTTCTCTATCACACTACAAGTTGGGACATTCACTTCTCTATCACACTACATGTTGGGACACTGACTTCTCTATCACACTACAAGTGGGGACACTGACTTCTCTATCACACTACAAGTTGGGAAACTCACTTCTCTATCACACTACAAGTTGGGAAACTCACTTCTCTATCACACTGCAAGTTGGGACACTGACTTCTCTATCACACTACAAGTTGGGACACTGACTTCTCTATCACACAACATGTTGGGACACTCACTTCTCTATCACACTACAAGTGGGGACACTGACTTCTCTATCACACTACAAGTTGGGACACTGACTTCTCTATTACACTAAAAGTTGGGAAACTCACTTCTCTATCACACTACAAGTTGGAAACTCACTTCTCTATCACACTGCAAGTTGGGACACTGACTTCTCTATCACACTACAAGTTGGGACACTGACTTCTCTAATATCACACTTCAAGATGGGACACTGACTTCTCCAAAATCACACTTCAAGTTGGGACACTGACTTCTCTGTCACACTACAAGTTGGGAAACTCACTTCTCTATAACACTACATGTTTGGAAACTCATTTCTCTATCACACTGCAAATTAGGACACTGACTTCTTTATCACACTAAACGTTGGTTCACTGACTTCTCCAGTCCCCCACCACATTCTGTGGCGAAGGGGTTATGAACGCATACAACATTCGAAACACAGCTCTGGACGATTTGACAGCAGACCACATTGCTTTGGTTTTCATATAATGGTATGAGTGTCGGTCGTTCAGAATGCATTGTCAAACTACTGAACATAAATTTGCCAAGAAATCTCAAACAGCCAAAACCTCACCTGCCGCTCGTGTGACTTCAACACACGAGCGGGGGAACCTCTGAACTAGGGGCGACGAGAGGTTTAACTTTTAGTTGTGCCAGGATAAAGGATATGCAATTAACTGTTTTATAATATGCATACATACTTCACCGTTTGCTTTTTTTTCGCTCGCTTTAAACTCAGTAGCCCATACTTGTGCTACTACTTCTAGTGTACTGGACTGATTTTTGCGTATGAAATAGCTTTGCCTATTATCAGAGTCCCTGGCCAATCAGGCAAACCCATTCCAACTTCAGAGGTAATTCTGCAGATGATATTTTATCAAATGTCATCGGTCATCCTTCTTGACCATGAAGCATTATTTCTCTTGGTCCGCCTCTTCTCAAAGTCCTCAAATCCATTTTTTTTTTCTTACCGTGTGATCAAAGAACATCTTATACGAGGGGGCTTCAAATGAAAACCTTAAAAGTGTGATAGAAATTACAAAAGCCATGTAACCTGTCAATATTGATGTTAAAGATGTCAAGAGTATTAGGCCCGTGACATCACTGTGCAGGCGAACGTGGTGACGTCATTAGGACGTAGGTTGTCTCCCTACTTTTGACTTGCACCAAAGAGGAGAGCATTTTGTTATCCGTTTTTTTTTTTTTTAAATCAATGAAGGGCTTGCTTGCTTTCACTGGCTGTGAAGTCCTGTATGTCGGATGGAGACATCCTGTTGTCCAACATCAGTGTGATGTCATACCGGACTGAGGTTTACGTGCGTATCCGTTGTCCCATGTCTGGCTTATTGGTGTGCAGACTGGTGGTTTCTCGCCGTGCAGGCAGATACTCTCCGACTTCGGAAGAATCAGCGATCCTACTACGTTAGCCAGGACCCCAAGGGACCTGTTGCCCAGGACGCACGGCTAGGACGTGTCAGTAGGTCTTTGCCAGTATAGAACCTGGCCCTGGTGCCTTGGAAACACCTCTGCGTCCCAGTGAAGTGGTGAAACCTATAGAAATTCATCGGTGAATGAAGTTCCAGTATGATGATGCATGCCTGTCAGTCCAGCAAGTGTATGAGTGGAGTAGAAAGTTTTAAAACGTTTCGGTCCCATGATAAGGTATAAGTATGTGGTGCATGAGTGGTTATATACGCTACCAAGAGAATTCTTTTCTCTACAGGAATCCAAGCACTTTATCGGCGCTGGAAGACTTGCATTGAACGCAGAGGTGTCTACATCGAAAAAAAAAATGATACATTTGTTCTTTACTGTTTTTTTCAGAACATATTCACAGAAGAAGAAAACACAGTTATGGGGTTCATTTGAAGTCCTCTGGTAGTTGTGTATAATGTTTTCTTTCATTAGCCTCTACCATGTAATCATTGTTAGTTACTCTGGCTTCCAAGGAACTTGCAAATTTCGTCTCAGAAACTATATCTCCGCTGCCTCCAAGCTCTTCCTAATTTGTTCATTTACATTCAGGGTTTCACTCCCATATAGCACATATGATATACTATTTCAGTATTCTCTTTCGTAAATTCACCACGAAGGGTAGCGACAATAGTAGTGAGTGCTAGCACGCTAATGTCAAAAGGGAATAAACGTGATATATAGCTTAAAAGCATAACATACGAAAGAGACAGATAAACAATTGAACGATTCGTCCAAATCCTTTGTCAACGAACTAAGAAAAAAGAAAGCGAGAATCATCTTATCTTGCGCCGTGCCTATAAGCTGAGTAGTCATGACTCGCCATCTCAAATGATCACCAAATTATTGGAGCAGGTTTGGTGTTCTATGGTCGCTGTAGCAGTCTGCGCTTGGTATAGTTTATATATGTATATTTACACAAATATGATAAACTAAATTTCACAAAGCATAGCTGAAAACAAAAGTATGCTAATTCATTCACAGCCCAACTATTCTTGTTTTCCGTGTTTTTTGTTTTTCCTTGACAAAAACATTCGAAACGTTTGTTTTCTTATGTGTATTTGTCGAGCCACTAAATCTGAATTATTGATTCTGTCTCAGCAAAAATGGCCTTGCGACTCCGATACACACAAAACCAGTAATAGTATTGGGTGTGGTAGAGTAAGAGTGGCTATCAGCCAGTGACATCAGCTGAAAAAATAAAATAGATATGTGGAAAAGAACATACCCATGCATAGCGAATATGTGTTAGACCGTGAACACCGTTTCAAAATGAAACTAAGTATCTGATGTGGTTGTAGAAAATGAGAGTGTCAAATTTGGAACGATATCTTTCTCAACAAACATTGTACGCTGAAACAACAATTATAAATATTCATAACCGTTACACTAAAACGTTATGAATTAAACGAAATGTGACATGTGAGAAGCTCATGGGCCTTTACAGCTCGGGCCGGAGGGAGAATTGTGAAGGAGGACTCTGGTGCTTTCACTGAAACCACAAGTAGCCTGACCATGGAAGTCATGGCAGTAAGTAAAGCAATAACATGGCTCGAGACACAGACATTCACTAGGGCTTGTTTCCTTAACGACTCAATGAACATGATCAAGAGGATAGAGGAGGGGTCGATCCGAAGAGAATGGTTGCTGCCTCTGAAGAGGTCTCGGCTGGCAAAGATTAGTTTCATCTTCGTGCCAGGGCATGCGGGAGTACAAGGAAATGAGCGGGCTGACAAGCTCGCAGGTGAGGCTACTGTGGAGGGCGGACGCGCCATGGACCAGGCTGACATTCTGAATGCTTTACGTGAAGTGAGACTTTTGCGAGAACCAAGTGGTGACTGTGAATCTACAACAATAGCCAGACTGCGAGAGCAGCAAATTAAAAGAGGGGTGGCCAAACAAGAACACTACGCAGGAAGCCAAAGAAGATTGATAAACCAACACAGAACTGGCGTCGTTAGCCGCTACACGCTGCGGGATTTGCTGAGGAGGGGATCCGAGCACTTATGGACTGAATGGTTCGATGTGCAACGAGGATGATCTGTCGACTAACTAACTAACTAACACTAAAATAAGAGGTTATTATGTAAGATCACTGTTTTTGTCGGCGACACTCGTCACTGCGCACTTGTTCGTTTCATTCATAACGTGCGCACTTGTTCGTTTCATTTATGACGTGCGCACTTGTTTGTTTCTTTCAAACGTGCGCACTTGTTTGTTTCATTCAAACGTGCGCACTTGTTCGTTTCATTCATAACGTGTGCACTTGTTCGTTTCATTCATAACGTGTGCACTTGTTCGTTTCATTCATAAAGTGCGCACTTTTTCGTTTCATTCATAACGTGTACACTTGTTCGTCTCATTCATAACGTGCACACTTGTACGTTTGATTCATAACGTGCACACTTGTTCGTCTCATTCATAACGTGCACACTTGTTCGTCTCATTCATAACGTGCACACTTGTACGTTTGATTCATAACGTGCACACTTGTTCGTCTCATTCATAACGTGCACACTTATACGTTTGATTCATAACGTGCACACTTGTTCGTCTCATTCATAACGTGCACACTTGTTCGTCTCATTCATAACGTGCACACTTGTACGTTTGATTCATAACGTGCACACTTGTTCGTTTCATTCATAACATGCACACTGCCACAGTGCCTCATTCACAACATTTGTTAAAAGTCCCGAAGCATGGAACCTCCTGTGGGTGTGTTAAGTGCTAGAACGACCACGTGTTGTAGGCCTCAGCGCACGGAGGGGTAGGTGCTCAGTCTTTTGCTCGTCTAGCGGACGATGAACGCAGGCGTCGAGCTCTGATCCAGCCACCATCAGGACATTACCAGCATATGCCCCTAACGATTACACCAACGTGCCCGCTATTCATAACATGTGCATTGATATATTGAATCTTTGATGATGTGCACACTGATATAGTGACTCACTGGTTATATGCACAGTAATATAGTGACTCATTGGTAATGTTCACAGTAATATAATGAATCATTGATAATGTATACACTGCTATAGTGACTCATTGATAGTGTGCGCACTGATATAGTGAATCATTCATAATGTGCACATGAATATAGTGAATCATTGATAATGTGCGCACTGATATAGTGAATCATTGATAATGTATACACTGATACAGTGACTCATTGATAATGTATACACTGTTATAGTGACTCACTGATAATTGCGCACTGATATAGTGAATCATTGATAATGTGCTCACTGATATAGTGAATCATTGATAATGTGCACACTGATATAGTCAATCATTGATAATTTACACACTGATATAGTGACTCATTGATAATTTACACACTGATATAGTGATTCATTGATAATGTGCGCACTGATATAGTGATTCATTGATAATGTGCGCACTGATATAGTGACTCATTGATAATGTGCGCACTGATATAGTGACTCATTGATAATGTGCGCACTGATATAGTGAATCATTGATAATGTGCGCACTGATGTAGTGATTCATTGATAATGTGCGCACTGATATAATGACTCATTGATAATGTGCGCAAGGATATAGTGATTCATTGATAATGTGCGCACTGATATAGTGAATCATTGATAGTGTACGCACTGATATAGTAAATCAATGATAATGTGCGCACTGATATAGTAAATCAATGATAATGTGCACACTGATATAGTGATTCATTGATAATGTGCGCACTGATATAGTGAATCATTGATAATGTGCGCACTGATATAGTAAATCAATGATAATTTGCACACTGATATAGTGAATTATTGATAATGTGCGCACTGATATAGTCAATCATTGATAATGTGCACACTGATATAGTGACTCATTGATAATTTACACCCTGATATAGTGACTCATTGATAATGTGCGCACTGATATAGTGACTCATTGATAATTTACACACTGATATAGTGAATCATTGATAATTTACACACTGATATAGTGACTCATTGATAATGTACACACTGATACAGTGACTCATTGATAATGTACACACTGATATAGTGACTCATTGATAATGTACACACTGATATAGTGACTCACTGATAATGTGCGCACTGATATAGTGAATCATTGATAATGTACACACTGATATAGTAAATCAATGATAATGTGCACACTGATATAGTGAATTATTGATAATGTGCGCACTGATATAGTGAATTATTGATAATGTGCGCACTGATATAGTGATTCATTGATAATGTGAGCACTGATATAGTGAATCATTGATAATGTACGCACTGATATAGTAAATCAATGATAATGTGCGCACTGGTATAGTGATTCATTGATAATGTGAGCACTGATATAGTGAATCATTGATAATGTACGCACTGATATAGTAAATCAATGATAATGTGCGCACTGATATAGTAAATCAATGATAATGTGCACACTGATATAGTGATTCATTGATAATGTGCACACTGATATAGTGACTCATTGATAATGTGCACACTGATATAGTGATTCATTGATAATGTGCGCACTGATATAGTGATTCATTGATAATGTACGCACTGATATAGTGAATCATTGATAATGTGCGCACTGATATAGTAAATCAATGATAATTTGCACACTGATATAGTGAATTATTGATAATGTGCGCACTGATATAGTGAATCATTGATAATGTGCACACTGATATAGTGACTCATTGATAATTTACACCCTGATATAGTGACTCATTGATAATGTACACACTGATACAGTGACTCATTGATAATGTACACACTGATATAGTGACTCATTGATAATTTACACACTGATATAGTGAATCATTGATAATTTACACACTGATATAGTGACTCATTGATAATGTACACACTGATACAATGACTCATTGATAATGTACACACTGATATAGTGACTCATTGATAATTTACACACTGATAATGTGCGCACTGATATAGTGAATCATTGATAATGTACACACTGATATAGTAAATCAATGATAATGTGCACACTGATATAGTGAATCATTGATAATGTACGCACTGATGTAGTGAATTATTGATAATGTGCACACTGATATAGTGACTCATTGATAATTTACACACTGATATAGTGAATAATTGATAATGTGCGCACTGATATAGTGACTCTTTGATAATTTACACACTGATATAGTGAATCATTGATAATGTGCATAGTGATATAGTGACTCTTTTATAATGTATGCACGGTATAGTGACTGGCTAATAATGTGCACCGTGATATAGTGAATCAATTATAATGTGCAAACTGATATAGTGAATCATTCATAAAGCTAACGCTTATGTAGTGGTTAATTCATAATGCCCACACAGATATGGTGTCTCTTTAATAACATAAACGCTGATTTAGTGACTCATTAATAATGTATATGCTGATATAGTGAATCACTGATAATTTGCACACCGATATAATGACTTAGTGATAGCGTGCACACTGATATAGTGACTCAGTGATAATGTACACACTGATATAGTGATTCATTGATAATGTGCACACTGATATAGTGAATCATTGATAATGTGCGCACTGATATAGTGACTCATTAATAACACGAACATTGATATGGTGACTCATTGATAATGTATACACTGTTATAGTGACTCACTGATAATGTGCGCACTGATGTAGTGAATCATTGATAATGTGCACACTGATATTATAGTGACTCATTAATAACACGAACATTGATATGGTGACTCATTGATAATGTATACACTGATATAGTGACTCATTGATAATGTATACACTGATATAGTGACTCATTGATAGTGTGTTCACTGATATAATGACTCATTGATAATGTGTTCACTGATATAGTGACTCATTGATAATGTACACATTGATATAATGACTCATTGATAATGTGCACACTGATTTAGTGAATTATTTATAATGTGCACACTGATATAGTGACTCATTGATAATGTGCACACTGATATAGTGACTCATTGATAATGTGCACACTGAAATAGTGACTCATTAATAACCTGAACACTGATATTGTTACTCATTAATAAAGCGCATTGTGCTATAGTGACGCATTCATAATGCCCACAGTGTTAAAGTGAATCATTGATAACGTGCACACTAATGCAGTGACTCATTCTAACCTGAAAACTGTAGTCATACCACAACCATATTAAATATATAAACATGAACCAGTGTATAACCATAAAATGGCTTGATAACAACCTGCATGCGATACAATATAGGTTTGTTTCGCCTTCACCATTCCTTCTATTAAAGGTAAGTGCTTCATATCAAGTCGTGCACCTCTTTATCTCAGAGACCAGCATGTCTGCCTCGGTATACTGTTGAGTAACATCTACTTCCTCTAGACAGATGTCATCCAGGGCTTAATCTACCCGTGGATAGGTTCTTCTATCTGTCATCTACTGCCTTTACCTTGCGGTGTAGGACAGGGGACTTGAGCCTGAGAAATTAAGGCCGCCTGGTTAGTGTAGTCGCCGAGGATTTGAACGCGGGTCTACTGAAGGGTAACCGGACGTTCTAGTCACTCGGCCAGCCGTTCCTCTTGGATGGGTTCATCATCCTAGCAATATTATTAGGATATGGCCTTATCCCGCCCACTTTCGATTTCCGGTTTTTGTGGGATTCATTACATCCATTAGAGTCTAATATCTTTTATTTTTTCGCCCGCTGCAGACTACATTGCCCGGTCTCAGTAATCGTGGCGTTCTCACTCCTGGAGAGATCGTGAGAACGTCGTGGTATCATTGGTCACCGGTGGTTTCTGTACAAATTACCACACGAATGGGAGTGGGTTGAACTGTTGTTATCATGTTGAAGTTCCTTTGCAGAAAGTTCCTCTTATCACGAATAGTATAGTGTCTCTGTCTTTTGCCAGTTCTCGCGCCTGAAACACCTTCATGCTCGAGGTGTCTACAATGTCCTGCGTTCTTCTTGTTTGTTGATCGACCTCTGCACCTTCTTCCCGGAACCCTTCCATCAAAGGTCTTTCCAAACCACTCTGACGTTTTACTAATTCAGTGCAAAACAAAAAATAGGAATGGAGGCTGGGGGTGGGGGAGGGGGGGGGTACAAATCTAATGGACAAGTATTATAATATAAACCATTTACTGAAAATTGAAATTGTGGAAGATACCACGAAACAAAACAAATAGCACGATGGTCCTAGTATGACGATATATCGTCCATCTATCCAAATGGGATGTCACATTTGGCGATATATTATCCTTCGGCACTGAATCGGTTAATATGGCGAAAGGAATTTAATGTCTGCGACATGATACTGTTTATACACCTGATGTCTTTAATATTCAGATCTGATAGATTTTCAGTGTTTATCTTAGTCTTGGTCCACAATATTCTAGGACGTGAGTTTACTGCCATGTGCATGTGGAAAGCAAGGGGAAACTGCCACATTATGCATCCTAAGAAACTAAACAAAGATTTGTAGTAAAGCTCTAACATTGCGTTGAGTAAATCAACAATGAAATTGAAAGTGAAATTGGTCAGCTACACAAGAATACAATCACAATAGACACACACAGAACACGCAAATAATAATACTGCAACTGCGTCAAAACCAAATTACAGAAAGAATCCACTTGAGATCCGAGTCCCAGGTACGACAGTCAATCTGAAATCTGAACCTTAGGACAGACAATTCTAATTTAAAGTAGCTATAGTCGCGTTGTGGTAACAAGACGTTCAGTACCAGTACTGCAATATGGCCACTAAAATCGAGTATCGTTAATGACCTTATGATCATTCTAAGTCCAGTGCACTGATATTATGATAATTAAAAGTCGAGAATCAATGGTGACTTCGCGGACCCTAAAAGTCGAGTATCAATAGTTTAAACAAGCACATCGAAATTACGTCCAAATTGAAAAAAAAAAAAAAGTAAGATCATCATCATCATCTTCCACTTTTGCCATCAAGCGTCGCGCGGAAGAATAGTTGACATTCCAGGGTCCGATTGATACCATTTTTTCTGTTTTTGTTTGGTACGATGGCTTTGATGTCGCCATTCCATTTGCTTCTCGGGCGTCCTCTTGCACTCGTATCGGATCTTCTTTCGTGCAGCACCAGTACTGGTAGTTGATGGTGTTGCATTCTAACGAGATGACCGAACCATTTGATCCTCTGCGTTTCAATACATGTGGCACAAGGTGTTGAACCCACTATCTGCCTTGTAACATAATTTCTTACTCTGCCTCGGATGTTAAAGCTGGCAGCTCTTCTCATACATCTAGATGTTTGATTCTGCGCATATGTGATTTGGATAATTCCAAGTTTGGCATCGGTAGCATAGGGTTGGTATGAATATGTCGTGTATTACCTGTCGTTTGGCGTACATAAGTATATTTAGATGATTTTGTATTTATGTCAGTTGATACACAAACGCACTTGCTTTTTGGACATATGATTACAATGTCTCTGTCTATTCTTCCATCCTCTATGATCATACTTCCAATATATTCATTCTTTAACTTCCTTCAGAGATGTGCTAGTCATTTTTCCAATTAGTGGAGCAGGAGATCTGTTAACCTGCATTACTCCCCTTTTGGCCCTTTCTGCTTTTGTATAATTATCAGACCAGCGAAAAACATTAAAAGTCGAGTATCATATGTGACGATTGACATTAAAAGTCGAATATTATGGCAATTAGAAATCCAGCATCAATAATGACTGCCATCATTGATTGTGACTTTATAGTAATTAAGCCGCATCACCTTATGGCTATGAAAGCTAGGTAGCTTTTAATAAATTAATCCATTTATATGTGCAAACTTTATCGACAGTGGTTCAAAAACCCGTTCTGGGTGTATCGTTACTAGTTTCTGGAGCCACTCGATTACGGGAGGCAGTGATGTCGAGAGATGTTGCTCCAGTATGGGGCCTTTTAATAACTAAGTTTTCTTCACTGACAAATATGCATGCGTAAACCTTGGGAAGAAAGAGAAACAGCACAGCTACCGTATGGTTCAGCAATAACGCTACGGACAGAAGGACCCCTTTGAGATACTCCTGGCTGGCTGTGAAATAAGTCGGAATAAACGCTAGCCAGATAACCAAAGTTGTGTATACACACATTGATATAAAGCGGGATTCGTTGAAGTTATCCGGTAGCTTTCGGGTTTTGAATGCGAAAAGAGCACAAGCAGACACCAGCAGAAGGTTGTACACCAAAAATGAAGCCAGCCCTGGAAGCGTCATGTCACAGGAGAGTTCCACAAATTTCTCTGTGATCACCGCCTGTGTTTTCTTGGCCGTTGGTGTGCTGACTATGTACATCACCAGACACAGGATTATCTGTGGAGGGAAAAGAAGATGCGATAATGTTGATAGACTCAAATCGATTTGATGATAATTGATATGTTCACTAAATCGATTGTGAGTTCGTCGAATTTATCAAATAAAAAAGTACCCCTAGCTTATCTTGCACTGATAGTTAAAAATTAGTTGCATATCCGTTACAGGACGTCGCAGTTAACCCAACATGTTATGGCTGTTTGTGTTGTTGTTGTTGTTTTGTTTTTTTGTTACAAGTTTACGTTCAGTAGTTTGCCATTGCTTTCTGAACGACTGGCACACATACCACTATATGAAAACCAATGCAAGGCGGTCTGCTGCCAAATCGCACACAGCTGTGTTTTGAACGCGGTATGCGGGATTATGAATTGCGTTCGTAACCCCTTCGCCGCACATCCGGCATTGTTAGTGAGAATGGCATTGTGCAAGTAAAGTAAAGGTCTATTCACACACCCTAAGGTGCATTAGACACATGTTATCAGACACATTGTTAGTGAGAATGGCATTGTGCAAGTAAAATAAAGGTCCCTTCACACACCTTAAGGTGCATTAGACACGTGTTACCAGATATATCTTTTTTTCAAAAACCAATCTGCACCCGTGTGTGATCATTATCATCCCCGTCGCCTTTTCTTCCTAAGATATTTTTGGTACCAATTTTCGATTTCGCCGACCTGGGAGCTCATGTCAGTTTTAAAAATTCAAATTCATCCCAATGCGGATCAAATCTCTGACCTCCGGGACGACAGGCGACTGTCTAGTCTCCGAGAATGGCGAGGTAGTTATCAATATTCCATATGTAGCTACTATAGTTTGTTCAGAAATAAATGCCTTCACTCACGATCAATTTTTATGAAAACGCATGGGGTAAACAATGTGTAAATTGACAGGAAAGTAGAAGGAGTATATTTCTTACCTTATTTTTCATTTCCTTCTTGTTTCTTCAGCTGCTGGTTAATAATGTGTACACAAGGAGTCATGTTACTAGAATGCATTTAGCCTTTTATATTGAGTTCGTGAAAGCTTCCAAATAGCTGTTCGTTAATGTGCGTATGGAGTGACCAGAAATGATACCGCAATTTAGTCATCATGTGTCCATTTTTAAGGATCTGTTCAGCTATCTGTGTAGTTTTTTCACACATACACATGGGTGACAGACCAGCTTTGAGTCTTCGTGAAAGATTGTCTACTCTGCTGTTTACCGTTCAGAGACGGTACATGATTACCTGTTTTGCACTATGAAAATAGTTGTCAGTGTCTCTGTAGTGGGCTTTCTTCTTAACGACCAAGATGTTGGTCCTCTTTTCATTGAAGTTTATAGATTGATTCGTATGTACGAGTGTTGTCCCCTAATTTGACAACGTGTTTGCTCTCACGTTTCTTGTTATGCAACAATATGTCAGTTTCCACCGCAATATTACTCTACTGTTGGCATTCAATGCGTTTGTTGTTGTTGTTGTTGTTGTTGTTGTTGTTGTTGTTGTTGTTGTTGTTGTTGTTGTTGTTGTTGCTGTTTCAACAACAGTTGTTTGTCACCATTGAGGGCTTGCGGAACTGAAAATTCATCACTGTGGAATACAAGCTGTTGCCATTGGCAAGTTGTATTGTTTGTGCCGATGCTGTAAATTTTAGGATCTGCAATTCTTCTGAATAGTTGGAGCAAAATATCACAGTAGGTGTGCATGTGGATTAATGTCTGCTATTTGCCCAGACCTTAATCTGTGTCGAACGATTCCAGTAGGTTGATGACTGCTCTCGGTTGCATAAAATTCAATCCATCCTTTCTCCAATAGTCATCTTCCTCTTTCAACACATGGTTCTCACATTTTTCCAGCAACTTTTATCAATTTTTATTAGCGCGGCCTGGGTTAGTATCTTGACTCAGACAATTTGAATGTAGTATTGTCAGCTGCCACATGTCCTTTAATTTTAACCCACACAAGGTCTATAGGGTTTAAATGAAAATGGTACGGCGGAAGTCTCAAGCATCCATGGCCATGCTCTTCTATCAACTTGTCGATTTGATATTTCTTGCTTATTTGGCCTGTTTTACAATGGACAACAATTATAGCTTAAAACACGTTTCTGGAAATGGTATGTTTTCCATTCGGAGCCATATCTTTATCGCATCCTTTGTGCTCGATGCACTAGGTATTTTGTCTTCTTGAGCAAGTACATTGTGATATGATGTATTGTCCATAATTAGACAAGACGGTCTATCTAGGGATAGAAGCACTGTATTCTCGAGCCAATCGCTGAATACATTACCATTCATCTCATTATGATAATCCCTATTGTCTGTATGCTTTGATACGAACAGATGTCCAGCATTCTGTAGTAAGCCATTATGAATACTACCAGCATGGGCTATGACCAAACGCTGTCCTTTACTACTGGGCACATATCGCTTTATCTTTCCATCCACTTTATTCCAATTCCTTTTCACTTGTGTGGTGCGCATTGATCCAGGTTTCATTCAAATACACTATGTCATAATTTTCTGTGCGCATTTCCCTTATCTCACGTAGGTATCTGCTTCTCATAGCTCCTAAATGCGGTTGCTCGCAAATGATATTTCTACCTTCTTTGTACTTTCTAGACGTGAAGCCTAATATAGTTATAATTTTCCACAAAGTTGTTTTGGATAGCTCTATGTCATTGTTCTTTCTCAACCAAACCCTTAGTTTTCTCACAGTCACTGTTTCTTGGCATCCAGCATGTTTATAATTGCTCGCCCTGTGACATCCTTCTCAAAGCTGTCTACATGTGCCTTTCTACCTACTGTTTGCTTATTGAGTCGTGGTCTCATCCCAGATTCTTGCACCCATCGACGAAATGACCGTTTACTCAAACCCAATGCATGCACTGTTCTTTTCTCGGGATTTGTAACAGTATGAAACAGTTTTCTGCGATTAGCTTCTTGACAAAAATATGTGTACAACATCATAGCGATGCTTTGAAGTGTACAACATTTCACATTCAATCCCATTCAACAATATTTACACATTCCGATGTTTGCGATAAATGGTAAGATTCATAAAATAATTGCCAAGTCGTAGCGCAGCCTATTACGCAAAAATAAGAGGGAGCAAAACTCCCGAACCAAAAGATATAGATAACTAGGCACGGAGATCACGACAGTTTTGTTTGTCAATAGATACGGCATTCAGATCATTGAGCTGACTGGGGAAGCAGCACGTTCAAGTCATCTCCAATACATTGAGAGATTTTCTGGCAGGACAAGTTTATTAATGGCTAAGATATAGTGGAAAGGAGAACCAGTTCCAATTCCAATTCCAATTTTCCAAAAAAAAATTCCAAATTCGGCCACGTCTAACCTGCTTCATCAGCTGTGGTTATTATTGAGAGCCGTAGTTGTGTGGATTGTTAGTCCTAATTCCTATTAGTTTTATTGGTTCCGCTCTGTTCGTCGGATATGTTTGTTTTGTGCTGGTCCTGGTAAAGACCGGTCCTTGGTTGGGCCTACTGGGCCCGCATTCTCTCGTTTTTTGGCTTCTTTTCTCTGTTAGCCCTGCTAACTGCTTGTCGTTTCTTGTGTTATTCTCATCGGGGCTAGACCCGGTCATGTCCAGTCCTCATAAGGACTTGATGTAGGCAAGGGCGGAGAATTTAATTGCAAGTCTCATGTTGTCCCCCCGTTCAGCGTTACAAACTCCTTTACGCTTGTGAGTTTTGGCGGAGAACCAGGGATCATGGCAGATCTTATATCAAGATAACGATTTTTGGACAGATGCCGAAATCTAGAAATAAGATTGAGCAGGTCACACGTTAGTAACCTTGGATGGACAGAAGAAAATGAAGGACTGCAATACGATTGATGCGATAGTTCTCAGTATTATCTTCAACAGTTATTATTGATGTTTTATCATGATCGTCCTGTCTGACTGCTACAGACTCGATCGAAATTCTATTGAAATGTATTAATTACCTGATTGAATGCTACTCAAGAATATTGGCTAATAAACGTAGCCACATCAAGTTGTTTGCCATCCTTCGCGTGAGTCCTTGTATTCAAGTTCAGTTACTTAATTGCTGGACAGTTGTCGGCACCTCTAGATTGTTTTCGATTCGAGCCCATATTTATGCCAGAGCGACTTCCCAGCAATAATCACGTTTCATGAAAGAACCCACATTACTACGATACCTCTGAACACTCCCATTTAACTGCGCGCCGTATTTGCCATAACATGTACCACGAGAAAATTTAAAAAAAAAAAAACAGCGCGTATGTGTCTGGGTGAAGGTATAATACATTTAGAAATATGGACTAATATGGACTAACTCTAACCGTAAATTATAAACCGCATAAAAACAAACATTGAAATCTGCTGTACAATCTCCAGAACAAAAATATTTTTGTTGGGTGGACATAATGATAAGGTTATATGCTAAATCTCATCATTTTCCCTCAGTTGGTTACTGAGATATGAATTTTTATATTGGGGCAGACAAAAGTAAACAGACTATAGAACTAGGACGTACAGTAGTCAAGACGGCTGAGCTCATACTATTGTGAAAATGAATACAACACGGGCTGCTTCCAAATGGCCAACGGCTGACTTTGAACCCTCTATGTCGGGATTATGAGACTTTCTTCAATACACCTAAGCCCCAGATGCGGCCGTCAAATAGAGATCACACGGGAATGTCCGTTTTGTTGAAACTGTAGCGAAACAACGACATTCGGTGTTTTGAGTGTCCACTTCTCACACGTCCGTGCAAATCATTGATTCCACCAAAGCCAGAACAACGCCCAACCGGATTATATTAGCCAGTGACGTCAAAATATGTCCGGTTCCAAATGTTGCTGTATGTAGCCGGGGTGCAGTGTTGGGGTGAGCGCCCATCCTTGCTTAAATACCTCAATGGCTCGTGAATACATAACCTCTGCAGCAAAAGTCCAACTCCTGGCCTTCACGTGGCGTAACTGTTTTAACTAACAGGAGAAGGGGCGATGGCGTGTTTCTGGCGCCGAAAAATAACCAGTATGCTCTAGATGTGTATGCGCAGACACATATGTGCGCGCGTACACATCTAAACTCGAGTGAGACCACAGTCTGCTCTAGCAAAGCAAAGGTGCTGAAGACGGAGGCAACCAGCCACGAAGTGCACCACAGAAATCAGGATCCACGCAATTACGCAAAATGGAATATGTCGACTACTGAAAAGCTGGCAGGAGAAAACAGATTCTCTGAACTTTGAAAGAGACACAAGGAAATTGTGGAAGCTAATAAAACAACTTAACGATGAGAGCATAGGGAGAAACTTACAAATTGCACTACATAAAGATGGAAAATACTTAACAAGAAAGCAAGCAGCTGACCACTTTGCAGACTCATTCGCACAAGATAATAATATCAAAATTAGTCAAGAGAAGCAACAAGAGATTCGAGAGATACGGCAACATACAGGACAGAAGGAAATAGTACATGAGGTTCTGGAGGCATCCATCACAATCAGCGAACTGGAGCTAGCCATATCAAAACTGAAAATGAGAAAGTCACAAGGAGCTGATGGTATCTCCAATTAAATGACCAGGAACTAGGAACAGAGGCCAAAGCAAAACTGTTGCAGATCTTCAATAACAGCTGGACCTTAGGCAGTGTTCCACAAGCCTGGAGAGAAGCAATCATGATACCCTTCCTAAAATCAGGGAAAGATAGTTCCATTGCCTCTAGCTACAGACCAATTAGCCTCGCCAGCTGTCTCTGCAAAACACTGGAGCGCATCATCAATCACAGACTGCAGTGGTACATTGAAAGTCAAAACATCCTTGTGCCACAGCAGGCTGGCTTTAGGCAGTGCTACTCTACGGAAGATCAGACAACCTACCTCTCTCAAGAAATTGAGGATGCATTCCAAGAGAAGAAGCTGGTGCTTGCGGCATGGATAGATCTGACTCAGGAACTACATCTCTGTTGCTTCCAAACTCTTCCTAATCTTTCCATTCTCGAAGATTTTGGGCATGAAATAGGAGCGAAATATGTGTTAATGTTCATTCGATTTTCACTAATAGGATTTCATTTGAAATTGTTCTTGAACTGTTTTTGCACTCTGTTGATATAGAATTATGTAAACTTGTCTCTGTTTGCTTCTCTCATAAGTAAATAATGTTATGTTAATCTCCACAATACAGTATAGACATTAGACAACCGTGTTACTATTGATTATAATTTAAGAATAGAAGAAACTGATCCTGGAAAAACAAATACGGGTTATAAAAATAGTCTTAAGGACAATGTCTTCTTAGGACATTCTCGCCAGCTAGACATTAACGAGGCACAGGTTATACAGGACAGTCATAAAGCTGCTGAAAGCAAATCCAACACATTTAGAAAGGACACTTGTAATGTCAGGACAACAGCAGAAATAATCAAGTATGACAATGCAGTGAAATAGATGGGAACAATAAACAATTATATCAAAGGAATGAACGAATTCGAAAGTTAGGGATCTAGTAGAATAATATCGGATAAACAGACAATTTCATATAATTTCGATTTATAATCACATGGGAGATACGAGAAATCAATTAAGACGATTAATCATCCCATGCCGCTTAAGCAGTTAATTTAAAAAACAAAATTAGAAATACATAAGTGTGAAGATATTGAAGCGTTGACTGTAAACATGATCAGAGAACAAAATAATGAGATTAAGGGTATTAGAATTAACAAAATTATTCAAAGATCGGATATAGAAATTCAAGACCAAGACTGGGTGATTGAAGAAACAGATACACAGCAATACCTAAAATATAAAGCATTAATGAACTATGGAAAATGTTTTAAAAAACTCCACCAATTAAACACGCTGAGAGGTAAAAGGGAAAAAGCTAAGAAGTAATAGTGTGAATCATTCACCCATATAGTTAATCGATAAATCGGTGCCGCCTCCACAATGAAGGATGGCTGCAATGGATATCCAACAGTCTCTCGCCCTGACTGTACATTCTGTCAGATTGCTGTTCGTCCATCTCTTGATGTTATCTTCCCCTGCATCTTGCCTACCACTTGCTCGTTTGCCCTAAACCTTGCCCTCGAGTAGGCCTATGGTTTTTATAAGAGTATCATGTCTTTTAACGTGGCCGAAATATTTCAATTAACTCTTTCTTTTATTTCTTTCATCAACCCTCTTTTCATTCCCAGTTTTTATAGAACCTCTGTATTTGATTGTTTTTGTTTTCATGAAATATGACATATTCTGCTGTAAATACACATCTCCGGGACCTCTATTCGACTTTCTAGCTTCTTGTTCGATGCCCAGACTTCCGAGCCATACAGTGGTGTTGAATATACGTAACATTTGACAAATCTCATGCATAATGAGTTGTTAATCTCTCTAGATGTTAATACTGATTTCACGCCGTTGAAAGCATTTTTATCCATTCCTGTTTTTTTTTAAATTAGGTAAACATGGTAGAACAGATAGTTAGCAATTTAGGTAAGCATGTTAGAACAGATAAAGATATCAAAATAATTAATACAAATGGCGAGGTAAACTCTATGAAATGTGTGAAAGTCACAAGAAATTAAACTTCGCACCGAACTTAGAATATCACATCTATCGTATGGATCAAAAACTTGGACTAATATAAACCACAAACATTCATTAAATCATGCCTCCGAAAAAAGAAAGACTGAAATGGTATGACATAATAACCGATCTCGGAGAGACCTGAACAAATACACATGAATCAAGAAGTAAAGAAAAGACGCTGGCATTGAATAGAACTTGCAGTTAGAAAATCTGAGAATAGCATGACTAGAGTGGCATTTGTCTGGCAACCATAGAGCGAAGACAATAGGGGAAGACATAAAATAAAATAATACACGCACATGGATAAAAGAAGTAGAGATATAAATGAATAATATGGAGAAGGCATGGCTAAGTTGGATATAACGCTTGGAGTAAGTTGGTTGAAGACCTCTTCCTTGAGAAAATTTATCAATGTAAAGACTTCATCATCATCATCATCATCATCATCATCATCATCATCATCATCATCATCATCATCATCATCATCATCATCATCATCATCATCATCATCATCATCATCATCATCATTAAGCGCCATGCTAGCTGGCGTAGGCACTCATGTCTCCACATATATCTCGATCTTTGGTGTTCTGGATCAACTCTGCTGCTGTT
The DNA here is from genome assembly GCA_963921405.1 of Cepaea hortensis. Taxonomy (NCBI): domain Eukaryota; kingdom Metazoa; phylum Mollusca; class Gastropoda; order Stylommatophora; family Helicidae; genus Cepaea; species Cepaea hortensis. The sequence continues at coordinate 34,193,668 of OY992888.1, forward strand.
ATTCCTCCATGCCACCTTCTCAATCTATCCAGCATCATTTCTCTTGGTCTGCCTCTGCCTCTCTTCCCCTCGATCTTTCCAGTCGTCATTATGTGCTCCAATACCTCTATTCTCATAACATGACAAAAGAAATCTGTTTGTCTCTTTCTTATTGTTGTATATAATGTTCTAGTTTCATTAGCCTCTTTCAGACAGTCGTGGTTAGTTACTCTATCAGTACAAGGAATTTGCAACATTCGTCATTTATAACTAGATATTCTTCTTCTTTCGTTCGTGTGAAATATATCTATAACTGCAATGTTGTCTCTTGTATGAATCTAACAGTATTTTCTAGTTCACTCAGCGGTGCATAGAATTTATCTTCCACTATTGTCTCTCTAGGCCTGAAGGTATGCCTGGGAATGTTGTAGTTTGGGCAGTCTTGGAGTATGTGCTCTGCTGTCTGCGACGCCAAACCACATGTGCACTTGGCTGAGTCACCAATCTTGAATTTTGTATACATGTGGTTGCGTAATTTATTGTGTCCTGTTCTGAGGCGCAGAATAATGACTTGTTCTGATCTGTCCTTAACGTGTAGTCGTCTTGAGCAGATTTTGGTGGCCTTCTGACTGATTTGATCATTCTTTTCTTTTGGCGGTATGTAATGGGCACATCAGGCTGTTCTTCTTTTGCTCCTTTCTTAGCCAATTGATCAGCTCTGTCGTTTCCGGGTACTCCACAGTGGGATGGTATCCACTGCATGGTGACCTTATGCTGACTGCTAAGTTCAGAAAGTAGTGTCCTTAGTATTGGCACTTTCCCACACATGAGCGCCTCGAGTACTGATTTTGCATCTGTCAACAGCACCACAGGTTGTGTATCATGGTTGGTATTTAGTAATTTCTCTGTTGCTATCTTGATTGCAACAATTTCAGTACCATAGTTATGGCAGTACTTTCCTGTTGGAACTCTGGCCGTGTCCTTATTAACTAGATATAACATCAGCCGTCACAATCAAGTGCCATGTCCACATTTGAGGTCGGCTGTAGCGAGTCTCTAGAATCCTTTGTCCTGGGTCTACACGACAAACTTAAACAGGCTTTGTCCTGCCCATCGTTTGGTGTTATATACCCACACGCCGCGGTGGTACAGTTGATAATGTGCTTGCCTGCCAAGACATAATTCTGGGTTAATTCTCATCAAAGGCAGAGTAAGTTTTCGATCAGTACAACTTTAGGGTCGACACAGTCTCATGAAAGAGTACTATACAATTTTCAGAATTTTCTGGGATCTGTCTTGATGAACAGACGACGAGGAAGGTAACTGGGCACTCCACCTCATATGACGTGGGCTAGATTTTTTGAAGGCCTACACGGGCTGAGTGGTCTCAAGGTATTGTGTCCGCCTCGAGCGCTGGAGGTCGCGGGTTCAATCCCCGGTGAGCACCGGGATGTTTTCACGTGGACTTTAGTAACAAAATCTCCCCTGGTCTCTGGGTAGTGAGATCGGACGCCCGTGTGTATTGTTGCGCACGTAAAAAAACCTTGACAGTTGGAAATCTTAAAAGAGTAGTCTAACACGCTGCCCGGGCAAAATTTCGAGTTAAAAATCTACCCAAAGTATTTCAGTATCCTCGTCGATGCACTGAGTTCGTGCACTGAGCTGAGATTCTCTGTTGAGAGTAGAACGGAGCACTTATGGGTTACACCCGTGTGCCGTGATGTTGATCCGTCGACTAATGTAAACTAAACTAAACTAAACTAAACGAAAGGCCCACACTGCACAACATGTATCTGCTGAGGGGTTACCTGTATCGTTACTTTATCCACAGGCAACACTATCTTCCTGTTTCACATTTCTCTTCATTTATTTTTCTTCAGTGCAGGCTTTCACACGGATCTGTCTCGTTACATAACCAAATGGAGGCCAGCATGGCCGAATGGATAAGAACGCGTGTTCTTAAACATCCGGTGTGCTGATGCCGAGGTAAGGAGCTCAACCCCTACACCGGTCAGTTGGACTAATATGTTGTCCTATCGTCCTTGACTTGAGGACGTTAATTACAAATACCTCTGAAGTCGGAGTGGGTTCTCCTGATGGAGAGGGTCACTTAACAGGGAAATCTAATCCACACGCAAAATTCAGTCCAGCACTACTATAAGTACTACTATATGTACTACGCTCGACTTCAAAGCGAGCGCGCAAAAAAAATATACACGACCACATTACTTTTTCCCATTCGTTTATGTAATCTAATGTAAAAATCTAAAAACAAATGAAAATGAAGTGCCATTAAATTTCAGAATTTTTTGAAAACAATTAGAGAAAGAACAAAGAGACATCATACATAAGGAAAAAGATTCGTCTTCATCGATAAATTTTCTAGCTGTGTAGCACAGATTTTCCTGCCTGCTTTCTAATCAATTGCTCACAACACATATCGACGAAGATCAAGGCACGGGACATCTATACTAATATAACGCTGGATAAAACGTCTACTGCGTTATATTTTTCTTTCCAGCCGTTTCTCATTATCTATAATTTATAATAATGTTTGTTTGCTTTGCTAAGCAGAAGAGGGGGGGGGGGGGGGGGATTGCTTATCCAAAGTTTTGATTTTCTGTGTGTTATGCATCTATCTGTTCGCTGTCCGTTTTAATGATCTATTGCAAATTTTACAACTTCCCCTGTTAACGAAATCTCTCTCTCTCTCTCTCTCTTTCTCTTTCTCTCTCTCTCTCTCTCTCTCTCTCTCTCTCTCTCTCTCTCTCTCTCTCTCTGTCTCTCTCTCTCCCCCCCCCCTCTCCTCTCCCTCTCCCTCTCTCTCGCTCGCTCAAATGTACACTCAATCTCTCACAAGTATTCTATCTTTCTCATACACTCGCTCTCTTTTACTTATTCGCTCACTCTTATACGCTCTCATTCTCTCTCATTCTCTCTCTCTCTCTCTCTCTCTCTTGCTATATATTCCTCACAATTTTTCTCTCTATCTATCTATCTTTCTCAAATCGCGCGCTCTCTCTCTCTCTCTCCCCCCCCCCCCCCCCCCACATTCGCCATCTCCCCCCTCCCCCCCGCCACACACACACATTCGCTATCTCTCTCTCCCATCCTCTACCAAGTTATGTCTATCAGTTATTGTCGTATTTCATTCCTATGCATGCCAAGTTGATTTTCTCTTATTTTATGGCATGTTCATGACAATTTGTAACTAAACGATTCATTTCTTAAGTTTGGCGTGTACATCATCTAGCACACATCATTCTTGGGCTCAGTATTCTTACTGTTGTCTTTAATATTCATAATGTTATTTACTGTCTTTGCTGCGAAGTCATCGAATAAATATAATTTGGGTCGTTTATTAACTTTCTAATTTGAAGTCCATCAAAATTTCCAGCTTGAAGTTTGTCTATGCTCAGTTCCGGAGATTTTCTGCATATGTAATTAAAACAAAGAGTTAGGAAGAAAATACAACTCAAAATAGGAGAAGAACAATGTGGGTTTGTAGAAGGCTAGGGTACAGTAAATGCTATGTATATGTTGAGAACATTAATTGAACTTTCTATAGAAGTAAACAAAGACTTACATCATTGCTTTATTGATTACACAAAGGCTTTCGATAGAGTAAGACATGTCAACATGATGGAGATGCATGCAGATCTGCGAACTGATGGGAAAGACCTTAGACATATATTGGAAACAACAAGCTGCCATAAAAATTGATAATGAAGTAAGTCAATATCAGTTTATTAAGTGAGGTGTGAGACAGGGATGTGTAATGACTCCAGATCTTGTTTCCCTGTACAGTGAAAGTATGTTCAGAAATGTTGACGACGATATAAAAGGAATCATCATTTGGGGATTAGATATGCGGATAATACAGTATTGACTGCAGACAATGAGCAGGGTCTGCAACATTTAGTAGATGCGATTGTTGCACACGGTGAACAACTTGGATTAGAATAAAATTGTAAGAAGACACAGACACTAAGAAGAAGGAAATACCACAGTGTCATGTACAGGTAAATGGGAATATTCTTAAACAAGTGAATCGGTACAATTAAAGTGGTACCTCGGCTTACGAACGATTCAGATTACGAACAATTCGGGTTATGAACAACAACTTCGAAAATTCTTTGTCTCGGGTAACTAACAGTGCCTCGGGTTACGAAAGAAGGCGAGAGAGAGAGAGAGAGAGAGAGAGAGAGAGAGAGAGAGAGAGAGAGAGAGAGAGAGAAGGGGAGAGAGAGAGTGAGAGAGAGAGAGACAGAGAGACAGAGAGAGAGAGAGAGAGAGAGAGAGAGAGAGAGAGAGAGAGAGGTTTAACGTTGGAGACAAATGATCGCGTACAGTAGAAACGAAAGCCACGCAGTACTAACATCGCTTAGCGCTAGCCTAGTAGCTTAGTTTTGCACGCGTGCGCAGCCTCGCTTTCATTGGCCTTACTACACAGCAGCAAAAGATTTCTTAGCCGGGGCACTGTGTTCAGTTTATCTCTTTCATTATTTTACTTGTTAGCCCCATCAATTATGAGTTCGAAGAACGGCAGTGGTGCTGCTAGGAAGCAGAAACGTATAACAGTGGAGGTAAAGAAGGAAATAATTATGAAATATGAAAATGGCATTCGTGTGTGTGACATCGCTAATGAGTACAGCATGGCAAAATCAACCATCATAAAGAACAAAGAGTAACTCAAATCAATCAAATCTCAAAACTCAATCAAATCAATCGGTATAGCTAAAGAAATAACTAAGCTGCAGAAGCAAAGACCTCAAATTTTAGAGAAAGTTGAAAATCTCTTAATCTGGATCAATGAACAGCAACTTGCAGGAGACAGTGTTAGTGAGGCAATAATATGTGAAAAGTGAAGCTGTTGCACAGTGATGTATTGTCGAAATTGCTTGGTACAAGTGCTGAGACTGACGATTTTAAAGCCAGCAGAGGTTGGTTTAAAAAGTTTTTTAAAAAGAACAAAACAAGAAAAAGTGGCATTCATAGTGTAATTAAACACCGAGAGGCTGCCAATTCTCACGAGAAAGAAGCAGAAGCGTTGAAGGTGGAATTTGATAAGATCATCAAAGAGGAAGACTTCGTTCAACATCAGGTCTTTAATTGCGACGAAAAGGGCCTCTTCTGGAAGAAAATGCCAAAGATGACCTTTATCATCCAGGAAGACGACTTGGAGAAGCTGATTGAGGACCACAGTGGAGAGCTCATTACAGATGAGCTTGTGGTTCTTCAGAATGAACAGCTAAAGACATTAAACAAGGAGCAGTCGCCCGACATTAAAGGAGGAGCAGTCGTCCGATGATGAAGAGCCAGTGACCGTTTCAACTGCCAGGATTAAAGAAATTTCCAGCAAGTGGGCAGACGACGTCGAAGACTTCATTGTGAATCATCATCCAAACAAACTTGTTGCTAGCAGGGCAGTAAACCTGATGAATGATAACGCGATGGTCCACTTCAGAAAGATTCTCCAGCAAAGGAAGTGACAGTTCCCTTGATAGTTTCTTGGTGCAGAAAGATTCCCAGTCGGCTGCCAAGAAACAGCGACAAGAAACCCCTGAAACTAATGATTCAGAATAGTAAAGAAAGCGACAAATTTCCCATGATAGTTTTCTTGGCAAGAAAGATAGACTAAATCTTTTTTTTTTTTTTTAATTTAATTTATTTGGTTATTTTCATTCTCTTTATTTAATACGTTAAGTACACGTATTCTTTGCGTTTTGTCAGGTAAACGACCGGATGTTAATAAAACAGAACGATTCTTTCATCTTGAAACGGATTGTCTCTATTTCATTGATTTTAATGTTCCGGATTACGAACGTTTCGGGTTACAAACCGAGTTCTGGAACGAATTAAGTTCGTAACCCGAGGTACCACTGTATCACGGAACAGTTGTAACATCTGATGGGAGATGCCTCATAGAGATTAGAATAAGAATCGCCATGGCGAAGGCAGCCTTTTGCAAGATTAAAAACATACTGACCAATAAAAAGATGTCAATTGCTACGAGAAAAAGAGTGTTGAGGTGCCACATAGAGCCTGTGCTTTTTTATGGATGTGAAGCGTGGGCAATGAGCAGTCAAGCTGAAAAACATCTGATGGCTGTGGAAATGTGGGTTCTGAGAAGAATGCAAAGAATACCATGGACAGACAGAAAAATGAACGACCAAGTCCAAAAAGAAACAAATGAAAACCGTAAACTGATTAGATAAATTAGTCGTAGACCACAATTTTTGGGTCACGTTATGAGAAGAAATAAATTGGAGAACTTGGTGACAACTGGCAAGATCGAGGGAAAGAGAACAAGGGGAGGGCAGTGAAATAAATACATGGATGGCTTGACTACGTTGTATTGTCGAGACAAGAACATTAAGCTGATCCACGATTCTGGTGATCGAGTGAGACGGCAAAACATTACCGCACACGCTTGCCGGCATGGTACATAATGATGATGAATTAAAACATGTACCATCTGTATTCAGTACCTTAACAAAAGGCTTCATTAAGCCAAGGTTTATGTATAATGGTGGCAGTAGAACTCTTTTCCAATCAATGAGAGGATTGTTGACAATATGTTTTTCTCCAACTTTCAATTCATCCCTCAATGACCACTGTTTCTTTGTTCAGTGTGTATCATTTGCCCTGCTATCCCACAAAGATATAAAACATGGATATTTAATTACCCCCCCCCCCCTCCCCTTTTGCTGGCCTAGCAAGAAGTTTATCCTTTTAAGATCTACACAAACCATCCAGTTATATTCTAAATACGTCAATTTTTTTCTAGAACTGTGCTTAATGTTGCATACTCCACCTTCATTGTAGTAGAATGAGCAACTGGAATTGAGCCATATCTGTAAGCACTGTGTAAGAGAACACCTTTCAACTTCTTTTACAGCTGTCAATGAAAATTTTCCACTCATCTGGTGTATAACTTACACCCATTTCGTTTACAAGACCTCCAATATTAGTACAAAACACAAGGCTGTTTTCTTTAGAAAACCTTGCTATCTGCTGCGATAAAATGTAACCTTTGTTTCAGCAGTCAGTAATTTTTTTTTTCTATCAATCTTGAAGCCAAGAGATCTGAAGATTCTTTGGAGAGAATATAGATCTCGGATTAGATAATTCAGTTCACGCTGGGCGAAGCGTTGAGCAGCTGGAAAATCATCTTTGGAATAACTATTTTTTGTCACGTGTCTTTCCACGTGCCACTGCTCTCTCATCTTCTAGCATAAATCCAAATGAAAGTGGGAATTAGTGTGTCATCTCTGTGTGGAACATGTCGTCTAGCAGAATCTAAGTCTGGATATTTGAATTGTTTGTGATTTCCCGCCTCCCCAGTAATTCTCTTTACACTGACAACACAAATATAACAGTCATCATAATGGTTCTTGGACTCTCTGTAAGTAAACAAGCAGTTTCATTTTGTAAGTAGCTAGTTAGCAATAGTTTGTTGTTTTTTTTTTTTTCCAGTGGCTTGTACAGAAAATACCACAATAAACGAAATTAAATACACAAATCCCAGTATTATTAAAAAAAAAAAAAAAACTAGAGTTGCAGACAAATTAAATGTGATATTTGTATTTAGCAGTCCTCATTTGTGCAAGATCAGGTGTAAAGTATTTGGCACCAAAAAATGATTTGTTTTTGTAGGGCTTTGTGATATTTATTTCTGTCAGGTGTTTGTCAGATATGACTGAGCTACTTTATGACTGTAGACGGTACTACCTGCTTTCTGTCAACGCCGAATGTTGGGCGGCGCTTACCAAACTCGACACCCCACATTGTGCCAACGGCTTCGGGCGGAAGAGCGCAATTGGTAGGGTACAAGCCTTATCCTGGTGCGGGGAAATGCAACCTAAAGACAAAATGTCATGGCAGGGCAGACAAGGCCCGAAGCCTTGGTTGGCAGCGGGCCTACTATCGAAGCTCCGACGGGCGGACAGTTAGAGTATTGCTTTTCTGATCCGGCAGCTCCTGTAGTTTGTCTTGTTCCAGATGTATTGATATTATCATACATCTGGAGTGAACTAGGCAGGCCGAGAGAGTGTTCATGCTGCATGGGCAACACATTGTCGCTATATTTTAGCCCAGGCTTTGTGCTATGGAGAGGTATAACTCCATTTCTGGTCTGAACCGGTCTCGGAATCAAAGCGAGAAGTAGCAGTTACGGGTTATAAGTCCTAGTCAATTGGCGTTGAAATGGGGCGCCACGGTTTACCTCTGACGGTGAGAGACACCTACATGTGTCACTGATCAGCTACCGCCCGCCTTAAACTGGGCAGCCCTCGGCCAATTGGGTGCTGATTCGCCACAGCCTGCCTGCTACAATGGGTGCTTGGGGCTAGGACACAATTTGGATCGCAGGTTGTTAAACCAATGCACCAGGCACTAATAAAAATAAAAATAAAAACCTCAAGCTACGACTTGCAACCTGGAACTTAAGAACCATGTGTCCAGGATTTTCCACTGACCTGACGAATATTGACGATATGAAAAAAACGGTAATGATTTATGCCGAACTCAATCGTCTTAACATTGATACTGCTGGCCTGCAGGAGACTCGCCTCGCTGAGGAAGGTTCACTCAGGGAAAACAATTACACTTTTTTTTTTCGAAGGATCGAGAGCAGGCAGAAAAAGGCAACATGGTATGGGCTTTGAAGTGAAGAATTCGCTACTGGGAATGATTGAAATTCCAGCTGGAGGTAATGGAAGACTATTATCCCTGCGTTGGCAACCTCGTGTGGTTTTGCCACCATTATCACTGCATATGCACCGACACTTGCTTCCTCTGATGATGTGAAGGATTCGTTCTATGAAGAGCTAGACTCTGTAATCAAGGCAGTTCCGAAATCCGACTACGTTTATATGCTCGGTGATTTCAATGCTCGTTTGGGCAAGGACTCGAGTTCATGGCCAGTGTGCCTTGGAAAATACAAAATCGGTCGCATGAATGAAAATTGGCAAAGGCTGTTTGAGCATTGCACCAGAAATGACCTATGTATTACGAACTCCTTTAAAACAAAAGAGCTGCATAAGGGCACATGTAAACATCCAAGATCCGGTCATTGGCATCAGCTGGACTTCATCATCTTACGGAGACAACATCTGAACCATACATCATTAACTCGAAATTACCACAGTGCTGACTGTGATACGGATTGTTCTTTGGTTGTTGCAAGAGTTAGACTGAGACCAAAGAGAATCTACACAGCTAAACACAAATCTAGCCCCAGGATTAATGTTAGTAACACCTTCGATCCGGATAAGTGCTTTGAGTTCCAACAGCAACTAGAAGACGCTTTCACAACGCTTCAAAAACTCTCAGTGAGCTGAAGCAAGCTAGGAATGATGTGCAAAAGGCTGCCAGGCAGTGTGCAAATGACTATCGGATCAAGTTATGCGAGTCCATTCAAAATGCAAGTGATAATGGAAACATCAGAAGTATGTATGAAGGGATAAAGAAAGCCTGTGGTCCAATGATCAAAAGAAGTGCACCACTAAAAACCTTGACTGGAGAAATCATCACAGATAAGAAACAGCAGATGGATAGATGGGTAGAGCATTGTATGTATGGAGTTTTACTCAAGTGAGACCAAATTAGCGGATGATGCCCTCAATGCCATAGAGGTCCTACCAACCCTTGACCACTTGGACACGCTTCCCACCATAACAGAAGTTAAGTGTGCTATAAATGAACTTGCATCTGGCAAGGCTCCGGGTAAGGATGGGATTCCAATAGAGGTTATCAGGAGTGGGCAAGACACACTCACTCTACAGATCCACCAGCTAATAGACCTATGCTGGCGAGAAGGACAAGTCCCACAGGGTTTTAAAGACTCAGGCATCATAACAATGTACAAGATCAAGAGCGATCGGAGCGACTTAACAACTATAGGGGTATCTCACTTCTGTGTATTGTTGGGAAAGTATTTGCCAGAATTGTTCTGCGCAGACTTCAAGTCCTGGGAGATCAAGTCTACCCCGAATCACAGTGTGGCTTCCGACAGAACCGGTCTATCATTGATATATTCTCATTGCGACAAATGCAAGAAAAATGCCGTGAACAGAATCAGCCACTGTTTGTTGCCTTCATCGACCTCACAAAGGCATTTGATTCGGTCAGTCGTGAGGGTCTGTTCAAGGTACTAAAGAAGACTAGCTGCCCACCAACTCTTCTGTCCATTGTGGAATCGTTTCACACAGGCATGAAGGGTATAATCAAGTTTGATGGTGCAACTTCAGAAGAGTTTGAAATCAAGAGCGGAGTTAAGCAAGATTGTGTACTTGCTCCCACCCTTTTTGGAATATACTTTTCACTTCTACCGAAATATGCCTTTCGTGATCAGGATGCCGGTATATACATTCACTCACGCTCAGATGGCGGCCTCTACAATGCTCATAGATTGAAGGCTAAGACCAATATTAGGAGGGTACTGAACAGAGAGTTGCTTTTTGCAGATGATGCTGTAATTACGACCCACTCTGAGGAAGAATTACAACGTCTACTATCTGCATTCTCCAATGCTTGTTCTGAATTCGGTTTAACAATTAGCAAAAAGAAGACACAGATTATGTCACAAGGTGCACATGGGGTACCATCAATCTTTATTGACGACGCCGAACTAGAGATAGTAGGCCATTTTACATATCTAGGATCAGTGGTAAATAGCAAATTATCCTTAGATCAGGAAATCAACATCTGGATTGGTAAGGCAGCAACAACAATGAACAGGTTAAGAAAAAGACTCTGGGAGAACAGGAACCTTACTGCCAAAACAAAAGTGTTTGTCTATCAAGTCTGTGTCCTTAGTACTCTTCTTTATGGCAGTGAAGCCTGGACAACTTACTCACACCAAGAGAAACGTTTAAACAGCTTTCATATGCGGTGTCTGCGAAGAATACTTGGTATTAAGTGGCAAGACAAGATCGAAAATACTGAAGTATTGGAAAGATCAGGTTGTGTGACGGTTTATTCCATGCTCAGTCTTCGTAGACTTAGATAGATAGGACATCTTAGGAGGATGAATGATGGTATAATACCAAAGGACATCTTTTTTGGTGAATTACAGATGGGTAAGAGATCTCAGGGTAGGCTACGATACAAAGATGTGTGTAAGCGGGACATAATTGATACAGTCATTGATAATGCACATTGATGGCAAGTCGCTGCTGAACGTGTTGTATGGAAGGCAAATATCAGAAATGAAATAAAGACAAAGGAGGAAATTATTGCAGATAAGTCACACGCCGAGCGTGTGAAACGTAATATGGTGATTGATGGTGAAAATGGTCATGTGTTCACATGCATCCACTGTGGACGAACATTTGCAGCGCGAATTGGCCTTAACAGTCACATTCACCACCGCCATGGGTTGTAGTTATTGAGCCTTTTTGAAGCAAAATGTAACGAACTATCGTCTGTCATGAATGCAAGGTGCTAATGGAATGTAATATTTACAATCTTGAACACTTTCTGAGAGAGACGGACGTGGCCCAAATACTTGCACGTCGGTATTCTATGAAAATGTGTTGCAATTTCTGACGATTATAAATACTATTCTTTTAATAAAATTCAAATCTTCACTTACCCCGTTCAACCTTTACAAAAAAAGGTGTAACAGGTGGTTAGTCGATTGCTGTTTTAATTGTTGTTTTAGTAGTTTGTTTTTTTTCCCACTACTAATGGCTATACTGACGGCTCTTGCAGATTTCTTGTGTTACTCATTAAAAAGACTGACCATTAGAAGGGCCGATCTCCTGCTTACCATTGTCCCTTTGCAGTTCTGTTATTCTACTGTATTGTATCATATTTTGAGTTCTGCTTATGTGTCTGACAAGTCTCTGTATTTCTTTGTCACTGTCTACAGTAAGTAATTCTCTTTCTGTCATTTTGTTTATTATTTTGTGTTTTGTTTTTGGAAATATTTAGTTAGGCCGTTTCTTCCTTCATTATATTATTGCCAGTTTATGAGGAAGTTATATATATATAGGAGGGCAAACATCAGAAATGGAATAAAGACAAAGGAGAAAATTATTGCAGATAAGTCACACATCGAGGGTGTGAGACGTAAGATGGTGCATGATGGTGGAAATGACCACATGTTCACATGCACCCACTGTGAACGAACATTTACAGCGCGAATTAGACTTATCAGTCATATTCGCTACCGCCATAGGTAAAAGTTATTATGCCTTTGTAACACAAACTATCGTCTGTCAAGACGGCAAGGTGCCAATGAATTATATATATATACTAGCTGACCCTGCCCGGCTTCGCCCAGACCCTGGTGGGGAGCATCTCATTTAATTCATATAAGTAGTCATATAAGTTCTCGTTCCCGTTACCGACTGTCTGTCTGTCTGTCTGTCTGTCTGTCTGTCTGTCTGTCTGTCTGTCTGACCCGGCCCGGCATTTCCCAGCTCCTGATGTGGAGCATCTCATTTAATTCATATAAGTAGTCATATAAGTTCCCGTTCCCGACTGTCTATCTGTCTGTCTATCTGTCTGCCTGACCCTGTCCGGCTTCATTAAATTCATACAACA
>OY992888.1:34206401-34306401 GCA_963921405.1 Cepaea hortensis
TAAACAATGGCCAAAGGTAATTTAAGGCATTCCGATGCAGGATTTTGTGAATTAGTTTAGCTTTATTGAAAAGCAGGCGTTTGCGGAGTGGTAGTAACTGAAGGCGTTTATACAGGCTAGGATTGTCAGATAAATGTTATGAGGAGGGATTAGGAGGAGGAGAGAGGAGGAAGAGGGAGGAGGAGGAAGGAGGAGGAAGGAGGAGGATGAGGGAGGAGGAGGAGGCAGGAGGAGGGAGGAGGAGGGGAGGAGGAGGGTGAGGAGGAAGAGGGAGGAGGAGGGAGGAGGAGGGAGGAGGGGGAGGAGGAAGGAGGAAGAAGGAGGAGGAAGAGGGAGGAGGAAGGAGAAGGAGGAGGAGGGAGAAGGAGGGAGGAGAAGAACGCAGGAGGAGGAGGGGGAGGAGGAGGGAGGAGGAGAGGGAGGAGGAGGGAGAGGGAGGAGGAGGGAGGAGGAGGAGGAGAGAGGAGGAGAGAGGAGGAGGAGGGAGGAGGCGGAGAGAGAAGGAGGAGGGAGGAGGAGGGAGGAGGACGAGGGAGAAGGAGGAGGGAGAAGGAGGAGGGAGGAGAAGCAGGGGGAGGAGGAGGGAGGATGAGGAAGAGGGAGGAGGAGGAGGCATGTGGAGGGAGGAGGAGGGAGGAGGAGGAAGGAGGTAGAGGGAGGAGGATGAGGGAGGAGGAGAGAGGATGAGGAGGGAGGAGGAGAAGGGAGGAGGAGGGATGAGGAGGATTGAGGAGGAGAGGGAGGAAAAGGGAGGGGGAGGAGGAGGAGGGAGGAAGTGGGAGGAGAAGGAGGAGGAGAGAGGAAGAGGGAGGAAGAGGGAGGAGAAGGAGGAGGAGGGAGGAGGGGGAGGGAGTAGGAGGAGAGAGGAGGAGATGGGAGGAGGAAGGAAGAGGAGTGATTAGGAGGAGGGAGGAGGGCGAGGAGGCAGGAGGAGGAAGAGGGAGGAAGAGGGAGGACGAGGACAGAGGAGGAGGAAGGAGGAGGAAGAGGGAGGAGGAGGGAGGAGGAGGAGAAAGAGGGAAGAGGAGGATGGAGGAGGGAGAGGGGGAGTTGAAGAGGAAGAGGGTAGGAGGTGGAGGAGGGGAGAGGAGGAGGAGGAGGAGGAATATAACGCATATGCCTGTAGATTTAATAATGGCTGAAGTTGTTCCATGTCTTCTTAGAGTTGGCGACATTGTAAAGAAATATAAAATCTTCGAACTTGATAGAGATAAGGTAACTATTATTTATTTATTCTTTAAGCATAAAAAGATGAGTTACAATGTTATGCATTATGCATTATTTTTATGAAAATTTTGAAAATGCCTTAAAGATTGTATCATTATTTATTATAACTCATATGCCGGTACATAACTATGGACAAAGAGTTTATAAATCTTTGAAAACGATGCCACAATATGACTATAAATTATACAGAAAAGTTATGCCCCTTGAAATAACTTTTATAGAGTTAAGTCCCCTGAGATATATGAAATTATAATGAAAAATGAAAAATGAAATAATATTGGGTAAGCAGCCGATTTCACCCTAAAAACATATCACAGTTGGCTGCGCTGGACTGAAAGGAAGAGGTGTAGAAAATTTCATCTCAATCGGATGGGCCGTTCGCGAACGCATAAAGGACATACGGACATACAGACAGACGGAGATCGCCTTTTATATATAAGAAGATGATCTATCATATCAATATCAGTTATATAATCTATGAAAGTGAGAACTCACAAGATATTACCAACGTAAATTAACGAGCAGTTTAGACAACTTACCTGTGATAAAATGATGAGAGAGGCAAGCACGATCTGTGACGTAGGACTGACGAATCGAGGCCGTTGGTTGTTCTTTGAGCCGCTCTGAAATATACGGTAGATCCTGACAGCTTTCACCAGCAATGGAGAGTATAGCCAGGCGAAGCTCAAGCAGAACATGAAGTATAGGGCGCTGCAGAGACTAGGAGTTGGTGTATTTTGGAAACATATTACCGTGATATAACCCACAAAAATGCCAATGAACTGAAGAAAGCTCAACTCTCGACTTGCTGCTTTCATGATTCGAGTATCGTGGAAGTAGATGTAACAAGCGACGACAAAAGATGTTCCCAGGATGGCGAGCACTACTAGGCACATCAAGATAACGGGGACTGTGTCTGACGGTTGAAGGTGGGTCAGCGGAATTGGGCGACACGATGTATAGACAGTTTCAGGATCCGGCCAGGTGAACTGCTCGCATGACTTACAGCCGGATCCAAGAACTATTCTTTCGTTATCTCTACACTTGCGACAATCCCAGCAACAGTCCAGCTCCTTCTTAATCTTATATTCCCCTGGTCGACATGGACCGCTGCAGACTGATTCGGGGATGTCGGGATTTTGATTGGTTTGCGTCAGGGGAACAATTCGGTCTAATTTTTGCAGGTGATTCCAGGATATGTTGACGTTGGTGTAACTTAGGTCGCCCACAGAGGCATCGTAGTAGGCCACCATCTGCTGCAATAAGTCTTCCATATAAGTCACATTATCATTGCCGTTGCGAGGTCGTACTTCTACTAAATCGTAGCGCATTTGATTAATACGGTACACCCCTTGAAAATCATCGTTTTTGTCGAATTGTATCGTTCCTGTATATCCCGTAAAGGACACGTTGAAAAGATATTCTAGCAAAAGATCCCTCTTTACGCAATCGCGCACATTGTCTTTATTTGCATGTGGACATGTTTGAGATATTAGACGATGTGCTCCGTGGGCAAATGTCAGGACGGCATCCATCGCCAAAGATGGAGCCGGGGAGTATTCGAAGCTGGCAAACTTTGTAAGATCATCACTAGGGTCACAGCTTCCATTTGAAAAAGAACACCCAGCGGTATTCTCCCACGCTGGTTTATACCAGGGATTTTTAGAAGTGGAAACATTTTGCCTGCGGATATACTCATAGAATTCCGGAACAATAGCGGTGCTGTAAATAAACATGAATGCTCCTACAACTGACTTTAAGTATGGACGCAGTTTTTCTTTACTGGCATTGGCTACAGAATCACAACAGATCCAAATGAACTGACCAATAGCACCGAGTTTTTCTATTGCTGCAAATAGATTTCTTACCGGTTGTTCATCTGCAAAGAGTATTACAGCCCTAGCACGCGAGTTTGTGTTCAAACCTGCTGCAATTGGCTCCATGTCTTCATCGTTTCCTACTCTGTATGAAGCAGCAATGCAAATATTGTACCGGGCTACCGAGCCCTTGATAGTTTCAAAAGCTCTCTCGCCGTAAGTTCCTTGCGAATACACCACAGAAATGTATGTCCAGCCGTGGGACTTTATGAATTCCAACATTGCAATGGCTTGATATTTATTGGGCGTTACTACCCTGAGAAAGTATGGGTGAAGAGCTCTATCATTGAACTCATCGGAGGTTGTGGTATAGCCAATAATTGGCAACTTGGCAGCGCCCATCATGTAGGATACGGGCACTGCAGATGTGCTTAGAATTGGAGACAAAATTCCCATAACCTCGTAGTAAGGAACAGGCTGTGTAGTGTATTTAGAAGATAACGGATATGAATTGTTCTGCTGAGATGTTCCGTTACAGGTGTCAATGGAGCAAGTGGATTCGTCTCTAGGCAGGAAAGCCAATGCTTGCGCCAGGGCAATTTTCGGATCAGAACAGTCGTCAATGATGTAAAATCCCAGAGTTAAATTAGGTAAGAGCTTGGTGTCGTTATTTACCTTTTCAATAGCAAAGGCAACAGCTTCGGGGTACTCAATATCCCAAGAGTTGGGATATATCGTCTTGGAGCATCCCATGTCGTCTGTTCCTGTTGTCAGCATCATAATGGCGCCAATGTTGAGGTCTCCTTGTTTGTAGTATACATCTCTGTTAAGACCGGGCATAACAATGGCATCCAACGAGAAGGGTAACGCTAAGCAAGTGACGCTATTGATCAAGTAATAGGTCACACCCAAGCGGCACAGAGAATGGAAATGTTCCATTACTACATTCCCTAAGTACCTCGAATTTGAGTTAAACTGTGTTTCATAACGTTTGCGATAGCGCCAGGTTTTGATTTACTAGCTCTAACTTGACGTTCAGTAAATATGAACTTCACATTTTCTGAATCGCTGCACCGCACTATTAATGATCAGATGACATAATCTTTTGCGTAGGGTAATACAATGATATGAGCAGGAGTGGACGATTTCAATTTATGGTTACTTTTAGAGAATCCTGAAATGTCTATAGTCTCATGAGTCTAACTTCTATTAACTCCCTGAAGAAATTTCAATCTGTTTTACTGTAGATATCCGGTTTTCGTTGAAGAAAGACGTGTTAAAATGTTCACTGGATCATTTTTATTGAACTTTCCTGATACATTTTATTTCAACTGTATTTCAGTACCTGATACCGGAGTACCCGTTTTCTGTTCGGCCACTCTTTCACATGTTATACTCACTTTATTACAACTCACGAATTGAATTTTGCTAGGCAACCAGAACGTTTCTTAAATCTACCATTGAAAAAAGTACTATATGAGTAATTTGGTCAACTCGCTGTTGGTAGACAAAAGGGAGAAGATATACTAACAAGTAATCCAAAGGAAATATACTAACTTCATTCAATATGGGCGATCCTGACTGTACCCCATGGTTTTATGTTAACAAGGATGATTGAACTGCATAATGACGACATTTCTTCTATAATGTCTAGCTGGCTGATAGTCGAAATACACTTGTTCTTATAGTGATGCGCTGTCATCATTTGGAAACAGCAGGTTCGAATCTCTGTGTGCCTATAACTTCCATTTGTGCATATTATCAAGTTGTTTCAAGATCTCTACTTCTTTTCCTTTGTTTTATAAAGCGCGTAGGAATCTTTTTGAATTTATTTCTCAACTTACTTTAATGGTCTCAAAATATTCCCGAGCGATGTATATGTTTGTGTATTTCTTTCAAGTCAGCATACAGCATAGTTTTCAGTCATATGCATCTATGCATAATCACTGTGTGTTCAGTACCACTAAAGGAAATCTAACACTGACACCCGGTCTTCAACTGTTCTTAATATGTTTATAATTTTCAGGGACTGAGTCATGTTTTGTGTGTTTCTTGTTTAACCAATGTACTTTTCACGAGAACGCATACAGAATGTAGTGAGTAAGGGTGACAGACTATGGTTTTGTAGCAGTTGGTTTGGGGACGTTTATAAATCGTCTTAACACACTCCTTGAAAAAAAAAAAAAAAAACAGAAGTTTTGCATCTTTGGAGGAAGAAGAACGAAAAATTTTACTTTATTCCAAATGTATGGTATTCATATAAAGTCAAATAATGTATTGATATATCTATGCCATTATTATCTAACGACCAAACTGATCAGTGTCGCTCTCATTGACTACTGGAGTACGTCTAACTTACTGCAGGTTAGCAAACATATGGCTACTACTTCTGAGATGGTATTTACACCCGAATTTATATCAAGGGGTAAATATACAGCTCATACAGAATATCAGCAGACCAACGACTATCGACCAGCTGTTTAGACGCAATGTTATTCGGAATTCTTTCTTTGTGCCGTACTTTATTTATTGCAGTGTATCGTTCTACGGGCAGAATTGCATTACAGCTACGTTCTGATGCTTTTCTCTTTCTTGAGTACGAGTACTGAGCAGCACGAGCAGTTGGAGGTTACTTTCGTAAATAAGGTTGTGGATATCCGTCTACCTCTCTGTATCGATATGTACCATAAATAGTTAACGTTTCTAGAAACCGTTATTATCTTCTTTACACTTATCTTCCACAAATGTAATTACAATGACTTTGAAATCCAGAATTGCAAGATGTGAAGGTTGTGATGTATAATTATGGTTTGTTTTTAATGTAAAAACAACGTTCTTTTATATAACATATCTTGAAAAAGTGCAAACACAATGCACAAAGGCACGCTTGTTAAGACGGAATCATTGTCTGTAAATGGCTTTCAGAAAGTTCAATGTTAATGTGATTTATTTCAAGAAAAACATGTTCTCTTATAGTTCTACTGCGTAGTACTGAACGCAGAAAACAACTACACGGCAGCCACGTAGAAGCAATTGTGTTAACGATTTTTGTAGAAGTAACAGCAGCAAATTCTCACTGAGAACAAAGAGATGGTTGTGACGCGATCTGCTTAAACAAATAACTCAATGGTGTGGGATTTATCTCAGGTTAGATTATTTTGCCCTTCTAACGTCTACAACAGTTTATTATATGTTACTTGTTTGCTATATCTAATTGCAAGTAACATAAGCATTGAGCATCACTGTGTGGTGAGGTGCTAAGTTAGCGTGAGTTTATTGGATAGTTTGATGTTCAGAATCTATTTCCATACAATTAGTTACGCATCCTTTGCATAATGTTGCAATCAACCCCACCATGTATTGTCTGTTTGTGTTTTACTACGTGATTTTAAGTTCCTTAGTTATATCAATGCAGACGGATACCAGTATAAACGCCCCAATCCCATAATGTGAATCACATAATGAGGTTCTATCAAGTGTATGAATTGTTTATCATCGGCGCTAGTAAGGAACGTATGTATTGTCGTAGACAGTCAACAAGCGGCGATGTAGAATATGTCTCGTGTGGGTCGACTATAATTATCTCGTACGCAGGGACCCAAAGTGTAGCCAAGGCCACGTTCAGTGAAATGTAGGCACGGATCACATCCACAAGTATATTAATTATCTAACTGCTATGGGTTCAGCCAGAGATTAGGTAGTTGATACATCTGTTGACGGTAGTCCTAATGTCCGTGTGACACAATTAGGGGCAGCCGATGTTATTTATGCAATTGCGTATCATGTCTATCGTCTTGTTGACGTAGTCTAAGTTATCATCGTCTAAATAAAAACTGCAGTACGTGCCAGTATTGCTATTGAGTTGTTGCTATGAACTGGCTTTCTAATGTTAAAACTGATCACAAAACGAAATCATCCGTCACTAAGATACGAGAAAACTAATAGAAGACGGGAAGAGTTAGCCAACACATCCTAAATGGCCCCAATATAGTTGCGTCCATTCATGATATAAGAATCTTTTGAAAAATGAAGCTATGAGATGAATGCCGGAATCTCTCTACGCATTGACAACTACGGACATGAAGTAGACTTCACTATTCATAGATCTGTGTCCATCTGTGAAGTAGCCAATGGCCATGAACACCGAAGGCTGTGAACTACTCCGTGGCTGTAATTCTTACATTGCTTGTTGTCTGTATAGCCTGGCAGTTCAGGTCTTGCGGTCAGTCCACTGGAACCGTAGATTCTCAAAGGTGATCTAAATGGAGAAAACAATTGATAACCCCAGTGAGCATTAGAATGGTGTTTATGAACTTCTATTTCATGCCAAATCATAAATCAGAATATGACACACTATAAATTGTCATTGTCTCAACCCAAGCCATGTCATAGCACATCACACAATACTACATTAGTTACGCCGGTGTAGGGGTTGAACCCGCTACCTTGCCAGATTCAACCTCTACACCGGTCAGCTGAACTAAAATGTTGACTTCTCATCCTTGACTATGGAAAGTAAAATTCTAGTACCTCGGAAGTAGGAATAGGTTAGTCTGATGCCGAGGGACACTTGTAATAGCCCACAGGGAAAATTAGTCTAACGTGGATTACGCTCGAGCTCAAAGCGAGTGAACAACAATAACAACAACAACAACAACTCAATAAATACAAGATGAAATTCGTAAAACTTATTTGCAACCTTATAACATCTAATATAACAACAACGACGACGACGACGACAACAACAACAACAACAACAACAACAACAACAACAAAACAACTAAATAAATACAAAATGAAATTCGTAAAAATTATTTGCAACCTTATAACATCTAATATAACAACAAAAACAACAACAACAACAACAACTCAATAAATACAAAATGAAATTCGTAAAAATTATTTGCAACCTTGTAACATCTAATATAACAACAACAACAACAACAACAACAACAACAACAACAACAACAACAACAACTCAATAAATACAAAATGAAATTCGTAAAAATTATTTGCAACCTTATAAGATCTAGTATAACAACAACAACAACAACTCAATAAATACAAAATGAAATTCGTAAAAATTATTTGCAACCTTATAACATCTAATAAGTCACTCTCCAATGGAGTCCACACACAGAGGTCTACCAGCAGACTTAACAGAACAACCAGTAGCATGTACAGCCCGCTCAAAGAATGCGGTTGGCATGCACACAATCACATGGATACAATACAACCATTTCACAGAAAACAATACAGATATAATGGCCTAGAAGGGCTACTGGTGGTACAATGTACGAGTGAATGACCAAGACACAAAAGGAATGACAACATAAGATGGATCGGACGACACGTCCGTGTGAAATCTACAGGGGTACACTGGAGTAAATATGAGAGCCCGGGTAGCTAATAGACCAGCTTGCTTGCCTGAATGCACGGCAGTATGTAATCGATTCTCGTTTAGGCGGGAATTTATTTAACTGATTAAGTGCCTTGGGATGATAATTATTCACACTTCCAGTCACTACCATGGAATTATAAATCAAATTATAGACTTTTCCCTATGCAAACCTCCTTTGCTTTGATATATAATACAACATGTCTGCTATCATATTAACAACTTTTAGGTCAAAATACAGCTGAAAGATGCTGGTGTTGACAGCTAAGTCCTGTAAAGGATATGCTAAAAAAAAAAGAAAAAAGGTCAAAACTGTGACGCACCACCTACTTTCCTTTTTCCGCCATCCATTTTATTTGGTCCAAACCTACTTTTTGTTTGGTACTGAATCTGTGAACCGTTGACATGTACTGTAGGTTAACCCAGACTAAAAGGGATCAACATACATGTTCTGGGAATCACACGGTCACCGACGTAAATTTGATCATATAACCTAGGGGTCACCAAACATTTTTTCACGGCGGGCCGGATAAACTGACAAAATGACGAGCGCGGGCCGCATACTCATTCTGTACAGTACTTGCGCCGGTCTCCGTGGCGAAGATCTTACGGACACAGTTCGTAATTCCGTATACCCGCGGTGAAAACACAGCTGCGCGCGATTTGGCAGCAGACCGCGTTGCACTGGTTTTTTATGCTTTAGTATGGGTGCTGGTCGTTCAGAAAGCAATGGCAAACTACTGAACGTAAACTTGCCAAGTCATCAACAACAGCAAAAAATGCGGATGTTGACTGCAACCGCTCTGTAAAGGATATGCAACTAACTTTAACAATACTTGCAAACCAGAACGAAAGCTCTGGGAACAAAAGATGAAAAATTTAGTTAATCATGAGTGAGTGGCGACATCAGCAAAACGATAGTTACATCGGACCTAGTGTACACATATTCGAATGTCACAAACTAAGCGGCAAAAAAGGTTAATGAGATTTGTGAAACTGATATTTGGCTTTCAAGATATCATCAATGTTTCGTTTGGAATTGCTGCATCCAATCAAGAGAATTGCTTTCAATTATTCATCAGTCAATGTCGTTCGATGTGTTGACTTCCCATACTTCATGTTTGAAAATGTTTGCTCACAGACATAAGTTGTTCCAAACACTGATGCCTTACCAGCGGCAAATGTCTTCAATTTCGGAAACTCAACATCAGATAAGCAGCGGTAAAATTTAACAAGTTTTTTTTTTCTCTGTGCTGCTCTTTCAACAAGTCATTTGCTTGCAGATCAATGAGCTCCAACTGTAGTTCAATTGGCACACCATCAAGGTTACAGATTCTGAAAATCTCTCTAAAACAATGCTTCTTCAAGTCACAAATATTTTTATTTCGGAAAATCGAGGTTGACATCTTCGGCGATTGAAGCGAAAATCTCTTTGAAACAGTGAAAATAAGAAACGTTTTCTATTTCCAGTTGTGCTTCAAAAAATGACAGCTTTCTCTGAAATCCTTTGATGATTCTGTAGAGATCACAGTCGAGGTTATTCTTTCCCTGAAATTTCAAATTCAGTTCATTCATATGGAACGTGATGTCGATCAAAAATGGCAACTTTGACAGTCAAGTAGGATCTGACAGCTTTGGATCAGCTCTATCTTTTTCAGTGAGGAAAACAGCTATCTCGTTTTGTAGCTTGTAAAAACGAAACAGGACTTTACCGCAACTGAGCCACCTCACTGATGTGTGATAAAACAAGTCACAGAATTCAGAATCAATTTCTTCAAGAAAAGCCTGGAACTGACGTTGATTGAGTGCATGTCCCCGATTGAAGCTCACAACAGAAACGAGTGGTTTCAGTACTCAAGAAATGTCTAAGTCTTTCCCACAGCGCGCTTGCTGATGTATGATGCAGTGTATGAACAGAGCGCTCGGAATGTGCAAATTTTCCAACTGAGTCCTGATCTGCCCCATCAGACCTTGCCTCACTCCAGCCATGTTTTTTCCTCCATCAACTGTACACCTCGAAGTTGATTCCACTGAAGGTCTTGCAAAACATTTTGCACCTCCATGAAAATGTCTTTTCGAGTTGTCGTTCCATGCATGCTGCAATCGGATACCAACTCTTCTGTTATCTGAAAGTCCAAAGTTACACCACGAATGAACACGAGAAGTTGTGACGTACTCGAGAGATCAGTAGACTCATCCAGCGCCAGAGAATACCACAACAAGTTCCTAGTTTTCTCGCGTATCTGTAGCACTATGTTCTTTCCAAGTTCTTCTGTTCTTCGCATAACTGAACTTGCCGAAAGGCTGATAGTTCCAAACAAATCGGTTTTCTCATGACACAAGTCATTTGCTGCCTCCATCATACACTCTTTGATGAAGTTGCCATTAGTAAACGGTTTTCTTCGTTCTGCCATCTTATGCACTAATTTGTAACTTGTACGAGTCACAGATTAATTTTCAGAAAACTTTCTCGTGAAGAGATTTCTTTGTGTTTCTAAACCACGTTTCATGGACTCATATTTCTCAGAGCGTAACTTTCCAGAAAACTTTGAAAATGTTAATAGATGTTTTGTTTCATAGTGATGCCGAAGACTGTACTCTTTCAAAACGGCAACACTTTCGCTGCATATTACGCAATTGGTTTTCTGCTCCTTTGTTTCCACAAAGAAGTACTTTACTACCAATTCTTCATTGAAAACGCGACACTCGGCGTCCACTTTTCTTTTCTTAGTAGCCATAATAAAGGGTGAAGTACACAGGATCTGAAAATGAAAAAAGACATTGAATTATAAACATAATTAAAATCCTTTTGAAACACAAGCAAAGCTGTGAACTAGGGGTCACTGGTGGAGTTACGTCTCACCAAGGATAATATAAAGTTTATAGGTACCTTTGACAATAGAATATATCTCATAATAAGGTTTGTAAACTATATAAATAAGACCGGCCTAAATAAACAGCCCAGAGCAGAGTTTTTCAACCGGGGTTCCGCGAGTGGCAGCCAGGGGTTCTGCCGAAACAGACCGAATTTGCCTAAATGCAATATTTCTCCCATCTGATTTATTATATAAACGATGACAGACACTTGGATCATCGCAGAGATTTCTTTGAGCAAAGTAAATTTGCGTAATGATCTGCCCCAGCAGAAAGTTTGCAAAACACTGGCCTAGAGACCAGCTCGATTAACACCTTGACCGGAGAATTCTTCTGAGCTGGGGATAATATTTTCGTAATAAGACGAAACTTTTATGACATTTTAATGCTATGTTTGCTACTTTGTTGCATCTATTCACACTCGTATTTCACTTGCCTATCACTGTCAAGCAAAGAAATCCTCGTTACATACCTATAAAAGGGATGACTGGCAAAAAGAAGTAAATATTTCTGGAGCATCAGACCTGTGTTGACAGCCCGATGCATCTTGGGGAGGGAAAGATGAGCGTGTCTTTTGCCATGGACATCATGGTAACGTCGGAGCGTAGGCACTACCACGAGCCGGAGAAGGACTTAGGATGGCGCAAAATAAGCAAACATTTTAATGAACAAGAAAATACAGATACAATAATTTATAATTGAAAATAGTAAATTTAAGACACATAGCAACCAAGAGGTCTCCGCGCGTGTGAATATCTCCTACTATTCTAAACAGAACATTTACATTTAATTTGTATCACAACATCACGTGTTCCATACGTTATATCAAGCAAGTTCGAATACAATCGGTGGGCCGGATGAAATGACGTCGCGGGCCGGATCCGGCTCGCGGGCCGTAGTTTGGTGACCCCTGATATAACCCATCGAGCCCCGATTGGTCTTTAAAGACATGGGCCAAGCACCATGTACCTAATTCCCCCCAAGGCGTGGAAACGTTTCTTCTATTTGTTAAATTTTATACTACACCATATTGCACTACACAACACCATATCATATTACACAGATTATCACAGAATACTAGCTTCAATAATTCACCGCGTCATTTCCACCCTGTTATAACACAACGCTATAATATTTCTTATGCATATACAGACTATGATTCATGAAATTGCCCTTTTAGCCGCTGGTGCATTCAAACAGAGTAACATTTATAGGTGGGCTTCAAGAACGAGATCGATTAGTAAAATGCAACTTCCGCCTTGCAAACTGCATGGGCTTCCATTAATCTTCATTTACTTAGTAAAATTCACAATTCAAGATATGCGTGTGTGTATGTGCTTGTGTGTGTTTGTGTATGTGTGTGTGTGTGGGGGGGGGGGGTGAGCGTATGTCTATGTATAGGTGTACGACTATGCGTTTGTATCGGTGTGTGTGTTCTTATGAGTTGTAATGTCAGTGTAAGTCTATGCGATTGTGTCTGTTTGTGTGTGACTACGTGTGTATGTTGGTGCCTGTGTCTCTGTATGTGTCTGTGCATTTGCTATGCGTTTCTATGTGTCGGTTATGTGCGTCTACGTCACAGTGTGTACTTGCCCATGTACGTATGTGTCCACGTGTGTCAATGTGTATGCGCTTCTATGCGTGGGATATATACTTTTCTATGTGCGTCGTTGTATGTGTAAGTGCCTGTGTAGCCATGCGTATGTGTCTATGTGTGTCTATCTATGTATACGCGTCTTTGTGTGTTTTTGTGACTTTGTGTGTTTATGTGTGTGTGTTTGCGTCATAGCCAGTTGTGTTAAATTAATGTGTCTATATGTGTATATGTTTATGTGTTTGTCTATGTTTACGTATGCATGTGTCTATGTGTGTGTGTGTGTGTCTATGTTTACACACCAATGTGTGTTTTATGCGTGTCTATATTTGTGTGTGTGTGTGTGCGTCAATGCCTGTGTTTTAAGGTATGCATATGTGTATGCGTATGTCTATCTGTGTTAGTCTATTTTTATGTCAATGTCAGGGGTGTTATTGTGTCTATATGTGTATGTATCTATATGTGTGTCTATATTTTCGTATTTGTTTATATATGTTTGTCTATGTTTTATTTGTGTGTCTATGGTTGTGTGTGTGTGTGTGTATGTATATATATATATATATATATATATATATATATATATATATATATATACGTCAATGCTGGTGCGTTAATGTGTATATGTGTATGCGTATGTGTCTATATGGGTCTGTCTATGTTTACGTATCTATGTGTTGGTTTTATTATGGACATGGAGGAGTCCAGACAGCAGGATTAAAAACCAGATAGATTACATCTTGATTAACAGAAGGTTTCGAAATGCGTTAACAGTCGTAAAAACAGTTCCAAATTCAGACTGTTACAGTGATCACAGATTAATTACAGGCACATTGAGGGTAAAGTTAAAGAAAGTCAAGTATACAGCAGGAAACCCTAAACATGACTTGCGCAAATTGAAAACTGACAAAGAAATACAAGATAATTTTAACATAGAAGTAAAGAACAAATTTGATTTATTGTCTGATCTAGAGATCCTATTTTAAGATGTAGATGATCAATGGGAAATGCTGAAGAATTCAATCAGTTGTGCAGCAGAAAAAAAACTATTCCAAGATTAAAGAAGGTGGGTCGTAAGACATGGATGACTGAAGAAATTTTACAACTAATGGAAATAAGAAGCAGCGTCATGGTAACAGCACTCCTCATTGCAGGATGTATCTCAATGGTCTCCCCTGTAAGTTGGTCTGGGCTTACCAGGCTGGCACCTATCACAGCTTCCCCATCCAAACCTGAATCGTAGAGACAAGTAACCTGCTGGCTATTGACTTCAATCAGTTCAACCACAGGTGGTCTCTCTTGGTCCGGAGAGTCTCTTGGTCCATCTCCTCGACCTTTTCCTTGCATCTGCAGTCCACAGTATTATGTGTTTTCGACCTGCAGTGTGTGCACCATTTTCCCTTCCAAACTCTCCGTGTGCTCTATTTGTTCAGAGCTTCTTCGCCGACCTCAGCCTTGTCGGTGATCACCTTCTTATGAATCACGTGGCATGCCGCGAAGTGATAACTTTTCGGTTTCGATCTGCAGTCCTTTGTGTTATGAGAGGGCGACTTGCAGACTGAACACCACTTCTCAGACCACGGTCGTTTCGCTGGAGAATTCGAGGTGTTCTGGTTTCCTTCCTTCACATTCTCTGAACTCTCCATTGACGTCTTTATATAGGTTCCACTTTTTCTCCTTCCCAGTTTTTACATTTCTTTCGGTCTTGTTTCTCCTGACCTTTTGTGGTGGGTATATTGGTTTCTTTAGCTTCCCCATGGACTTCTACGAATCTTTCCGCCAGCTTATTCACAACATCCAGCCGTTCCGCCCCTTGTTCTCCTAAAAATGTCTTCAGTGGTTCTGACATTTGCTGTCGCATCTGGTCGACCACCATGAGCTCTTCCAGACTCTCATAGTCCCGCTTGAACTCTGCCAAATTTATCCATTTTTGGAGGTATGATTTCAGCCTTAAACTGTAGGCGGCGAATAGCTCTCCCGTCTCTCTTCTGGACGATCTAAACTTCTTCCGATATGTTTGTGCTGTGATCTCATAATGCTTCATCAAAGCGGCTTTTAATTCCTCGTAGTTATTTTCATGTCCTGGTGGTAGGCGTGTGTATACCTCGTAACCCGAACCTAGTAACCCCTGGGCTAATTTAAGACACCATCTGCTTCTATCCAGTCCCATAGCGAATGCCATTGCTTCAAAGCGATTTGCGTATTGGTCAAATTTTTCTTTAGACTCATCATAAACAGCTAAGGGAAACTTCATTGCATGGTAGCTAGGTCCACTCATGCTAGTTGAACCAATTGAAGATGAACCTCCTTCCACTCCATCTATTTCTCCCTTAGTTTGTGTTTTGAGTTCTAGCTCTCGCATGCGGTATTCATGTTCCCTGATTTTGTTGGCTTCTTCTGCTTCCAACTGGGCCTTTCGATCTTCCCGTTCTGCTTGGCGAAGTTCTCGCTCCCTCCCCTGTATGTAATCAGTTAGTTCCGAACCAGATAAACCAATTTCTTCCCCGTTTGCCCTAAGTTCTGCTGTAGTTACTTTAGGAGTGGCCATAGTTTAAGAAGGTAAGTCAGCCAGCTGAGTAAAGACACCTCAAGGCAGTAAAGAATTACTTACTATAGAACTATAATCTATTATAATATATATCAATCAATCTATGTATATCTAAATATTTATTTATGACACCACACAGTACAACACAACCAATCTCTCAATCACTAGAGGAGATTTAGGATAAAGACTTATGTAGACGTGTGAAAGTGTGACAAATAGTTAATGTGTCTTAACACCTATCCACAGTCATACTGTCTGGATCTTTCTCACTGTAAAGTCCCCAACATTAATATAATGTCTCTTACATAAATGTAATGGCACCATATATCCCATGGACATCCTTCCATTAAAAGTCATCAATATGCATACTTATATGTATATCCCAATAGGTATGTTTCAATATACATGTACCCCGCTATGCATATACCCTGCTATGTATCTACCCCGTTAGGCAATTACCCCTCTTCAAGGTACCCCGCTTCAAGTATCCCGCTAGGAAGTTACCCTGCTATGCCTGTGCCAATATGCAGGTACCTCGCTGCTCCACCATTTAATGTCTCTTGTCGTCCCGGGAGGAACGTGGAATCAACAAGCACACCTTTAAGCTTATTATACTTTGGGATTATTGACAGACTTCTGTCTACACTCCTCCCTTCTGTCTTCTATTCCATATATCTCTCTCTCTTTCTCTCTCTCTCTCTCTCTCTCTCTCTCTCTCTCTCTCTCTTATTCCTTCATCACATACTCCGACAACAGTTTCCTTCAACAATTAATAAAATATTTATTAATTAAAACTATGTCTGGTGTATGTATGGACTGTGTATATGTAGTTGGTAGTGTCTTCTATTGTGGGTGCAAGATAGGACTCTGAATGTTTAGTCTCTGTATCGCATCTCGCATCGTCATACGGCCAAACCACAGGACATCAAACATAGAATGGACAGCTCTCACCCTGGATGTTCCGTTCTGCTTGAGTCTGGACGTAATCCGATATTGGGAAAATGTTCAAAGTCTAATCACCAGAAATAATGTGATTAAGGTAAGTCACTGAAAAAACGCATATGTCCTGGTTTTGGAAGTTGTACCATCCATCACGGAAAAACACATCACCACTGTCTATCAATGTCTATTGCTATGGTAAATGTTCTACACACTGTCTCTCATTCGTAAAGTTGTATATTTATTCACCGTGCAAATGCATACAGTTTTGGATCTCTCTGTTTTATTATAATGAAAGTCCTTTCAATGGTTTTCACAAAAACCTAGCTATTTGTAATTCGTTATGTCAGCCCACGATTAGTGAATGGCTATGTTGAAGTTGCTCTATTGCAATACTTTCACTGCACCAGTGACGTTAATGTCTTTAATCTTTTCTGAGCATTTCAGGAGTATATATGAAACCTGTGGGATATATATATAATCAGGTGATATGAGTCTGCTTCAAACTATTTCTTATGTGAGTGTTTTTCTCAAGCCGTACTGAGAAGCTTCCGAAAGATACTCTGACATAAGACAGATGAGTGCACTAAAGTCTAACCGATTAGCTAAACGAAGGAAATGCTAAAAGCACAAACGCCTATTTCCCTATGCTAGACTATTACGCTAAGGTTAGATTACCTTATCACTTCTATGTTCATCCATGAATTGAAATATATATATATATAAGCACATATGCACTAATATCCCATCGCCTTTAAACAATAAGGGACTATAATTTCTTTCCACACACAGGATGCATAGATATCTCTGCCCAGTTTGGGAACACACACTAACTAACTCCAAAACAAGTTTTCCCCCAATTTATACCAAGTGTCCCATTCTCCGTTGTTTTTGATCCACAATCAAATTTGCCGTAAGTCCCCACATCAAAAGTCTGTGAAGTCACTTAGTCGTTAGTTGCCCGCTCCGTCTCGTGTTCGCTCCGTTCTTCCGCTGGTCCCCTCGTTAACCACTCGTCGCAGATCAAAGAGTTCTAACTCTTGAATCACCGTCTTCGTGTGTTCCCCCGTTGGTTCCCCAACCTGCTGTCTCCGCGTTGTTTTGTCCGTTGAGGTCGATGGGCAATGACCCCTCACACTGTATCCTATTTTTATACCATTCGGTCAATGATCTTTAATTTATCCTCATCTCAGACTGACGTACTCGATTGTTAACCCTCCTCCTACATTGCAATTAATCTTACTATTAAAGTTCATCAGGGAATCATTAACTCACAGTATCCCGTGACACATACTGACCAATAAAAAGATGTCAATTGAAACGAGAAAAAGAGTGTTGAGGTGCTACATAGAACCTGTGCTTTTATATGGATGTGAAGCTTGGACAATGAGCAGTCAAGCTGAAAAACATCTGATGGCTGTCGAAATGTGGTTTCTGAGGAAAATGCAAAGAATACCATGGACATCCAGAAAGACCAATGAACATGTCCTTCAAGAAACAAATGAAGATCGTAAACTGATTAGAGACATTAGACGCAGACAGTCAAAATTTTTTGGGCATGTTATGAGAAGAAATGGATTGGAGAACTTGGTGACAACTGGTAATATCGAAGGAAACAGACCAAGAGGAAGACCTAGAGGCAAATACCTGGATGGCTTGGCCACATGGCATGGTCGAGACAGGAACACGGAGCTGATCCACGACTCTGGTGATCGAGTGAGATGGCAAAACATGACGGCCCATGCTTACCGGCATGGCACATGTGGATGGATGGATGGATGGTGTTGGTTTGCGTCTAACTGTACGTGTGTGTGTCAATGTAGGAATGTATTGTGTCTATATATGTATGCGACTATGTGTGTGTCTATGTTTTCGTACCTATTTAACTATGTCTATTTTATGCGTGTGTCTATGTTTGTGTTTTTTGCGTCAATGCCTGTGTATTAATGTGTCCATGTGTGTATACGTATGTGTCTATGTGTGTCTGTCTATGTTGGTTTACTTCTATGTCATCAGGTGAACCCCCTCCGACTTCTGAGGTATTTGAAATGTATGACTCCAAGTCAAGGACGAAAAATCAACTTTTTAATCCGACAAACCGGTGTAGGAGTTGAACCCGCTACCACGGCTTCAGCACACCGAATGTTTACGAACGAGTGCTCTTATCTATTCTGCCATGCTGCCCTCTATCGACAGCTACTAAATCTACCGTATCAAAACTTTCGCATGCAAATCGAAGGTACAGCACATTTTGTTGAAAGAAATGTTTATTTTAAAATATGCTGCATGTTTTTTGCAGGACATTTCGATCAATGCTAGTTTAAATTTCTAGGCAATTTTACTGTAGTAGTTAGCCATTGCTTTCTGAATTTGAAGTCAACATTTAAATACAAATGAGTGTTTATAGAATGAACCAATACCTCGGCCGTAACGTACAGGAAATTTCAGCGCGAGTGTGTTGAACCTTTCGGCCAAGGCGATCTCTAAACATTTATCACCTGAGATAATTATTAGCACACGACGACAAGTGTAAGAAAGAGACCACAAAGAAAATGCGAATGACAAAAGAAATGTGGAACAAAATTAAATAGCATTTCGCCTGCAAACAGTAGTTCCTCTTCTTCTTCATGCCTCTGTCGTGTCACACCCAATGAAACACCGTGAGAGCCAGTGTGTTCGCCTGAGTTCGATATCACGGCGGACGCCTTTACTTTTCAGTCATGTCCTGGTTCTCAGATTAGACTGTGTCGACCTGGGAGCTCAGGGCAATGTTAACAATTCGAATCCACTCCACCACGAATCAAACCCCTGACCATCGGTACAACAAGCGAGTGTCTAGCCACTACGCCAAGTCACTCGCTCCCCATAAAACATTGCCAATGTAAACAATCACACAAATAACACAACAGAAAGTGAGTTTTGAATATCTAAGTTCGCTGTTAATGGGGAACATAAATTATAGATTAATAAATAAAACGTTGAAATGTAAAAACTGAAGTAATTAAAACGTTTATGGAATAAGACTAATTTTTTTGCTCTCCCTCGCTTTGAACTCAAGCGTTGTCCATACATACAATTTATAGTAGTGATGGACTGAATTTTGCGTGTGGGTTAGCTTTCCCTATGAACAGTCAACAGGCGAACCCACTCAGACTTCAGAGGTACTTGTAATTAACGTCCCCAAATCAAGGACGACAGGTCAAAATTTTAGTCCAGCTGTCCGGTGTAGGGGATGAACCGCTTACCTCGTCATCAGCACACCGGATGTTTAAAATTACGCGTTCTTATCCATTCGGCCATGTATGCCTGCAGAATGGGGCTTAATATAGTTAATTGCGTATCCTTTACAGGATGTAGCAGTTAACAATATACATTTTTGGCTGTTCGTGATTCCCAGGAAAGTTTATGTTCAGTAGTTTTCCGTTGCTTTCTGAACGACCGGCACCCATACCATTTAATAAAAAAAATGCTGCCAAATCGCCCACAGCTGTGTTTCGAACCACGGAGCCGGCGAGACTTTTTAATATAGCACTCTTATAAAAGCCATACTGAAAGGTAAGGTGAAGCGAGCAGGAGGTAGACAAAGATACCATCCATCCATCATGTGCCATGCCGATAAGCATGGGCGGTCATGTTCTGCCATCTCACTCGATCACCAGAGTCGTGGATCAGCTCCGTGTTTCTGTCTTGACCATGCCATGTGGCAAAGCCATTCAGGTATTTAATTCTTGGTCTTCCCCTTGGTCTGTTCCCTTCGATATTGCCAGTTGTCACCAAGTTCTCCAATTCATTTCTTCTCATAACATGCCCAACACATTTTGACTGTCTACGTCTAATGTCTCTAACCAGTTTACGATCTTCATTTGTTTCTTGAAGGACCTGTTCATTGGTTTTTCTGTCTGTCCTTGGTATTCTTTGCATTTTCCTCAGAAACCAAATTTCCACAGCCATCAGATGTTTTTCAGCTTGTCTGCTCATTGTCCACGCTTCACATCCATATAAAAGTACACATTCTATGTAGATAAAGTGGGAAGATAACATCAAGAGATGGACGAACAGAAGTCTGACAGAATGTGCAATCAATGCGAGAGACAGAGAGAGTGTTGGGGATCTATTGCACCCAATCTTCATTGTGGAGAAGGCACCTGATTAATTCGTTGATGGAATGGAGCAAATCGAACAAGAAAACTCGGTGTACTAAGATAGTATATAATTCCTGACACAACATATGGGTGTGAATCTACGGTACTTAACAAATTCAAACAATATTTTTCACGTTATAAATTTTAATGACGAAAATATAAACAACTAGCTGACCCTGCCCGGCTTCGCCCAGTCCCTGGTGGGAAGCATCTCATTTAATTCATATAAGTAGTCATATAAGTTCCCGTTCCCGTTACCGACTATCTGTCTGTCTGTCTGTCTGTCTGTCTGTCTGACCCGGCCCGACATCGCCCAGCTCCTGGTGTGAAGCATCTCATTTAATTTATATAAGTAGTCATATAAGTTCCTGTTCCCGACTGTCTATCTGTCTGTCTGTCTGTCTATCTGTCTGCCTGACCCTGTCCGGCTTCATTAAATTCATACAACAACAAAAAATGTAACTTAAAAGAACGTTCTACCACACACCATCCATTATTTTTAATGAAAACTCTTTCTAATCACCTGCATGACTACAGTAACTTCTTAAGCAAAAAAAGATGAGTTACAATGTTATGCATTGTGCATCATTTTTATGAAAACTTTGAAAATGCCTTACAGATTGTATCATTATTTATTATAACTCATATGCCGGTACATAACTATGGACAAAGAGTTTATAAATCTTTGAAAACGATGCCACAATATGACTATAAGTTATACAGAAAAGTTATGCCCCTTGAAATAACTTTTACAGAGTTAGGTCCCCTGAGATATATGAAATTATGATGAAAAATGAAAAATGAAATAATACTGAGTAAGCAGGCGATTTCACACTAACAAAATATCACAGTTGACAGCTCTGGAATGAAAGGAAGGCGTGTGGAAAATTTCATCTCAATCGGATGGGCCGTTCGCGAACAAATAAAGGACATACATACATACAGACAGAGATACGCACATCCTAATTTATATATAAGATATATTGCACAACTGTTGCATGTTTCGCTGCATCTCGTCGGGTTCATACTGCAGAAATCACACAGCATAAACTGAATCAATAAGAAACATCCTTCAAGCTAAAATATACAACACACATATTCTCACAGTAAATTAAATTATCTACCACGGCAGTATTGAATTGACTATCATGTCTTTTTGTTTGCACAAAGATGGTTTATGTAAATGTGTGGCAATTGCCTCTGCAAACTTTAACATGTGACCAATGTGTGTGTTAAACAACGCATAAGGCGAATTGTCTCTGTCAATTACGTGACTAGTTTTCAAAATGTCCAATCGATGACGTGGGACATTTGCGGTGTGTAGGCTTCGCCTGGTTTTCCGAGTCTTTGTTTATTATACTTAACAAATTACATGAAAATGACATTTGCACTTTTGGATATACGTGTTACAGAAGAATGCTACAAATTCATGGGACAGAAAAGAAAACAAACAAGTCGATCCAACAAGAGCTCAGCATTGAATAAGGTTGGTTATGACAACTAATAATATTGAGGAAAATGAAGGATTTTGGGCATGTATGAAGAGAACATTATTGAGGGAGGTTTACTGTGTAAAGGAAGAAGAGGACGACTCCGTATTCGATGGATTCAAGGTGTGAGTTGAGTCAAGTACCAACATCATTGCACCCGGGGCATTCCCTAAGTGCTCGGTCCTCATCTTCAACAGTAAGCGAAGAGTTCTAATACTAATAGTGCCCTTTTATATTCTGATTGTGGGGTGTAAAAAAGACTGTCATTTACTGCCAATATAGTACCTTGCGGTGTATGGCAGAGGGGTCTTTGAGCCTGAGGAATTAAGACCGCCTGGCTAGTGCAGTCGCCGCTAACTATGCAGGTTAGGATTTTCTTTTTGCCCCCGACAGAAAAAAATCCCAGACCTTACAGAGGGATCGAACCCGGGTCTCCCGAAGGAGAGTCCGGCGTTCTAGCCACTCGGCCAGCCGCTCCTCAACGTGTGGCGTGTAAAAGAAGAAATGGGAGAAGAATCTCCATTTTCTCATAGCCAACTTTTAATGGAAAACTTGAAAAGGCTCGAATAGACTCCCTGGGGGTGGGGATTGATCATAAGTTGAAGTTTTCTAACAGAGGGCCAGTGGAGCACAGGCAAGCTACCGGGCCTCAGAAAGGAGCTCTCACTCGTAATATACTGAGGGTCCGTGTGGTCATCCCGCCATGTTCGACTCCATGGTGATTGTTGCTCATGTGAAATAGCATGATATTACAAAACCACCAAAAAAAATGCATTAACATCTTATTAAAAGACATCTTAATTATATCAGGTTTGTTAATTACTGTTCAGGTGCTTGCACAACGAAATAATTAACTAACAACTTTTAAAACCACAAAACTATGATGGTTCATATTTAAAGTCCTGTGATAAATGTCTAATTTCAACAGCACCCGAAGAAAAGTCCATGTTTTCCAATAAAACCGGAAACAGTTCACGCTCTTAACTATCACTTGGAAACAGTCCATGTTCTTAACCAACACTGGACAATTCTTAACCAACACTGGACAATTCTTAACCAACACTGGACAATTCTTAACCAACACTGGGAAAAGTCCATGTTCGTAAACAACACTGGAAAAAGTCCATACGGTCTGGACCCTGAAAAGGTCAACTCTGATGTAATAAGTAGTCCCTGGTTGGCACAGCACTCATTTAAAACCTCTTTCTCAATGTGATCCTGACCGTTAAAATTAATTTAGCTGTTACTGGCTCAATGCTTTGAGACCATTAAATAGAGTTTTGGAGAATCAAGGAATACCTCCAGGAAAACACTGAAAATTTTTACTGAGTATCCCAAATGTCCTTAGGGGTGGTTCCTTGCCTCTCCTCTACCAACTAAATAATTAATCTAGGGTAATTGCTTACAACAATTTAACTATGACAAGAGAACTCTCAAAAGAGAAAATAACCCGTAATTTTCATCATATATATATATATATATATATATATATATATATATATATATATATATTGTATTGGCACCTTTCCGTCTTGACAGACGATAGTTTGGTACATTGTGCTTTAAAAAGGCTTAATAATTACGACCCATGGCGGTGGCGAGTGTGGCTGGTAAGGCCAATTCTTGCTGCAAATGTTTGCCCACAGTAGGTGCATGTGAAAACATGGTCACTTCCACCATTTTGCACCATCTTACGTCTCTCACGCTCTGTGTGTGCTTTATCAGCAATCATTTTCTCCTTTGTCTTTATTCCATTTCTGATAGTTGCCCTCCATGCAACACGTTCAGCGGCGACGTGCTCCCAATGTGCATTATCTATGCCTGTATCAATCATGTCCCGTTTACACACATCTTTGTATCGTAGTAGAGGCCGACCCTGAGATCTCTTACCCATCTGTAATTCACCAAAAAAGATGTCCTTTGGTATTCTACCATCATCCATCCTCCTAGCGTGTCCTATCCATCTAAGTCTACGAAGACTGAGCATGGAATACACCGTCACACAACCTGATCTTTCCAATACTTCAGTATTTGTGATTTTGTCTTGCCACTTAATACCAAGTATTCTTCGCAGACACCGCATATGAAAGCTGTTTAAACGTTTCTCTTCGCGTGAGTAAGTTGTCCAGGTTTCACTGCCATAAAGAAGAGTACTAAGGACACAGGCTTGGTAGACAAGGACTTTTGTTTTGGCAGTAAGCTTCCTGTTCTCCCAGACTCTTTTTGCTAACATGTTCATTGTTGTTGCTGCCTTGCCAATCCTGATGTTGATTTCCTGATCGAGGGATAATTTGCTATTTACCTCTGATCCTAGATATGTAAAATGGTCTACTATCTCCAGTTCGTCGTCGTCAATAAAGATTTATGGTACATCATGTGCACCTTGTGACATAATCTGTGTCTTCTTTTTGTTAATTTTTAAACCAAATTCAGAACAAGCATTGGAGAATGCAGATAGTAGATGTTGTAATTCTTCCTCAGAGTGGGTCGTAATCGCAGCATCATCCGCAAAAAGCAACTCTCTGATTAGTACCCTCCTAATTTTGGCCTTGGCCTTCAATCTCTGAGCATTATAGAGGCCACCATCTGAGCGTGAGTGAATGTATATACCATCATCCTGATCACGAAAGGCATATTTCAGTAGAAGTGAAAAGTATATCCCAAAGAGGGTGGGGGATAGCACACAGCCTTGCTTAACTCCACTCTTGATTTCAAACTCTTCTGAAGTTGAGCCATCAAACTTGATTATACCCTTCATGCCTGTGTGGAACGATTCCACAATGGACAAAAGAGTTGGTGGGCAGCCAATCTTCTTTAGTGATTTGAACAGACCCTCACGACTGACCAAATCGAATGCCTTTGTGAGGTCGATGAAGGCAATAAACAGTGGCTGATTTTGTTCCCGGCATTTTTCTTGCATCTGTCGCAATGAGAATATCATATCAATGGTAGACCGGTTCTGACGGAAGCCACACTGTGATTCGGGGTAGACTTGATCTCCCAGGACTTGAAGTCTGTGCAGGACAATTCTGGAAAATACTTTCCCAACAATACACAGAAGTGAGATACCCCTATAGTTGTTACAGTCGCTCCGATCTCCCTTGTTCTTGTACACGTTATGATGTTTGAATCTTTGAAATCCTGTGGGACTTGTCCTTCTCGCCAGCATAGCTCTAATAGCTGGTGGATCTGTAGAGCGAGTGTGTCTTGCCCATTCCTGATCACCTCTATTGGAATCCCATCCTTACCTGGAGCCTTGCCAGATGCAAGCTCATTTATAGCACACTTAACTTCTGTTATGGTGGGAAGTGTGTCCAGGTGGTCAAGAGTTGGCAGGGCCTCTTTGGCGTTGAGGGCATCATCCGCTAGCTTGGTCTCACATGAGTAAATCTCTAAATAGTGCTCGACCCATCTATCCATCTGCTGTTTCTTATCAGTGATGATTTCTCCAGTCAAGGTTTTCAGCGGTGCACTTCTTTTGATCATTGGACCACAGGCTTTCTTTATCCCTTCATACATGCTTCTGATGTTTCCCTTATTACTTGCGATTTGAATGGACTCACATAACTTGATCCAATAGTCACTCGCACACTGCCTGGCAGCCTTTTGTACATCCTTCCTTGCTTGCTTCAGCTCACTCAGAGTGTTACGCGTTGGTCTTTCCTTGTTTCTTAAGAGAGCTATCTTCTTTTTATCAATCAAGGGCTGCAGTATCTGGCTGTTTGCCGCAAACCAGTCCTGCCTCTTATGATCCACAGTGCCGTAAACCCCTACCGCTGTTTTATAAATAGTTTCCTTAAGTTTACTCCATTGATCATTTACTATACAATTTTCTGATGTATCATTGAAAGCGTCTTCAAGTTGCTGTTGAAATTCAAAGCACTTTCCAGGATCCTGAGTGTTAGTAATATTAATCCTGGGGCTAGACTTGTGTTTAGCTGTGTAGATTCTCTTTGGTCTCAGTCTAACCCTTGCAACAACCAAAGAATGATCTGTATCACAGTCAGCACTGTGGTAACTTCGAGTTAATGATGTATGGTTCAGATGTTGTCTCCGTGTGATAATGAAGTCCAGCTGATGCCAATGGCCGGATCTTGGATGTTTCCATGTGACCTTATGCATCTCTTTTGTTTTAAAAAAGGAGTTTGTAATACATAGGTCATTTCTAGTGCAATGCTCCAGCAGCCTTTGCCCATTATCATTCATGCGACCGATGTTGTATTTTCCAAGGCACACTGGCCATGAACTCGAGTCCTTGCCCACACGAGCATTGAAATCACCGAGCATATAAATGTAGTCGGATTTTGGAACTGCCTTGATTGCAGAGTCTAGCTGCTCATAGAACGCATCCTCCTTCACATCATCAGAGGAAGCGAGTGTCGGTGCATATGCAGTGAGAATGGTGGCAAATCCACAGGAGGTTGCCAAGCGCAGTGATAATAATCTTTCATTACCTCCAGCTGGGATATCAATCATTCCCAGTAGCGAATTCTTCACTGCAAAGCCCACACCATGTTGCCTTTTTTCTGCCTGCCCTCTTCCCTTCCAAAAAAAAGGTGTAATTGTTTTCCCTGAGTGACCCTTCCTCAGCGAGGCGAGTCTCCTGCAGGCCAGCAATATCAATGTTAAGAGGATCGAGCTCAGCATCAATCACAGCCGTTTTTCTCACATCGTCAATATTTGTCAAGTCAGTGGAAAATCCTGGACACATGGTTCTCACGTTCCAGGTTGCAAGCCGTAGCTTGAGGTTTCTATTCTTTTTATTAGTACCTGGTGCATTGGTTTTACAGCCTGCCATTCAGATTTTGTCCTAGCCCCAAGCACCCATTGAAGCAGGCAGGCTGTGGCGGATCAGCACCCAATTGGCTGGGGGATGCCCAGCTTAAGGCGGGCGGTAGCTGATCAGTGACACCTGTAGGTGTCTCCCACCGTCAGAGGCAACGCGTGGCGCCCCATGTCTACGCCAACTGACAAGGACTTATAACCCGTAACAGTTGCCTCTCGCTTTGATTCCGAGACCGGTTAAGACCAGGGATGGAGTTATTGCCTCTCCATAGCACAAAGCCTGGGCTAAAATAAAGAAACCATGTGTTGCCCATGCAGCATGATCCCTCTCTCGGCCTGCCTAGTTCACTCCAGAGGAAAGTTGACACCTATAATCTGGAACAAGACAAGCTGCAGAAGCTGCCGGATCAGCAAAGCAATGCTCTAACTGTCCTCCTGTCGGAGCTTCAATCCTAGACCAGCTGCCAACCAAGGCTTAGGGCCTGGTCTGCCCTGCCATGACTTATTTTGTCTTTGGGTTGCATTTCCTCGCACCAGGATAAGGCTAGTACCCTCCCAATTGCGCTCTTCCGCCCGAAGCCGTTGGCACAATGTGGGGTGTCGGGTTTGGTAAGCGCCGCCCAACATTCGGCGCTGACAGAAAGCAGGTAGTACCGTCTACTGTCATACGGTAGCTCAGTCATATCTGACTAAGACCTGACCCCATATATATATATATATATATATATATATATATATATATATATATATATATATATATATATATATATATATATATAAATGGAGTTGTTGATTATACATGTTATAACATTCAACAATCAATACAATACACTTATAAGATTATTTAATATTCATCTCTAACTAATTATCTATCTCCTGGCTGTGCCACTGTATCATACATTGTCCTCAGTGTTATATCCGGTTTCAATTACAATTATTGGGCCTCTTCTGCTGGCCTAAGTCTGTGGAAAGAAACTGGGTACACCCTGGTTGGTCTCCCATCCAGTTCTTGGATCTCGGTAGCATTAAGTCAGTGTAGACTATATTCTTGAGTGTTCTTTTATTTTTTCCCCCGGTTTGATTTACTATATCTCACTGTGTTTCCTCCACACTTTACCTAGATAAAAGGATATGTGATAACTGTCCTGGAAAAGTAGGTGAAAATTGGCAGGAAGTTGCTGTGGGATAGTATTTGGCCTCACTATCTCAGTTGCCTCACTCAATTAAGTGGCTACTGCATTCAGTCAAGCTGCTACTACTACTTTCACAAAGTACTGCATTCACAAAGTCAGGTCTCGATAATGACCACTACTTGAAATTTTAGCATCCATCATAAATCTAAATATATCAGCAATATGAACATCAGAACTGAAATGTTCCATATTTTTCTCCAGAACATCACAAAGAAAATACCTAAAAGAATTGTGATCCTAGGAAAATAAACAGTGGAAGGTAAAGAGTCTTGGTGCTCTCAAATAGTTATC
Source organism: Cepaea hortensis (assembly GCA_963921405.1). Taxonomy (NCBI): domain Eukaryota; kingdom Metazoa; phylum Mollusca; class Gastropoda; order Stylommatophora; family Helicidae; genus Cepaea; species Cepaea hortensis. The sequence continues at coordinate 34,234,697 of OY992888.1, forward strand.
CACAACATAATTGGTTGCTTTCCATTCCATCTTCCATTATATGGTGTTCAAGTTTTAGACTAGCAGATGTGCAGTTTCATCTTCACCTATGCCTGTCCTCAGGTCTACCGGTTAAGTAATACCTTTATTGATTTGGAATTGACAACTATGTTTCCCATCCCATTCTGTACCTAGTTAATTCTCTTCATCTTTTTCTATTTAAGAAAAAGGGTCTCATACATTAAGGGCTTTTAAAAATCAGTTCCCATTTCAATGAGTATTTGCTTATAAACAATATAAGTATATTATGGCATCATTCTGTATAGTATTCAGGTGAATTCTTCTTCATTAGATGCTTCAAGTGAGAAGTTTTCTTCCATTCTCATGGATGTAATATTTATTATCATCATCATCATCATCAACATCATCCTGTTTTCCTTATATCATGGTAATTACAATCATAATCATTATTATCATGCTCACTATCATTGTCATTACAATCATTATCATTATTATCATAATCATTACAGTCATCATCATCATCTTTGTAGTACATTATTATCATTACACGAGACCATATGTGTTAACAGGAGTGACATGAACTACAAAGTGGGATTGTGCTTATATTACAAACACAGATGCTGGTAGTATGCGTAATGTATGATATTGGTTGTGTCGTGCTTAGCGCACAAAACTAGATGATTATAGCATGAATGATATTTTATACAAAGCGTTGTTATGCGCCGGAGTGTACTAAATTATTATTTAGTTTATGGGTTACGCCGAACCAGTTCTCTGGTGATAGTCATGGCATTTCACATCAAGTTGCCGGCTATCCTGAGATTGACTGTTGGCCTATACTCTCTCTCTCTCTCTCTCTCTCTCTCTCTCTCTCTCTCTCTCTCTCTCTCTCTCTCTCTCTCTCTCTCTCAGCCTGTAACTTCACTCACTCACTCAAACCCCTCGTGCATCAGTCAACATATCCATCTGTGCATGTGGGGTCAATTCACTCGTCTCAAACATCATTCATATGTATGGATGATCATTTCACTCAGTCTGCAGACACATTCATATCGGTATGGGTGATCATATAGGACTCATTCATCACTCATCCTTCATACTGGCATGTAAGGTGGGTAATTATACTTATGTGATTTCCCAATGATAACTTAAAATGTTTACCATCATTGATATCACAATGAAATATCTCCTTTCACAATCACTCATCATACACATCATATCTGTAGGAATGACAACCGTGCCTATGTAGGTGCTTTACACAGAATACATTCACAGATTCAACAAGAATGGCATTACAAGGAAATATCATCCTTCATCATAATTTATACTATTTCCTGGATGATATTTAGTCATGCATGCTGATGAGTTTCATCAAATTATACATTCACATCTGTTTAACAATAATGAAACATACATGACATAAGCATGCTCTGCAATGACATAGACATGTGATCATTAGGCACACTTATGAAATTCACCCAGGATTTAGCAACATGAAATCCATGAGTCACTACATGCTTTCATCAAATACAACCAATTTATGTGATATACTCAATCCATATTCAGGCATTATGAATCTTAACCATTCTAACATGCCGGTTGACTAAGTATTATTAATGTGTGGCACAAATATTACTTCCCCATGTCTACACCATTGAAATACATTTGCCTCACCAATTGGGTGATTTAACTCAACACACAAAATTATGATCCCTGTAGAATCTATTTGGTTCTCATGTGTTCATGAATTACAAGAAAAATATTTGTTTGTCCATGTGCTCGTGTCAAAAAGTAAATCTACTGACTAATGTGCTCAAATCTACTTGACTATACACATTACACTAATTTCTCTATCAGTGCTGGCACAGGTAAACTAGTTTTAAATCTTACCAGTGGGCACATGTACCATATGTCCTTATCATTGCACTAAGAATTCTGAGTTTTCTTGAGTCTTAAGTTACCACTCTAATTCATTGTAGACTGAGTTTCATGCTTCTTCTTCTTCTTCTTCTTCTTCTTCTTCTTCTTCTTCTTCTTCTTCTTCTTCTTCTTCTTCTTCTTCTTCTTCAGCTTTCCGAGCCATTGAGGTTCTTTGCTGCAAATACAATCCGTCTCCATTCGTCTCTCTGGTGGACCTTCTCTTGCCAGTCGTTGATTCCAAGTGCTTGTAGGTCTGTAAATGTATTATCCCTCCACCATCTTCTTGGTCTACCTCGGGGTCTACGGTCATTTATTTCCTGAGTGTAAGCGAGTTTTGTTTCCCTATTATCTTCCATTCTTTCTATATGCCCCAGCCATTGTAGTCTATTAGCCTTCATGATACCAGTGATTAGCGGGGACTTAAACAGATCATAAATGTCTTTGTTACTTCTTCTTTTCCACTCTCCACTTTGTGTATCCCTAATGGGTCCAAAGATGCGTCTTAAAATTTTGTTCTCAAAGGTTTGTAACAAGGCTTCATCTCCTTTCGCTGTACTCCAGGTTTCAGAGCCATGCAGCACAACTGGTCTGATCAGTGTTTTGTATATTGTGATTTTGGTGTTATTGTGTTTTGTATATTGTGTTTTGGTGCCTTTGATTTTAGTAGATGTTGTAGTGCATTGTATATCTTATTTCCAGAGTTGATTCTAGTTTGTATTTCTTCCCTTATGATGTTGGAGCAGTTGAAGATTGTACCCAGGTATTTGTATGTTTCCGTTCTTTTAATGGTCATATTATCTATTTGTATGTGGCCAGAATTGTTGACCATTCCGTCTCTAGAAATTACCATATATTCTGTCTTATCTTGGTTGATAACCAGCCCCATCTGTTGGGCTTTTTCCTTTACGTGAGTCAATATTTCCAATGTCTTTTGTTCACTTTGCCCTATAATATCTATATCATCTGCATAACCAAGCAGCTTGGATGTTCCTCCAATATCACATTCCTCCTTTATCTTCCTTAAAACTTTCTCTAGAGCCAGATTGAAGATTAGCGGCGATAGTGCATCACCCTGTTTCAAGCCAGATGTTATTTGGAAGGGGTCTGATTTCCTGCCTTTGTATCTTACTATATTATAAGTATCTTCCATGCATAGTCTGGTCATGTTGATTAACTTCCTTGGTATTCCAAATTCCTGCATAGCATTCCATAGACTATTCCTATGGACACTATCATAAGCCTTTTTAAAATCCACAAAAATGTTATGGAGATCTCTTTTATATTCCCAATGTTTCTTGGCTATTTGTCGTAAGATAAATATCTGATCTATTTTTGATCTGTTTTGTCTAAAACCCGCCTGGTAGTCACCTAATATGTCTTCTGAATATGGTTTTAGTCTATTTAGAGTTTCATGCTTAAGAAATAAAATGTATAACATGTGTCTAATGTTTTATACATTAACTAAGTTGTTAAGCTGGGAGAAAACAAAACACTGTAGTTTTCTATTAATGTACAGTTTATCTTATGACTATGATAACTGAGTATAATATTATTTAGTTTCTACTAGATTAATTTCTTAAGAACTCATCATTCTAAATCAGTGTAGATTGAGTTGCTTAAGAAATAAATGTACAACTTGGACTAATGCTTATACATTACATCGGTTGTTTACTTTTGGAGAAAATGAAACTCACTATGGTTATTCTTAATGAATAGTTTATCTATAAACTATAACAATTAAATATATTATAATTAACTTCTTAAGAACTCACCACACGTGTTCAACAAATCGACTTACCAACTTTTCTTCTGGGAAAAAGACTCACACTAATCTAAGATTTAAAATAAATTAAAGTAACTATGGTGTTTACCTTATTTATCAGAATGACTTCAACATATTGACACGTTTCATGATCCGAATGAGATGCAATTTCTCACAAGCGATGTCGTAGGCTGAGGATTTTCTTTTCTTGTGAATTTTGATTTCGAAACTCTCTCACTTCTTCCGCTATTTCAGGTCTTATGTCTCATGCTGGCTGATAAACAAACAGGCTGTGTTCCGGTTGTTCGCTGCTATTTATACGCTGGCTTTTCCGGTTCACGTTTTTCATTGCCAATGGGTTATATTAAATCTTGGATCGTACAAGTGTGGAACAAACAATCCTGTTGCAGTGTTCAGGGTTTAATTGTCCACGGGGAATTACAGCATGTTACGTTTGTGAAAATAAAAGTATATCACAATGCTGTGAAACCGTGAGAAGTCAATGGGGCTTAAAGGGGTTTCACTCTTGAAGAAACGTCAAGGCAATTCCCAGTCATCTCTCATAAATGACTCTGACTTTTCTTCTTCTTCGTCTTCAGCATTTCGAGCCATTGAGGTTCTTTGCTGCAGATACAAGCCGTCTCCATTCGTCTCTCTGGTTGACCTTCTCTTGCCAGTCGCTGATTCCAAGTGCATGGAGGTCTGTATGTATATTACAGACTCTGACTCTATTATAGATAATATACAGTATTCTGGAATTTACTCCAGATTTTGCAAAATAACGACCTTTTTAGCCCAATGAAGAAACCACTGTTCCCAGCAAACAATATGTGCCAAACATTCACCAAACAACAACAACAAAATAGAGAGAGAGAGAGAGAGAGAGAGAGAGAGAGAGAGAGAGAGAGAGAGAGAGAGAGAGAGAGAGGTGAAGTGATTATGGCTTAAGGGTGGGTCACTCTTAGACCTGGCCCTATCGGGCCCCTTCACCTCAACATCTGTTGCAGCCCCTCACTCCCTATATTGACATGATATGTCTTCTCTCACTCCTGCCTTATGGAGGAGAATCATTCTCGTTCTTTCAAGGCTTAGCGTCGACAGTATCTGGCGGACAACAGCAAGGTGATGCCATTTCTCCGTCATGGCAGTGATCCTCTTTCCCGTATAGAGGTATGGGTAACCTCATGTTCATGTATACATTTATAAATAAATTCACAATTAATTCCTCATACATGAATATACATATAAAGAAACATAGTCTCCTCTGAATATAGAGACAAAGACATTATAAGAGATTTCCCATGAAAATTTCATGTATAAAAACTACAGGTGACATTATAGAACAGCCTCATGATATTTTCTATGGAAATATTTCCCACACATGGAAACTCTGAATGACCAGAGGAAGTGAAGTAATCTCTCATATATCCTTTAACAGAACCAGAATAAAGTTCAGTCTCCATATCCCCAAATCGAAGATTAATCACATATTCTCTTTCTTTAAAAAAAGGTCGCTTAAAAGTCGACAGTGTCGACTCCATTGCACCGGGATTTTACCCCATATGGCTCAGTCTGTTTCCGTTGTACAGAAAACATCGCACTTAGCACGAACTCCTGAACTTCAGTGACGACCCTCAGGAGTCTCAGAAAAAAATATGCACTCGTGAAACGAAGGACGCGGCCAGGGATCTAATCAACAACCTTCTGAGCCAGATTCAGACGGCTTGACCGCTTCGTCACGGAAATTCCTGAGACTCCAGAAGACTTCTCTTCCTAAGATTACCCTATAACCTTATAAAGAAACTCTACTATAAATTGAGAAGTACCAGTTCTTAAGACAACTATGGTTTCCAATTTACCAAAAGACATCATGCATTTTAAACAAAAACACCCCAACATCACAACAACAGCAGCCGACTGGCCAATACGTCTTGTTCCTTTAGTTCATCATTAGAGACTGCCCCCCCCCCCCAATATTGTTCTATTTTACAAACATTCCCGGAACTCCCTTATTAACATATATTATGATAATAGGAAGTACTCGTGTCGCTTCCAATAGAAACGCTAGATTTCCCCGCGACCATGACGTCAATCTGATTGGGGGTAGCGGTGTGATGTTCTGGAAATTGGGGGTAGATGGTGTAATGTTATTTGCCAGTCCAATCCTTGGTCTAAGCGTTAAATTCTCCGTGACACTGTGTACAGAAACAATCTACAATGGGATTGTCTCAAACCTGCCCTCTACCAAACCCGCTAGTATCACTTCGCAGATGTTCACCAAGGGGGGGGGGGGGGGGGGGGTCCCTTTCAAGCCGCCGTCAATCTCCCACCGTCTATCGCCCGCCGTCTCGAAGGTTTACTTTTAGCTTCTGCTATAGCCAAATCTCCAAGATCTTGCAAAATTGTTACTTTAAGAAAATAGGTGTGGTCCTGGTTTTCCATTGTGAACAATTAATGTGGTGTCCATTATGGTGTCTAACTGTTGTTGATAGGTGTATGTCACACTGATTATATGTCCGTCTTGCTTTACCCCTGAGGAGCGACTGTCGACCAGATCCTCTGATCATCCTAAAGTGTGATAGACAACTTACACAAGGCGGCAACAAGGCGGGACATAAGGCTTATGGTAGACAGGAATCGTGCAAGTCTGGTATGGGGAGCCAAGTTCTGCACACACAGCACAAGCCATTGGATGATGATAATAATGGTCGATGCGGAGATATGATTTGATAACGAGGTCAACAAACAATTAGAGGACAATTATTTAAAGGACTAGATTTAATTAAATACGAAATGCAAACGATTGTAAGTATTGAATGTGTTTAAATAAAGATAATGCCAATGATTAACGCATTCATCGCTTTACAGGGATTCAGATAAGTAACCTTTGTATTTTCATGTAGTGTTTTTCGTGTAGTTGTGTGTTTGTGTTTGTTTGCTCTGAGCTGACGAAGGCTGTAGCTACAACGTCCATTGTGTTACTTGTAATCTTGTTCTAGTTAAGCTCACAATCTAATTCTCGTTGTTTGATGATTCATTCCTCGCTTTACACGATGTTGAAAGAAGGAAAAAACAAACACTCCTCGCTTTACACGATGTTGAAAGAAGGAAAAAAAAAACAGATTACATACTGTTGTACGTCTAATGAGTAAAGTAACACACAAATTGTAATATGTCAGCTTTACTTAATAACGACCAATTAGGAAAGAACAGAAGCGGTGGATAAACAGCCTTCATGTGCAATCACAAAATAAATAAAGACACACATATTATTATCACGATAGCGATATAATATGGTCTGTTTACGTGCAACTACAGAGCATATCTGGTGTGCGTGTAAACTGATATACAATATTCATAAAGATATGGGCCTTTTGTAAACATTAAGTATTATCTATTAAACGATGCTTAGTAAGGTGGAGAAAGGAATGTTTCGTGTGGAATGGCTCACCTCGCTCTAGAGGTCACAGATTGTGAGAATTGTATGGATATTTTGCCCTGGCTATGCGGGAGTGTGGGGGAATGAACAGGCTGATATGCTGACAGGGAATGCACCTCTTAATGGTAGATTACCTAAGGACAAGGGAGAGGTGATCGTGCGCTTGTGGGACCAGGTGGAGAAGGTGGGGGGACACATTGAGAACCCGTATGTGGAAAGAATGAGATTGCGGGGGATAGGCAAGGTTCTGGAAGAATCTCAAAATTGAAAGAGAAGACCAGGATAACTTTCAATCAGATAGCGGTCCGAACGATTAGTAGTATGACTCTTCGCTGGCTTTTGAATGAGGGGACGCAGCCACGTGTGTGAATATCATGAGTGCAGTGATTTCGGCTCTTAGCTCAACTCAACTCAACTTAACTATTGAAAGATACAAGTAGGGGGTGGAGAGAAAAGCACGGAGGAAAGTTAAATGATACTAGACTATGAGCAAGAGAAACACACACAAAATCAGACTGACCATGTTACACGAAACCAACATAACTGATTTACTTCGTTGGAAAACGACACCATGGAAATTGTCTGGAATTGTCAACTAGTACAATACTCTGGGGAAACTTGATATCATCAGACAGACAAGCAAACAAATCAGCGGACTGCGCAATCACAGACGACGTTAACTAAACACCGCATGAAGATCAGCCCAAGTAACATTTCCTGCAGGGACTCGTTGGATGAGAGCTGACATGGGTATTCAGACGGTGTCTTTTAATTGCAGTCAATAGAAACTGTTTGATCTGCGCTCCGATGTCGATCCAGACTAAAGCGGGTAGGGGGAAATGTTAGGGGAAATAAAAGTGATTGGTGTGATATTAACCAAGTCACATGTCGAGTGCCGATTGGCCTATACAATATAATTTGAATAGCAGAGACACAAACAATAGATTGCAAGATTTATTGTCTGGCATATTTGGCTGCATCTCATACGGGAACATACTGCAGAATTCACGCAAAATAATGTAAAATAACTAGATAAATCCTTCAAGCTGAAATATACACACGTTCGTACAGTAATGCTAATTGTCGGCCACGGTAATTTTAAACTGACTATCATGTCTGTCTGCACAAAACTGTCCTATGTAGATTAATCATTATGTTTTGTGCAAACTTTAACAAGCGACTAGTTTGTGTATTAAACAACATGCGAAAGCCGCTGAATCTATCAATAATATCAATCAATCAATCATGTGCCATGCCGGAAAGCGTGGGCGGTCATGACTCGCCATTTCTCTCGATCACCAGTGTCGTGGATCAGCTCAGTGTTCCTGTCTCGTCCATGCCATGTGGCCAAGCCATCCAGGTATTTTCCTCTCGGTCTTCCTCTTGGTCTGTTCATCTCGATCTTGCCAGTTGTCACTAAGTTCTCCAATCCATTTCTTCTCATAACATGTCCAAAAAAGTTTGACTGTCTACGTCTAATTTCTCTAATCAGTTTACGATGTTCATTTGTCTCCTGTAGTACTTGGTCATTGGTTTTTCTGTCTGTCCATGGTATTCTTTGCATTTTCCTCAGAAACCACATTTCTGCAGCCATCAGATGCTTTTCAGCTTGACTGCTCATTGTCCAAGTTTCACATCCATACAAAAGAACAGGCTCTATGTATCCCCTCAACACTCTTTTTCTCGTTTCAATTGACATCTTTTTATTGGTCAGAATGTTTTTCATCTTGCTAAAGGCTACTTTCGCCATGGCGATTCTTGTTCTAATCTCTTCAAGGTATCTCCCATCAGATGTTATAACTGTTCCAAGATAATTGTACCGATTCACTTGTTGAAGAATATTTCCATTTACCTGTATATTACATTGTGGCACTTCTTCCTTCCTACTGACGACCATAACCTGAGTCTTTTTACAATTTACTTCTAACCCCAGTTGCTCACTGTGTACAACAACCGTATCTACTAATTGTTGCAGGTCCTGCGCATTGTCTGCAATTAATACTGTATCATCTGCATATCTAATGTTATTGATGTTTCGTCCTCCAATGCTGATTCCATTTATATCCTCTACATTTCTGAAAATATTTTCACTGTACAGGGAAAAAAGATCTGGAGACATCACACATCCCTGCCTAACACCTCTCTTAATTGGCTGATACTGTCCCACTTCATTATCAATCCTTATTGCAGCTTGTTGTTTCCAATATATGTTTTTTATAAGTCTAATGTCTTTACCATCAATTTGTAGATCTGCAAGCATATCCACCATGCTGACATATCTAACGCTATCAAATAATATGGCCGGTTCCAATCGACGAAGCGGGAAGTTTGTGGTGTGTCAGCCTCCCTAGGTTCCCATTACCTTACCATTGCTATACAATAGACGCTACCACCATATGCCCAGGTATGTAAAAGAGTCCTGTAATTGTACTTAGTAACGGAAACTGACCTAACATGACATTGTTCTTTACCAGAGAGATTTATCTGGTGGTCGTCGTGATTACGTCAATCATGGAAACCTCACGTGATTGTAAACCCATAGTTCTGATCATCAATTGTCTACCTGCGCAAAGCACCAGATGAGTTAATCTAATGCGTAATACGCCTGCAAAGTTGTGGTCGGCATGGTCGAATGGATATTAGCGCTCGTTCTTAAACATCCGGTGGGCTGATGCCGAGGTAGCGGGTTAAACCCCTACATTGGTCAGTTGGGCTAAAATGTTGACTTCTCGTCCTTTACTTGGGGACGTAAATTACAAGTACTTCTGAAGTCTGAGTGGGCTCGACTAATTGCGAGGGACACTGGTAATAGGGAAAGCTAATCCATAAGCAAAAATTAATCCAGTGCTATAGAATTATTAGCACGTGTGTGGATTACACTTGAGTTCAAAGCGAGTGAACACATAAAGAAATTAATCAGCTGCGCAATACACCAGCAGAGTTAATTACATGCGCAATACGCAGGGAAAAGTTTATCACTTGCGCAATACACAGGGGAGAGTTAATCAGTTATGCATTTAGACAGGAGAAAGTTAATCAACTGCGCATTTACACAAGAAAGTGTTAACCACTGTGCTTTTACTCAGGGGACAGTTAATCAACTGCTCAATACAACAGAAAAGTTAATTAAACTAGCCATAAAGGCTCATTACTCGACATAATGATTTGGGTCTGTTTCGTTGAGGGTCAATTCCATTTTCCATTGCTTACGGTTACCTCCCTCAGAACTCTGGTAATAGTCGTCACTCATAGATCACACAAGGAGAATCTCAACACAGTACATAACACAGACGAAGTTCCGAATGTGTGTATACTAGACTCATAACATATATATATATATATATATATATATATATATATATATATATATATATATATATATATATATATATATATATATATATATATATATATATATATATATATCTCTCGAAGGCAATTCTTATAATTTGAAGTTTAACCTGGGCGGTCCATTTTGCCTGCTCCTTTTTATTTCGGTCCAGGAAATCTACCTGCTGCTACGCATACTCTGGACCTCCTAGTTTTGCATCTTCACCCAAGGAGCCTGGAAGTCCGTTCCATTACTCACATGTCAGGGATGTGTACAGGAATTACCCTGAGCACGTTTGAACATGCAGAAGAAACAACTGAACATATCCTGCAAGACAACTGCGTTTCCCCAATTGCGGACTGCACAATGGTCAACAGAGACAGACATACACACGCTTAGATTTGGGAGTTTCAAATATATATTGTCTAATCCCTGGTGGACTCGCAAAGTATGATGGGAAAGGTGAAGATACACGTGTTTCTGGCAGAGTGGCAGGCTTAAATTCAACAATGCAAAATAGAGTTTATGCTAGGTTTTATTCCCCAAGGACATACAGATGTGGTGAGAAACAGATGAGCTGGGTTTTCACCGCTCGGTGGGGCATTAGTGCATGATAAGGCAGACGTGGCTGGAACCTTTTGGGATCGTGTGTGTAGTTCAGAAGAATAGTAAGATCATTACGGTCTGGTGAGAATGGCGATGCAGGGAGTGACCAGATGATCTTGCAATCACTTATGACTCCGAGGATAGGCGAGACAGAAACATAATCAGATTGCTACTGGCACTATTAGTATTGGGACTCTTCACTGGATGTTGAAGATAGGGACGAGGCACACGTAGGAATGTCCCGAATGATGTGATGTCGGTTCTTAACTCAACTCAACTCAACTTATCCCAGGTGCATGCTATCACTTTTTTCCCTCTAAAGCACAATAGTCTTTAAGCCTAACGATGAGTTAGAAGTGAAAGGTTGAGGATATGCTTGCGTTCCAAGGCCAGATGTGTTGCCTTAGTTAGATCATATCCATATTTCTTTAGTTCCCTTTAAGGTTGTCTATCCGTTACTTTCTTGGTTGTCCTCTTTTTGTATAGCCAGATCGTGTCTCATTGAATGCTCTCATTGATCGGTTTCATTCTTACAAGATGTTTATACCACTTGATTTCTTATCTGCCGATGGATCCGATGCACTGTATTCTGTTCCTTATATTTCTTATGCACTCTGCTCTTCTGAAAACACCAGTAGTCTTTCACAATCATTTCACTCTTGTCTGATTAGTTTTGTGTTGTTGGATGTTTTTATGGACCATATTTGACATTGGCACTAAAGTGTTGGAAGACAAATACTATCTATTATGTGAGGCTTGACTTCCACTCCAGTGTAATCTCATGATCTTTGAGTAAAGGCGACAGCCAAGGGGTCTCATATAGCTCTCAAATATGGCACGGCAAATAAGTCACGGGATTTTTGTGTAGAGAGTAATAGACCAACAACGAATGAATACAAGAAAGTAAGCAAGCAAGAAACAAGCAAGAAATAAAGAAAGCAAGCAAACAGGCATGCAGGCAGGCAGGCAAGCAGCCAAGCATGCAAGCAGACAAGCAAGCACACAAGTAATCAGACAGGCAGGCAAGCATTACAAGCAAGCAAGCAAGCAGGCAGGCAAACAGGCAAGCAGGCAGGCAAGCAGGCAGGCAGGCAGGCAGGCAGGTAGGTAGGTAGGCAGGCAGGCAGGCAGGCAGGCAGGTAGGCAGGTAGGTAGGCAGGCAGGCAAGCACGCAATCAGGCAGGCAGGCAAGGAGGCAAGCAAGCAAGCAGGCAAGCAAGTAGTCAGGCAGGCAAGCAAACAAGCACGCAGGCAGGCAAGCAAACAAACAAGAATACATGCAGGCAAGAAAGCAGGCAGGCAGGTAGGCAGGCAAGAAAGCATGAAAGAAAGAAAGAAAGAAAGAAAGAAAGAAAGAAAGAAAGAAAGAAAGAAAGAAAGAAAGAAAGAAAGAAACTTGGTCTAAAAAGCGAGAAAAAAAAAAAGAAAGACAGTATAAAACGAAGAAAGATGTTCTGTCGTGGCTCGCTTACATCGCTGAGCTACAAACGCCGATGAAAGAGCACCCAGATCTAAATCAAGCGTGGAAGAAATCCTTCAAAGAATACACCCGTTAGCTGACCGAAGAAGAAAGATGTTCTGTCAAGGCCCACTTACATCACTATTGTCTATGAAGGTCCATAAAAGACCTGTGTTCACAATGAAAACCAAGCGTGGAAGACATCCCTCATAGAGCGCATTCGTTAGCCGGATATGCTGCGACGCATCAACTCTTTCACGGGCGTCAGGAGAAAGCCACATCACATAATCATGACCGAGACGAGCTCACTTCATGGCAACTTGAAAAAGGCTATTGACTATTCTGTCCAGATAATGTCAGTTAATCAAAGTTACTTGTGACTTCTTCTCCTTCGTCTGAGGTGGTGGGGATTGTTGTTTTTGGACGTAATTGCGTTGTGCCTGTTAGTCGCATTTCCAACTTCACGACAAAAGGTTGCCCCATGATGCTCAATTTCTGTGTCAGTGAATATCATACTAAATGCTCCTCACTTCTCCATGTGAAAAGTGGAACAGACAGGAGCTCGACAAACCAACAGCCCGCACAGTTTACAACAGAGCTGCGATAATCGCACCTTTCGGCCAATCATCCGAGTTTTTCAGGCATTTGTTGACCTTATCTTCCCGGGTACTTGGGGTACTAGTGACCACTTAACATGCTCCTTCAGCCAAACCTGGGAGTCTCCGTGGCGATGTTGCTATGCCGCCTGCCTAGTGATCTGAAGATTTAAGTTCAATTACGATCAACGCCGTTCGGTTCATGAGTGCAGTTTTCTCAGCGCTCCTTGGGGCCGTTGCTGGAGCTGCTAAGTTCGTGCTTTGTGCGAGCTTTCGGCAAGCCGCCCCGCGAAATTAGACCGAGTGATATGGGATCAAACTCGGTACAATGAAGTCGATACTCTTGTATTTTAAACACTTTTAAACCACACCTGTTATAGTCTACACAACAACAACAACAACAACAACAATAAAGAATGAATACAAAACATAACTAGGAATCTCGAGGAAAGAGAAGACACAAATGCATGTGAACGCTTCGACTGAAGTATTTGTCAACGAACAACAACAACAACACTTAGCTTCAATAGCAAAACCACAAATAAGTAAGTTACATGTTTTCATGTAAGGTAGGTACTTGTAATTTACGTCACAATACTTATTGAAAATATCCCACTGCCAAGGTTAATACTTATCATTCGCACTTACATTATCATGAAGATGCGTGTCCTGTGCATAATTGTGTCCCCTTATTAGTCTTTCCACATTTTTTTTTACAATCAAAAGTCAATATTCTGTCTCTGTTGCTGTCGTGTGCAAATTATCCGTCCCATCTTGAATCTAGCGTTTTCTTATCCGCTTCTCATGTACACATCCCTCCAAAACTATCTTTTCCAACAATGCATGCCTTTTCATTTACATATTCAGTGCCAAACAAAACGTATTTTTGGAACGAACAGAAATGGATGGTGGAAAATGGGGAGTAAGGGTGTGTCACAGTTATGACTTAAAAGTTGTTAATATGGTAGCATGTTGTATTATATATAAAATTAAAGGAAGTTGCTTAGGAAAAAAACTAATGTATTGATATTTTAATTGAGGCAACATTTTCAGTGACAACATTTCGGCTATATATAAACTCATGGCAGATATGGGAAGTCGCTTAAGAGGATTAATTATCCCATGGCACTTAATCAGTTAATATTGCATGCCCTTTTACAGGATGTTGCAATCAATACCAGTCTTTGTTAGCTGTTCGTGATTTAATAGGACAATTGTCACCCCAGTTTCGTTTGTTGTAATAAAATGTCTTCTTCAGAATTGACTTCTTTTTGGATAGACAGGTTTGTCTCTTTTCCTTATAATGAATTCCTAATGGTCAAACTTCAAGCAGTGTCAAAACACTCTATCAAAGTTGCTGTAATGTAATTCCGCTGTGTTGTGCCATGAGAACGTGTTCGGACCTACAAAATGCACTGGCTCTTTAACTGGAGTAATTACAGTCCTCATTAATGAACTGGAGAATACGGAAATGATCACAGGAGCTCAGGCGAAGTTTCAATACTTTTTTAATTCGGTATTAAGAGCATCATAGTATATTACTGTAGTGGCATTGTAGATCACCCGTTGTTACCGGAATAATATCTAAGCTAAGCCTACACTAACGTCAATATCTATATGTCTCCTTCACCTTGACGCTCAGACTATTTCTATTCCCTCTGTTTCTTCAGATCCTTGCTGTTGTGTTTCTCCAAGATTCGTCTAGTATCTTGCCCGTCATCCATGGCGTTTTTCAATCAATGCTTCTACTTGTCATCCACTTGAAGTCCACAGTTCCAGTCCATCCAACATCCAATTGCCACACCAATTCGTTTCCACAATCGAAATACACAACCGCTCACTTAGATGGCTCCACAGCGTATATTTTGGTTGTCACGCTCGCGTTGGTGTGACGTATCTTCCTATCCCTTGGTTTTGGTGCACTGTCCACTTCGTTGTCCACTTCGGGATTTTTCTTCTATCCTCTCTGTATCGTGTGCTTCGGCAATAGCTATGTGGCAAAAGTCAGTATCATTCAGTCAAGGTTAAAACTCATCAATCATAATTACAGTTGAATCAAAGCTGTCACTATGTTAACATTTCATCAGCCTGTTAAAGTTAACACTAGTTTGCAAACGAACATAGCATAGATAACACAATGTCTCTCACTCACTCACTTACTACCCCCTTGCCGTCTTGACAGACGTCGGTTTGTTACACAGTTTCTAACAAGGCATAATAACTACAACCCACGGCGGTAACGAATATTATACCTCTATATAGTATAAAGCCTGGGCTGAATTGTAAAAACCATGTGTTGTTCATGATCCCTCTCTCGGACTGCCTAGTTTACTTCAGAGGAAAAATAACATCAATACATCGGGAACCAGACAAGCTCCAGAAGCTGCCGGATCAACAATGCACTGCTCTGACTGTCCACTTGTCGGTTCTTCGATCATAGACCAGGCTTAGAGCTTAAAACACGATGTAACTAAAGTTAGTTGCATATTCTTTACAGGACGGCAGTCAACGCCAGCATTTTTTTGGCTGTTTGTAATTTCTGGAAAATTTACGTTCAGTAGTTTATCATCGCTTTTTGAACGACCGGCACTCATACCTTGTATGAAAATCAATGCAAATAGGTCTGCTGCCAAATCTCCCGCAGTTGTGTCTTGAACACGTATTGCTGGATTTTCTAGTGACTGCGGTTTACATCGATGAAGTACTGTGTTTTCGAGGACTTTTGTGATGGCATTATGGCATTATGTTACGAATTATCATGCAAAGAGTGAGGAAGAAAATACAACCTGAAATAGGGGAAGAACAATGTGGTTTTGTAGAAGGAAAGGGTACAGTAAATGCTGTGTATATGCTGCGAACAGTTATTGAACGTGCTTTAGAAGTAAACAAGGATATACATCTTTGCTTTATTGACTACACAAAGGCTTTTGATAGAGTAAGACATGTCAACATTGTGGATATGCTGGCAGATCTACAAATTGATGGGAAAGACATCAGACTTATAAAAAACATATATTGGAAACAACAAGCTGCCATAAGAATTGATAATGAAGTAGGACAATACCAACCTATTAAGAGAGGTGTTAGGCAGGGATGTGTAATGTCTCCAGATCTTTTTTCCTTATACAGTGAAAATATTTTCAGAAATGTAGAAGACCTAAATGGAATCAGCATTGGAGGACGAAACATAAATAACATTAGATATGCAGATGATACAGTATTGATTGCAGACAATGCACAGGATCTGCAACAATTAGTAGACGCTGTGGTTGTACACAGTGAGCAGCTGGGATTGGAATTAAATTGTAGGAAGACACAGGTTATGGTCGTCACTAGGAAGAACGAAGTACCACAATGTAATATACAAGTAAATGGGAATATTCTTCAGCAAGTGAATCGGTTCAATTATCTCGGAACAGTCATAACATCTGATGGCAGATGCCTTGAAGAGATTAGAACAAGAATCGCCATTGCGAAGGTAGCCTTTAGCAAGATGAAAAACATTCTGACCAATAAAATGATGTCAATTGAAACGAGAAAAAGAGTGTTGAGGGGATACATAGAGCCTGTTCTTTTGTATGGATGTGAAACTTGGACAATGTGCAGTCAAGCTGAAAAACATCTGATGGCTGCAGAAATGTGGTTTCTGAGGAAAATTCAAAGAATACCATGGACAGATAGAAAAACCAATGACCAAGTACTACAAGAGACAAATGAAAATCGTAGATTGATTAGAGAAATTAGACGTAGACAGTCAAAATTTTTTGGACATGTTATGAGAAGAAATGGACTGGAGAACTTGGTGACAGCTGGCAAGATCGAGGGGAACAGACCAAGAGGAAGACCGAGAGGAAAATACCTGGATGGCTTGGCCACATGGCATGGACGAGACAGGAACACTGAGCTGATCCACGACTCTGGTGATCGAGTGAAATGGCGAATCATGACCGCCCACGCTTTCCGGCATGGCACATGATTGATTGATTGATTATGGCGACGGCATTATGTACAGTGAAATGTTTCTTTACATGTGTTCGAGATTTGTTTGTTGCATGAACTAAATTTCGGAGAAAAAATGGCTTGGCTGGCTAGAAAACATCTAGAAAGGGAACAACCACATCTAGAAACATCGAGACTTTGTAGGTGAACATCTGGTTTGGAAAGTGACAGTCAATTCCATAAAGGATGAACTGTATGCTTCGTAGAGGACTTTTGTGGTGACATTCTGGAGGCAGCATTATGCACAGTGTGCCTGAGCGGGCCGTTGTTTGTCGAGACTCCTGTCTTTTCCACTTTTCACATGAGGCAGTGGGGAACATTTTATGTGATATTCACTGGCACGGGAACGGAGCATAATGGAAACGACCCTTTACTGTGATGTTGGAACCGCGACTAATGTCTAATGTCTAATGACTAATGCTGGATTACGAATTGCTCCTATAACCCCTTCACAACATTGTCGGATAAAGTTGAGTTGAGTTGAGCTAAGAACCGACATCAATGCACTCAGGACAATCCCACATGCGCTCCGTTCCCTCGTTCAACAGCCAGCGCAGAGTCATACTACTAATCGTTCCCCCGCTACCTGATTGATTGTTCTCCTAGTCTTCCCTCTCAGTTTTGAAATATTTCAGAACCCCTGCCGATACCCCGCAATCTCATTCTTTCCACATACGGGTTTTCAATCCGCACTCCTGCAGAAAATCCATATAATTCTCACTATCTGTGACCTCTGAAGCGAGGATACATATTCCACACAAGACAATCCTTTCTCCACCTCACTAAGCATACTCCTTGAATCTGTAATGAATGCATTGTGTGTTACAGTGGTCTCTTCTAACCAACAGAATACCGCTGTTACTGCTTCCACCTCCATTCTCATGCTGGAGGTCGTAGTCTCATATGCCAGACTCTCCTTTTTCAAGACTCGTTTATTAGCCTTCGCAACGAAACCCCAACCCCTACGTCTGTTTCTCACCACTGACCCATCGGTGTAGATCACATGTCACTTTGATGTGCGTTACTCTGGATCAGTTGTGCACCTCACACTCTGTACGGCCCGCTCCCCATTCTCCAGCCCAGCGTTACTTTTACATTGTGCCAGTCCGTCCTGTCTTCCGGCTGAAGTAAAAAGGTAATAAAAGATACACATAGTTGTATGACAGATATAGCCCGTGAGTGTAAAATGTTAGACCTTCAAATAGTCTAGGTCACAACACTATCGTCATGTGGGATGTCCCTTGCAAGACGTCGCAATCATCACGGCCAGGCGAAAACAGCCTCGACCCTTTGTTAGTTCTGTTGCCTCGTGCATTGTCATACCCAAGGTATCTTCGATGTCCCAGGTCAATCTTCTGGGTGGTCGAACCCTGGCACTTCTTCCAGGAAACTTGCCTTCCATCACAGTTCTTTCCAAACCACTGCGGCGCTTATTATGACCAAAGTATTTCAGTGAGAAGTAAATACCTGGATGACTTGGCCTCATGGCATGGTCGAGAAAGGAACACGGAGCTGATCCGCGACTCCGGTGATCGAGTGAAATAGCAGAACATGATCGCCCACGCTTATCGGCATGGCACATGATGGATGGATGGATTTCAGTTTCCCAGACACGATGTGGATTATGAGCCAGTTTTCTTTAATGTTCAGATCTTATAGAGTTTTGGGTGGTTTCTTCATCATAACAAGTAAGTAAATAACCCTTATAAAAACTAAGTAAAGGACCCTCATGAAAAGTAATTAAAGGACCTTCATAGCAAGTAAGTAAAGGACCCTCATGACAAGTAAGTTTAGGACCCTCATGACAAGTAAGTTAAGGACCCTCATTAAAAAGAAGTAAATGACCCTCATGAAAAGTATGTAACCGACCTTCATGAAAAATAAGTAAAAGACCCTATGAAAAGTAAGTAAAAGACCCCTATTACAAGTCAGTAAAGGACCCTCTTAAAAAGTAAGTAAAGATCCCTCATGAAAAGTAAATACAGGACCCTGGTTAACAGTAAGAACAGGATACTCATGAAAAGTAAGTAAAAGGTCATCATGAAAAGTAAGTACAGAACCCTCGTGAAATTTAAGTACAGGACTTTCATGAGAACTAAGTAAAGGAGGACCATCATGAAAAGTAAGTAAGGATTCTCGTGACAAGTAAGTACAGGTTTCTCATGACAAGTAAGTAAGATCCCAATGAGAAGTAAGTAAAGGACCCTCTTGACAAGTAAGTAAAGACCCTCTTGAAAAGTAAGTAAAAGACCCTCTTGAAAAGAAAGTAAAGGACCTTAATGAAAAGTAACTAAAAGACACTCATGAAAAGTAAGTAAATGACCATCTTGAACAGTAAGTAAAGGACCTTAATGAAAAGTAACTAAAAGACTCTCATGAAAAGTAAGTAAAGGACCCTCATGACAAGTAAAATACCTCCATGACAAGTAAAGGACACTCATGAAAAGTAAGCAAAGAACCCTCATGAAAAGTAAGTAAAGGACTCTCACGACAAGTAAGTAAAGGACCCTCATGAAAATTGAGTAAAGGACCTTCATGACAAGTATGTAAAGAACCCTCATAAAATGTCAGTAAAAGACCTCCATGACAAGTAAGTAAAGGACCCTTATGACATTGAGTAAAAGATCCTCATGAAAAGTAACTAAAGGACCCTCATGAAAAGTAACTAAAGGACTCTTATGAAAAGTAACTAAAGGACCCTTATGAAAAGTAACTAAAGGACCCTCATGAAAAGTAACTAAAGGACCCTCATGAAAAGTAACTAAAGGACCCTCATGAAAAGTAACTAAAGGACCCTCATGAAAAGTAACTAAAGGACCCTCATGAAAAGTAACTAAAGGACCCTCATGAAAAGTAACTAAAGGTCCCTCATGAAAAGTAACTAAAGGTCCCTCATGAAAAGTAACTAAAGGACCCTCATGAAAAGTAAGTAAAGCAGCCTTAAGGCGTATTAGGCATGTGGCGCTAGACTTACCTTTTTATAGCCCAAAGGGCAGTCGGTGGGTAAAGATTGTTGTGCTAATCGCTCACTGTATTCTAAAAAATGTGTTCTAAACGTTGACGTTTTAAAGGGCCAATTGTTTTCTTCAATGATTGCGAAATTGCCCTAAATTAAACACGCTAACATAATCAAACATATTAACCAGTCAAACTTACCACAGTGATCAAGTTAATACCGCTAAATCACATATAATATCGCTCTGTCACATTTAGACCACTCTGTCAAACATAGAACACTTGGGGATAAACGTGGAAGGGGTTTTCCGTTGTTTTATAGTACTCGCTGACGGCGCGCGTGCGAGAGGTTGTTTACTGTCTCAACTGGCCGCTTGTTACCTGCCTTTGTACGACATTAATCCATTAATAAAATTTGCTACTAGAATACCGGGTTATCTTTTTGGAATTCCGGGTTCGAATCCTCGGTAAGTAGTGGATTTTTTTTTTTCTGTCGGAGGAAACAAGGAAATCATAATCTGGACAATTCACGGCAACTGCACTAACCTGGCGGCTTTAATTTCTGAGGCTCAAGACACCCCCCCCCCCCCCCCCCATCGTTGTCTACGCCGCAAGGTATTACTATAGGTAGTAGAGGACAGCTAAATCTATTTACTGTTGGTTGGTTAGTCAGGAAAACAGTTACCCCTTAAGTCGATGCATTTGTGCTGAGGTCGTCTGAGCTCTGGAAAGGCATTGCATTTATCGGATGAAGGTTGATGTAGAGAGATTTCTCCCGATACGGTATTAAAGTACCATCTTGATGGGGACCCTGTTGCATGTTTTGCCTTCCCTTCACAAAAAAACAGCCGCATATGTGAGACCAGTTCTGAAATTTCATATCCTCGGAGAGGCATAGTAGGATGTATCTCCTCGACGAGGCATATTAGGATGTGTCTCATCGGAGAGGTATATTAGGATGTGTCTCATCGGAGAGGCACATTAATATGTCTCATCGGAGAGGTATATAAGGATGTATCTCCTCGGAGAGGCATATTATGATGTGTCTCCTCTGAGAGGCATATTAGAATGAATCTCCTCGGAGTGGCATATTAGGATTCAGAGAAGCACATACGAGCAGGGTGGAATTATGCCTCTGTTTGCAGCATTTAGAGAGCCGCGGTAAATGGGAGTATTCTTCAACAAGTGAATCGGTCTTGGAACAGTAATAACATCTGATAAGAGATGCCTTGAAGAGATTCGAACAAGAATCCCCATGGCGAAGGTAGTCTTTTGCAAGAAGGAAAAGATACTGACCAATAAAATGATGTTATTTCCAACGAGAATAAGGGTATTGAGGTGCTACATAGAACCTGTACTTTTGTATGGATGTGAAGTCTGGACAATGAGCAGACAAGTTAATACCATCTGATGGTTGTGAAAATGTTGGTTCTGAGGAAAATGCAAAGGATACCATGGACAGACAGAAAAACCAATGACAAACATATCCAAAATATGAAAAATAAGCATTTCCTTCTTGTTTATTTTCCTTTGTTCCTCTTTCTGGCGGCAATGTGACACACCTGATTATACACTTCAAGTGTCATTGTAGCCGACTTTAGCATACGTTTGTGTACGGATGACTTCCTCTAGACAGATTCCATCTAAGTTAACTGGCTCTATCTACCCGTGGGTAGGATTTTCTCTCTTAAAAATTTGTCACCACAGCGGCCTTACAGCCTACTGTTTACAGTTTCCAAATGCCGTGGGACTTGTATCAAGTAAAACTGTCACACAGGACCTCCTGTTTTTCGCCATTATGCGAGAAGGCTTTCCGATCAAGAGGACGTGTGATATCATTAGGTATCAATGCTTCTTGGAAATACACTCTCAGCACCATGCTGAGATTCGACGGGGTACCTTCTGAACTCGAGGCGGATACCATAATCCCCCCCCCCCCCACCCCCGTTCCCCCTCCTTACCTCCTTACAATAGTTTTGTGAATATATTCTGGAGAAAAAAAACAGTAAAGAATGTGTATAATTTTTCAATGTAGTCACCACTGCGTTCAATGCAAATCCTCCAGCGCCGATAAAGTGCTTTGATTCTTGTAGAGAACAAAATTGACTTGGCGGTGTGCCTGACCTGGTCGTGAAAAGTCTGCCACATAAGTCACGCCGGTTTGAAACTTCCTAATCCACTCATACACTTGTTGAACTGACAGGCATGTATCCTAATACTAGACCTTCATTTGCCGATGAATTTCTACAGGTTTCACCCTTTCACAGATCAAAAATAGCATAACTGAACGCAGCTCCTTTTTGGTGCATGTCAAAAGTGGGGCGGCCATCTTTAGACTGTCCTTATGATGTCGCCGTGTTCATCTGCACCATGATGTCATGTGTTTAACACTCTTGACATCCTTAACAACAATATTGACACGTTACAAGACAATGGCATGATTATTGTAATTTCTATTACACTTTTAAGGTTTTCACTCGAAGCCCCCTTGTATTATTTTTGATGAATCTCTCTTTAGCCTTCTCTGTTCTCACAGTGGTTTCATTAGTAGTTGCCGGAAGCTGTTGGGAACATCCGTGGCTTGCTGGCTATCGCTCTTGCGTGCAGGCCCAGTGGCCAAGCCTTCAAATCGCTTTCGAGACGAGTATGTTAATAAACCTGGCATGGGCACTAAAGTATACGCAGGCTTCAAAAACAAGTACCAGGAAATTGAATGGGAAATAAAGTAGCCTGTGTAATAATGACCACATCGCTCATTAAATGCCGACTGGTCTTTAAAATTATAGAACTGGCACCATATACACACGGATCTCAAAATATGGTGAAGTGTCCTTTACTTATTTTTACCCTCAATTTTTCAGACGACTTTGTATGTACAAACTAAACAACCTCATTCAGAAGTAAAGAAATGTAGTATGTGAATGAACATGAATGGTGTTTAATTGGAGACTGACATAATTGTCAGTCTTATGTACATAGTCATTTGGTAGGGTTGCGGTAAGTGCAGATTGCATAATGTTTGCTTTCTTATGGCAGGTATTAATATTCATGTTTGTAGAGAAAACTGGTGTAGTGAGGTAATTTGCAGGTTACAAATATTGTTAATTGTACCACTCTCCCTCACAAGCTCTCTCTCTCTCTCTCTCTCTCTCTCTCTCTCTCTCTCTCTCTCTCTCTCTCTCTCTCTCTCTCTCTCAGTTTATCGCACCCACTGTCTGTCTCTCTTACATTCTGTTCCACTCGATGTCTGTCTCACTGTCTGTCTGCTACTGCCACTGTCTGTCTGCTACTGGCTGCTGTCTGCTCACTCTCTGCCTGTCTCTGTTACTTTCTGTTTCACTCTCTTTCTGTGTGTCTCACTCTCTGTCTGTCTGTCTGTCTGTCTGTCTGTCGGTCGGTCGGTCGGTCGGTCTGTCTGTCTGTCTGTCTGTCTGTCTGTCTCTCTGTCTGGTCTGTTTGTCTCAATATCTGTGTGTCTTACTTTCTGTCTCTGTTTTACTCTCTGTCTGTCTCATACTAAATCTTTATCACCGTCTGTCTGTCTCACTTTGTCTGTCTGTCTGTCTGTCTGTCTGTCTGTCTGTCTGTCTGTCTGTCTGTCTGTCTGTCTCTGTCTGTCTAGTTTACTTTCTGTCTGTTTCATTCTCTGTCTGTCACCTGAAACTAGTACGGTATGGACAGGAGTGCCCACCACACTCACTAAATGTACATAATAATGCTCGCTACTACTCCACAGCCTGAAGAAATCATAATCATGCATTTCCGGTGTGATATATGCATAGGAATATAACCAGACACTTTTATACAATGTATAATCTGGACTTCCGGTTGAACATGGCGGACAGGCGGTAGATCCGTTAAGACATTGAAGATGCCGTTTGCTTCTGGCTACATTTTGCTAATACATTTTCTTCATTTGGACTTTTAGCACACAGTTCCTTAGCTTGGATACTGAGTTGGATGTTTGATGTGACAGTATGAGCTGTGGAGTTTATGTGGAATGGTTTTTCGTCTAACGATGGCGGTTTGTGTTGTGAACCGCATGCTCAGAAAAATGGCGGGTGGCCGTTTGTTGATCTATCGTGTTTGTCTTATGTAGTAATGAATGTATTAATGCTGGTTTTATAGTGATTATATCTTCCATCGACGATGAACTGCAGTTCTAGTAGCAGACTGTTGTGTTGGAATTCTGGCAATGCGCCTGCGCATGAGTGCGTGCATATGCGCGCTGTTCGTTTTTTCGGAACTGCTGTTTCACTTTTCACATGGGATAATGAGGATAATTTTTTTTTCAGGGTTTTGCTATTAGGAATGGAACAATTATGGGGTGACCACTTGTCGTGAAGTTGGACTACGATTAACTAACTAACTAACTAACTAACTAACTAACTAACTAACTAACTTACTGACTGACTGACTGACTGACTGACTGACTGACTAACTGATTGACTGACTGATTGACTGACTAACTAACTATCCGCATTCGGTGGGTTGTGTTGAGTTGAGCTAAGAACCGACATCACTGCACTCAGGACATTCCCACACTCGCTCCTCCACCCTCGTTCAACAGTCAGCGAAGAGTCATATTACTAGTCGTTCCCACCACTATCTGATTGAAAGTTCCCTTTTCTTCCCTCTCAGGTTTGAGATTCTTCCAGAACCCTTGCCTATCCCCCGCTATATCATTCTTTCCACATACGGGTTCTTAATCTGTTCTCCGCCTGGTCCCTCATGTGCTCGATCACCTCTCCCTTGTCCACATGTAATTCACCACAATGAGTTGCATTCCCTGCCAGCCTATCAGCCAGTTCATTTCC
Source organism: Cepaea hortensis (assembly GCA_963921405.1). Classification (NCBI taxonomy): domain Eukaryota; kingdom Metazoa; phylum Mollusca; class Gastropoda; order Stylommatophora; family Helicidae; genus Cepaea; species Cepaea hortensis. The sequence goes on from OY992888.1 coordinate 34,259,581, forward strand.
CCACATTCCCGCATGGACAGGGCAAAACATCCATACAATTCTCACAGTCTATGACCTCTGAAACTTGCATTCGGTGGATGATGGGATAAATAATACTCCGACCGCCCTAACGTCCTATGACATTTCCTGGTACCCATTTTACTCTGGGTTGACCCGAGAAACCAAGTGGATAAAAGATCAAATCCCCGCCTTGAAGTCTATCCGAATACATGGCCACCTGCCCGGCAGGCAAATCTGATAAGCACTGCGCTGCGGCGGATTCAACGTGCGCGTGTGCGTATTCTGCATGTATATGTGTGTGTTTTCATGCGTGTGCTCTGACAACTCACGCGTTTAATCTCCGGCAGACTAACACCCGCATAGTAACAATGGAGAAAAGGTCGTCTGCTCAAAGAATTGATCGACCCGTAGCAAAGCTTTCATCGTGGATTGTTTCGACACGCATGCTGGTCACGCTAGATCTGTTTTTGTTGATAACTACTCGCAGAAACAGGGCTGAAAGAAAACATGTTTGTCTGCAGTGTTGTGGTTGTTGCTCAGCATACATAGCAACTCTTTGTTGCTCTATTACTCAGACGAAAACTGAGCGTGTGAGCTACTTTGTGTGGACGTTCCTGAGACCACGAAGGTGGTGGTTTTAACTGAGATGACTACATGCAGGGTGGAATTAACCATTTGGCAAAATACACACGTGCATAGGACATTGGATGAACGGGGAAACTACATAAATTGACCATTGGGCGTTTACCGCTGTCGCTGAATAGGAAGGAAACTGAGAAGACGGGTTGCGGCTCACGACACCAGTTCTGTGTTGGTTTATTAATCTTCTTTGGCTTCCTGCATTTTGTTCTTGTCTGGCCACACCTCTTTAAACTTGCTGTTCTCGCAGTCTGACCATGTTTGTAGATTCACATTCATCACTTGGTTCTTGCAAACGTCTTACTTCTCGTAGAACATTCAGTATATCAGCTTTGTCCATGGCTCGTCCGCCCTCCTCTGTAGCATTACCTGCAAGCCTGTCAGCGTACTCATTTCCTTGTATACCCGCATGCCCTGGCACGAAAATGAAACTAACCTTTGCCAGCAGTGATCGCCCCAGAGACATCAACCACTGTCTTCGGATCCAACGCATCTCTACCTTCCTGTGTATACTCCACACATGGCGCACAAGAGACAGAAGATCTAAAAGCACAAGGAGAAGAGAAGTAGAAACATAAATTAGTAATATGGAAGGGAGGTTAACGTGGCCGAATGAATAAGAGTCTCGCTCTAAAACTTCCGGTGTGCTGATGCAAAGATTTAACCCATACACCAGTCAGCTGGACTAAAATGTTAAAATCTCGCCCTTGGTTTTTTTTTTTTTTTCGCATATTCTTTACAGGACATCGCTGTCAACATCAGCATCTTTCAGCTGATTGTTGATTTCTTAGCAGGATTACGCTCAGTAGTTTGCCATTGCTTTCTGAGCAACTGGCTCACATACCCCGTAAGTTGCCGACGCAGAAAGACCCGCTACCGATTCTCGCGCACGTCACGTTACTCACGAGAGTACGGGATTACGGAGAAAGTCGTATAACCCCTAGACCAGGGAGACCGGCCGTCCTTGTCTGGTGGACGTAAATTATAAGTACCTTGGAATTCGGAGTGGGTTCGCCTGATGGCGAGGGACACTAGTAAGGTTAGTAGTGTTTGAAATTAGTTGGTTGAGGGTTTATATCCCAATGGTTTATGAAGGGTACAAGAAGAAGAAGAAAAGAAAATAGGCAAGTGCTTAGGACATAAGGGGAAGTGGACGCCACTGGCATGTTAAAAAGTCGCTTAAAAGTCGACTTCATTGCACCGGGTTTTATACCATATGGCTCGGTCTCTTTCCGCAGCGCGGAAAGCGACACACAAAGCACTAACTCCGTAGCTCTAGCGACGACCCACAGGAATCTTCGAAAAATTTCACTCGTGAACCGAAGGACGTGGCCCGGAATCGAACCCACAACCTTCGGAGCCCTAGTCAGTTTTATTGTCGGAGTTACCAAGGACCGTACGGTGCAAATTAAGTATGTGTGTTGGCTGATCGTTTGGGGATTACACTGATAATGTCCAGATCGCGATCAAATGAAGTTTCGACGACTGCGCTCGCCGTCCTCTAAAAGAGGGAAAGAATAGCCACTTATTCCTAGGTGCATTGAGGTCGGCAAAATATACAGGTCCTAACACTTCCCAGATCCATTGCAAGTTCTGCTTCGGGATTTCTTTCTTTCCTTCTTTCTTTCCTTCTTTCTTTCTTTCTTTCTTTTTCTTTCTTTCTTTCTTTCTTTCTTTTAATGGAACAAATTCAATTCGCGTCGAAGTGGGTTTTAAATATTTACCTGTGCTCCAGGTGGATCCTGCCTAAAATAGGTTCCAGTGTCTTGAGAAGTAAAGGCGATCGCCGTGATAGTGACCAAGTAAAGGCGACCGCCGTGATAGTGACCAAGTAAAGGCGACCGCCGTGATGATGACCAAGCAGAATGAATTGGCGGAGTGGCAAGGATGACGATGGGTGTATAGAACTATGCGGCTAGCACCGTATCACCAGTACGGCCCACGACGTGAGAAAAATGATCCTTTACTGTTCTATATTGTGCAGAACTGCAGATAGTGCAGCTGAAGCAGGCTCCGACAATAGGGGATCCCACAGTGGACAGCTTTCAAGAAGACATACCAAGTCGTGCGTTCGATATCAGCTGTGGGTGATATGGAAGCAGACCGCTTTGTGTTGTTTTCGATGGTATGAGGCGTCGGCCGTTCACAAATCAATTGCAAACTACTGAAATAAATGGCCCTGTAAATCACAAACAACGATAACAAATTTAGTTGTAAGTTTTGTTTCATTTCGAAAAATAATTTTTTAATATGCGATTTTTTGTTTGTTTGTTTGTTTGATTGTTTGTTTGTTTGTTTGATTGTTTGTTTGTTTGTTTGTTTTGTTTTTGAACGTTCAACTCACGCGTTGTCCACACACGTGCTACTACTTCAAGTGCAATGACTTATTTTTGCATGTAGATTAGCTTTCCCTGTTACCAGTGTCCCTCGCCATCAGGTGAACACACTCCGACTTCTGAGGTATTGATAATTTACGTTCCCAAGTCAACATTTTATGCCGGCTACCTGGCCAAAGGGTTAGCAGCTTTCTCCGTTAATCCCGAATACTCTCGTGGTTGACGTCAGCGCACGAGAATTAGAAGTGGTTCGAGTCGCGCAGTAATTTATGAGAGTATGGAGCCGGTCGCTCAGAAAGTCGTGGCGTGCTGATGAGCGTAATCTAGCCTAGGAATCAACATACAGTTGAAAGATGTTGGTGTTGACCGCAATATCCTGAAACAGGATGGAATCGCGGAAACAAAGTCAACATTTTATTCCAACTGACTATTGTAGGGTTTGAACCCGCTACCAAGCCATCAGCATACCGGAACATTAAGAACGAACGTTCCTATCTATTCTGTTATGTTGACCTATTTACGGCATATTGTGATTTATATTTTGAATTACTGTAAATATATAGAGGCACCAATATCTTCTAAGCCGGTCTCCGTGGTCTAAAGCCTTGTGAACGCGATTCGTGAGCCGCTTACCACACGTTCGAAACGCGGCGGCGACTGATTTGGCAGCAGACCATGTCACACTGGGTTTTAACGTGTTGGTGTGGGGAAAAAAATATCTTCTAAGTGCTTAATCTGAATTGACTACGTTTGTGTGGTACTTAATTATTGCTTTGTGTTTTCATTGAGCGTCATATAATTATGGAGATGTGTATTTTTGTCTTGTTTGATTCATAAGATTCCGGCAGCTTCTTTGCAAACAGAAGGACTTTCTGTAAAGTGTTAGACTTCGTTGTGGCTAACGTGCTCGACCTTCGAACAACATCATCGACTATGCACTTAGCATTTCGGTCAAAGTATTACTTGATTTGAAAATTGAGTTCAACCCACTACTGGCAACCCTGATCGTATTCAGCTACAAACCTTGGGCCTTGTCTACGTCGGATTGGAAGTGAATAGACTAGACTAGAATTTTGCTCTCGTTTGAGCTCGTCGGTAGTGCATACCCCTGAATGGTCCAGGGATGGAACTCCGGATCACTATCTTGTGAAAACACTTGACCACGCGGCTCACGCTAGACTCGACCATTTATTATCACACTAGAATATCCCAACATCACCCATCGTAGGCTATAGCTCCCAATGTTCCTGATCGCCGAGATTGATATCCGTCAATCGATGTCCACTTCGTTTGGTATATAACTCTGCAGTCTGCAGCTGACGAGATGAAACGACATATGTCAGACAAGAAATCGTGCAATATGATTCATCGTTTTGATTCATAAACATCGACGTCTTTATACTGGAGACACCAATATATACTTTGTCCGTCCGTTCGTCCGTCCGACCGTCCGTCCGTCCGTCCGTCCGTCCGTCCGTCCGTCCGTTCGTCCGTCCGTCCGCCCGTCCGTTCGTCCGTCCGTCCGTCCGTCCGTCTGTCTGTCTGTCTGTCTGTCTGTCTGTCTTTCTTTCTTTATCGGGGGGGGGGGGGGGGGTGGTTGGCGAGTAGGTGGGTGGAGGATGTGTGGGAGGGTGAGTGCGTGTAGGTTGGGGGTGGGAGGGGATGTGTGTGTGTGTGTGTGTGTGTGTGCGGGATGTGTGGGTGGGGGAGATTGTGTGGGTGGGTGATATGTGTGTAAGTGGGGGATGTGTGAGTGGGTTCGGGTTTTGTGTGTGGGTAAGTGTAGGATATGTGAGTTGGCGGGAATATGTGTGTGTGGGTGTTGGATATGTGGTTGGGGGAATGTGTGTTTGGCTGAGAGGCTGGGGGTGTGTGGGTGGGTGGTGGAGTATATGTGGGTGGTTGAGTGTTGGTAAGTTATAGGATGGGTGGAGGATGTGTGCGTGTGGGTGGGGAGATGTGTGAAGGTGGGGGATGGGTGGGTGGGTATGGATGGGTGGTTGCATGCATGTGTGCCTAGGTTTGTGTGTGGGTGGGTGGGGGATGTGTGTGGGGGATGTGTGGGTGGGTATGGATGGGTGGTTGCATGCATGTGTGCCTGGGTATGTGTGTGGGTGGGTGGGGGATGTGTGTGGGGGGATGTGTGGTGGGTGAGAGATGTGTGTGTGGGTGGGGAAATGATGTATGTAGGGGTGTGTGTGGGATGTGTGGGTTGGGGGATAGGTGGATGGATGGGGTCATGTATGTGCCTGTGGGTATTGTGTGGTTGGGTGGTGGATGTGTGTGTGGGGGACACGCGGGTGGATAGGGGATGGGTGGGTGGGTGGGGGATTTGTCTCATAACATGGTAACATGCATTCTTTATGCTTACAACATTCATTTGACAATGTTTTTTTCCTATGTGAATGCACTATGCACTGATGAACGAAAGATGAGTGATTGGAAGGGCCGAATGTAAGACGGGCCTGCGTGGCCAATTTGTTACCTTTCGAAAATAAAGTTCGTTCGTTCGTTCTTTTTTTTTTTTTTTTGTCTGTCTGTCTGTCTCTTTCGGGTATGGGAGTGTTCAGATTCATGTCATTCATGCCATTTACTGTCTATTACTCTTACTACGTCGTCATACCATGTAGAAAAACCCGGGTCAATGAGGTCTTTCTGGTGACTGCCGATTCCATTGACGATGAACTGTTGTTTTTGTGGAGGACTTTTGTGTTGGCATTCTGGCGGGGGCATTAGGCAGTGTACCTGTGCGGGCTGTTGGATTGCCGAGACTCCTGTCTGTTCCACTTTTCACATTGGACAGTGGGGAGCATTTTGTGTGATATTCGCTGGTACAGAAACGGAACATAATGGGGACGACCTGATGCCGTGAAGTTTGAACCTCGACTAACTAACTAACTAACTAACTAACTAACTAACTAACTAACTAACTAACTAACCTTTCATCACACCTGCTTTTGCTGTCCCAACCAATGTCAACTGGCATGTCTTATGTTTCCTCTTGTTCATGCCATCGCTGTCTTAGATGACTGCACCGTCAAACAAGTTCTCATAATTGTTGTTTGTTGCATTCGCTCGATTTGAACTCAAGTGTTGTCCACACACGTGCTACTACTTCTAGTGCACTAGATTGATTTTTGCGTGTGAGTTAGTTTTCCCTATTACCAGTGTCCCTTTATAGCAGCTTCGGCGCCCATTGCGCCCCAGCCGCCACCCAGAGGCTCTTCAGTGGCCGGGTGATCGTGTGGTCGAACCTTGATAGTTCGTACTAAGCGTTATGACATCGTCATACAAATGGAACAAACGGCCGAACGACGTTCAAATCAACACCCACCTGACCTGGTGGTTCATAACTAAATGAAGACCTCAGGCTGTGTTAGGTTCTGTAATTCTTGTTATCGGCGGTTCTTTCTTGAGGCATTGGCGTTTCATTAAGCAGGCATAAAAACAGAGCATGCATGGTGGTGGTTCATACAAAATTAAATGAGCATATGGTGCTGCCTTTTTGGGTACGAAGAGGTTACCATTCCTCACTTAGATACTATAACTTAGTAAAACTCCATCGTTAAATCTCTTAATATTTCCCAGATTTTCCCCTTCTTTTATCTAATACACCAGCGTCCGACCAGCAGCTCTAATCGCAAGGTTCTACCGTTGTCCTGTTGTTATGCCATGCAAATTGCAAGCCCCACGTCATCAATACTGCGCTTCTTAGTGCAAATATTTTGCACCGCGCGTATTGCACGCCTCGACCACCTGCTAATTATGGGGCGTAACATCTATCTTGTTATACCTCGCCATCTGACTAACCCACTCCGACTTCTAAGATACTTGCAATTTAGGTCTACAAGTCAAGGACGAAAGGTCAGAATTTTGGTCTAACTGACCGGTCTAGACGTTGAACTTTGTGAACAGCTAGGGTTAGAATTAAATTGTAAGAAGACACAGATTATGATCGTCACTAGAAAGAAGGAAATACTACAAAGTAATATACAAGTGAATCAGTACAATTATCTCGGAACAGTCATAACATCTGATTGGAGATGCCTTGAAGAGATTAGAACAAGAATTGCCATGGCGATGGTAGCCTTTTGCGAGATGGAAAACGATCTGACCAATAAAAAGATGTCATTTGCACCGAGAAAAAAGTGCTGAGGTGCTACATAGAACCTGCACTTTTGTACGGATGTGAAGTAGGGCAATGAGCAGACAAGCTGAAAAAAAACATCTAATGGCTGTGGAAATGTGGTTTCTGTGGAATATACAAAGAATACCAATGACCAAGTCATACAAGAAACAAATGAAAACCGTAATCTGATTAGAGAAATTAGACGTATAAAGTCAACATTTTTGGTCACGTTATGAGAAGAAATAAACTGGAGAACTTGGTGACAACTGGTAAGATCGAGGGGAAGAGAACAAGGGGAAGGCAGAGAAGTAAATACCTGGATAGCTTGGCCACGTGGTATGGTCGAGACAAGAACACTGAGCTGATTAACGACTCCGGTGATCACGTGTGATGGCAAAACATAAGGGCCCACGCTTACCAGCATGGCCATAATGAATGAAGGGGTTGAACCCGTTAACTCGATATCAGCACACCTGAAGTTTAAGAGCGAGCTCTCCTACCCATTCGGCCATGGTGGCCTGTTGTTCTCATAATAAACCCGACCATGAGGTGGGGAGGGGGGGTATCTGTGGATCTACACAGCTTACATTTGAGTAGAGGTGAGTGTTGAGACGAAGTCTATGCATATCATATAGGATGTACAAGTACGTGTATTTTTAATGACTGTGCAGTTTTTCAAAATATTGTCGTTCCAAGTTTTGTATTCACCATCTGTAAAGTTACATAATAGGTAAATACAAAACTTGGACAGGCAATATTTTCAAAAACTGCAGTCATTAAAAATACACCCTATATTATGCCCAATCCTGAGGCGAAAATAAATGGTAGTGTCAAGAAGGTGGTAGGTGTTGCTGCATTGATTCTGTGCCTTTCTGAGTTGAGTCCAGAACAGACATCGCATCACTCGGTACATTTCCATTGCCATGATCCAGTTTATAGAAAAACCAAACAGATCATGGCATAGATTGGAGACTATACGAGGAGACCGTGCAAAGTGATCCGCCACGAGCGATGGTCACACGAGGGTGAAAAGCACTTCAATCAGTTGGATTGGTGCCATGGTCGGAGCTGGACCTGCTCTTTCGTTATCTCACGGGGTATGTGAGCCGGTCGCTCAGAAAGCAATGGCAAACTACTGAGCGTAATCATGCCAAGAAATCAACAATCAGCTGAAAGATGCTGGTGTTGACAGCGATGTCTTGTAAAGGATATGCGAACCCCCCCCCCCCCCCCCCCCAAAAAAATATATTAGTAGTTAGAGGCGTAGAATTGTAGTCTCTAATATTGTGTTCGAGTGAAATGTGGTGCAATTGATAATGTGATTTGTACAGTATTTGGAGACAATAGAATTATGAAACTGCACCTGTGTTGCGTTATTCGAGTTTGATCCAAATCGTTAGCTGTGGTGACTTGTGTAGAGGGGAAGAGTTTCAACAGAACTTAAGACAGTAACTGAAACAGCTGCAGTGAGAAGATTACAGCATCGCCAGGCAGAAAGGCATTGGCCCCAAAGTGCTACTGTACAGACAGAAAGATATAAACTTTGCACCACAGCGAAATCTCTCCAATTATGTTAACACGTTGTCAATAGCGGGCAAGATGGGTATCAGACAGAACGAATGCCCTGTGCGCCCACCAGTATCATCTGGGTTGTGACCTCGGCTATGAGGCGGAAGACCAAGGGTATCAACCACGTATTGTTGATGCCAGTATGTTAGTTAGTTAGTTAGTCGTGGTTCCAACTTCACGGCAACGGTTGTCCCCATATTGCTCCGTTCCTGTGCCAGTCACACAAAATGCTCCTCACTGCCAAAAGTGAACAATGGAACAGACAGGAGTATCGGCAAGCCAACAGCCCGCACAGGTACACTGTGCATAATGCCGCCGCCAGAATGCCAACACAAAAGTCCTCCATGAAAAATACAGTTCATCGTCGATGGAAATGGCAGTCACCAGAAAGACTTCATTGACCCGGGTTTTATCCCATAGGGCTTCGGTCTCTTTCCATAGGACGACCCGCCAAAAGCGCCGCACAAAGCACGAACTCCGTAGCTCCAGCGGCGACTCCCAGTATATCATCATGTAGCCAATTAATTACGTATCAACCATGGGCGTAACAACGAGCATCTATTTGCCTATGGCACCCATACGTGCTCCGTCCTCATCTGCAACAGCCAGCGAAGAGTCCTAATTCTAATTGTACCCGTATCAGTCTGATTATGTGTCCGCATGGTCTGACCTCGGAGTTTTGAATTGTACCTTTCTGATAGACTATACAGCTGTGTTTTGGACAAAGTATGAGCCGTCGTCATTTTCTTGTTCACATGATTCACCCTTTCCGCAAGTTTATTTGCTTTTTAATTTGGTTTTAAGTTGGTTGTCACTTCAGTATGGATTGTTCCAAATTACTGAGCGTAAACTTGCTAAGAAAGTCAACCTAGGGTTCCACAAAAGTGGGATGTGTCGGCCGAATAGTGCAAGTATCGCAGCTCTGCTGTAAACAGACACAACGCAAGAACGTTAGAGTGAGAGTGAAATGTCCTTCGAAACACCCGGGAAGGTAATCCCGGTTAACAAATGCCAGCAGAAGTCGGATGTGTCTGCCTAAAAGCGCAAGTGTAACAGCTCAGCTGTAAACAGGCACAACGCAATTTTGTTTGCATATCCTTTACAGGACATCGCTGTCAACACCAGCATCTTTCAGCTGATTGTTGATTTCTTGGCAAGATTACGCTCAGTAGTACCGCCAAGTTTTTTCTTTTGGTTTTCTTTGCCGACATCCATACCACGTCTATTTGCTGTTCTGTTGGTTACTTCCCCAACTCCTGTAAATGACCTGCCTGGACTTGGGGACTCACCATTAGATTCTTTATCAGCTTCCATTCTGGGTTTGGGCTGTACAATGTTGTAGTTTAATATAGTTCAAAGCTGTTTTGTTTTTAAATGCTTCTTGTTTACCCAATACACTAGTTGTTTTCAACCCATTTAGGAAAATAAGGAACTTTGAGATAACACAGTCGCTAAAAAGTTTATGACCTCCATTGCTAAAAGTTACTTGTCTTTACACTAGTTGTTCCTATGCTGTCTGGAGTTATAGGTCGTGTGTTTGTAAGGTCATGCCCTTATTTTCCACATACAAACACTGTCAAAGACTGCCTCATGACAGAACACCACCAGGACGTGGGGGTCAACCTCAGATCGAGTTGAGGGAACATAGTGCCCGGGATCAGGGCAGGATAGATGATAGAAAAGGGGGACTATTAACTAGTCCTCACACGAAGGCGTTGACCAGATAGTTAGCACTACTGGTCACGACAGAATCCCGCCTGCGTGATAGCAACGATTAGCACTCAAAGCAAAGCCAGCTAATAGGGGCGTGCTAACTGACCTAGCACGCAGGGAGCCGAAGGGCGTATGAAGGTCCTTCCGCGGGGCGTGTAGCGACGCGAGTGAAGCAAGTCAGACTGGGGACTGACTTTGTAGTGTTCACATCGTGTAGAATAGATTTGTGTTTTCATATAGCCTAGTAGATAGAGAATAGCTATAGGGGTTAGGAAAACTATTGATAGAGAATATTGTGACTTTATGTGTGATTAGATAGCGACTGTTTTGCAATTGTAAAGAGCCAACGGCAATAAAATGTACCATTTCATTCCTCGCACACGACTGCAAGTCTCTTGTATGGTGTGGGAGAAGTAATCCGATGATGCCTGAAACATGAGTTGTTGACAGGCAATAGGATTAAATGTGGTGTCAGAAGTGCTGCTTGAACCTGAGTTCAAGCTATATACACTTACCCACGGCTCTAGACTAGGTTTACAGATAGGATATTACAAAGATTAAATTGTTTAATTTGTGTCAGTTACGATGACGTGTGCAGACTAGATCGAGTTGCCGGCAGAAGTGTGCCTATCGTGATGAAATAATGTGTATTTGTGCTTATTAGAATGTTATACATTTAAATAATATGTTTTTCAAAGTTGTAAGTATTCATATTATGTTCTTCTTTCATTTATTTATGTAATTATTTATTTGTTTTTGAATAATCGTCAAAAACGATTCAGGGCGGAGCAATACAAAGGTCAGCGACAGTATTGATTTTTTGCAAGCTAAAAATAGCGCTGCGCCTGTGACGTGGCACGATTGACAAACAGTTGAGCCTCGCCATCTGCAATCAGCATTTCAGTGTTTACATACTGGCAAGCTGCTGCCGGCCTGAATCTTTACGATATATTAACTATTATTTGTTTATTTAAGTTAGAGAATGAATATATTTATTTATTTACACATTATTATTATATTTATATTTATTTAAAAGCAGTTATTGAATTTTTTTTCGTACTTTTCTATTTGTTTACCGTCAGGAGGGCACTACTTTCGGCTATGCAAATTAGATTTGGCCTGCACCATCCTTACTTCCATAGATTAAACTAGGTTAGTAACGAAAGACATATTACGGTAGAACGAAGACAGGACAGTGACATTAAATATTAATTAATCGATGTTCTGTTTGTTCGTGGGCATGTCTGTGTCATTGTACTAATTTGTCAAAAATCTATTTTTCGTTTACGAGTTGGTAATTTTTGCTGCTCTGTAAAACAGGGCGAACAACAGCTGAGTAAGAACGTGAGTGTGTGCCGATGTGCCAAACAGGGTGACCTGAGTAAAAAACTCGTGTGTATTCCGGGTGCCAAACAACGGGACCGGTGTTGCTGACGTGTTGTTCCTTGTTCTGGGGAACATTAAGTTGAGTAAAACCTACGTTTTTGGCATGCATTGTGATTAATAGTGCATCTCTTTTTCAGCGTGTATTGTATGAACAGACTTTGTGCTCTAATTTTTTGGAGAATACAATTTTCCAGATTTTAAACAAAGAGTACAATTTGTAGTGCTCAGATATTAAATAACATAGCATAGTAAAGAAAAATAACTAAGTTCAGGTCAACGCAAGCCAATTACCCAGCAACATGGCTACTCTAGCTGACTTCATTAAAGCAGGTAAAGAATTGCAATACACAGGTAAAGAGCTAGAACAATATGCAGATCAAAAATTTAAACAAGCAAAGTATGCAGAGAGAGATGAACGCGCACAGGAAAGATAACACCAGATACAACTAGCTGAGATAACAAAACAAAAAGAAGTGCAAATTAAACAACAACAATTAGAACGTGATAAGGAAATTAAACAGAAAGAACTAGAAATAAAGCAAAGAGAATTAGATCTAAAGCAAAAGGAGATAGATGAAATGGCAAGAATTAAGGAAAAACAAATACAAGTAGAATCAGAGACACAGTTAAAGATGAAAGAGATGGATGTAGACTCACACGCAGAGATCTCTGCCACTAAACTTAAAAGTCAACAAGAAGAAAATAAGTTCAACAAATACAAAAATATTATCAAAGCATATTGTAAAGAAGATTCAATTTCTGCCTGGACAGAAAATGTCGAGTATCAGTTTAAATATCACCAAGTTCCTTTAGAGATGTGGGCTATGATTTATATGAAGAACCCGAGTGGTGAGCCCCTTAAAGTAATAGAATCTATACCAACCGATCTTAGATCTGACTACCAATACATCCGTGATAGGATTATGCAACACTTTTTACTTGATGCCCCTGGGTATCAGGTTCAGTTCTCAACTTTAAAACCTAAACCTACTGAGACTTTCATTGACTACGTCTCAAATGTTCAAAGTGTACTAAATAGGTGGCTTAAAGCAGCTAACATAGGAAAAGACTTTGATAAATTGAAAAATTTAATAACTATGGATAAAGTAATATCCACGATACCATCCTCTTTTGCTAAATTTTTGCAGCAGTCAGACATTGAAACTATAGAAGAGTTTGAAAAGAAAGGGTCAGCATATTTTTCTTCAAACAGAAATATTTTTAAAACTTCAAATGACTCTGAAATAGTTTCCTTTGTAAAAGATCAATCTAAAAACTATCAGAGCAATAGAAAACCATTTAATAAATTTGACAAGAAAGATAGAAACATTTCAAAATGTATCCACTGTCACCTTTTACATGACACTGATTCAATGTGTGACAAATCGCCGAGTTATCCGGCACATCTTGAAAATGTTATTAAGAAGCAACAGAACAAAAGATCTGCATACCGGCGTGCCATTAAATGTTTTTTTTTGTTCCAGCTACGGCCACTATTCAAATAAGTGCCTTGGCCGCCAACGTATGAAAGCCAACAATGCTATTTTACTTGATACATCTTCTGATAGTGGTAGTGAGACTGAGTGTGATGTTGAAAATGAATTACCTGTTAACCAAACGGAAGAGGTGTGTTGTGTAAACGATATGTTGAGTTTTGACAGTTGTGAGCGATGTCACCAGTTTCATGCTGACGGAAAATTAGAATGTGGACATACAGTTCCATGCTCAACTGAGAGCGTGAATGCAGCCTTAGCCTCCAGAGGCAATTTAGAGTTCCACAATGCAATGGTCAATGATAGACCATGCCAATGTTTGCTAGACAGCGGTAGTACCCTTATTGGTCTCAGAAAGGAACTGGTGAGTCAAGAGGATTATACAGGTGACTCTGTCAAATGCCGAACCTTTTCGGGTAACATTGAAATTTACCCTTTGGCCAATGCCCGTATAAACACTCCTTTCCTTTCGGGTACATTTACTTGTGCTGTACTTGACAACCCTTGTACGGATCTAATTCTGGGGTGCTTACCTCAACTAAAACAATGTACTAGCGATGAAATAACTGCATGGAACCAACTGAATGCAGTTAATGCAACAACCAGAGCAGACACTATAAAACATCAAGACACGCTTCAAGATGAGAGACTACTGGTGCTTTCTCCATCTAGCACTGATGATACCAACAGACAAAAAGTCATAGAACAGCAGAAAGCTGATCCTAGTTTGTCTCCTTATTTAAATTTAATGAAAGAACGAGCTAAGGTTACAAAGAACGCATCAGGGTTCTTCAGATTAAATAGTGGCATTCTTACTAAATATTATACTACTGGTAACCATAACATTCAGCAAACGGTGTTACCTGTACAACATCGCATAACTGTGCTAAAGATTGCACATGAGTCACCGTTTGCTGGCCATCTTGCATATGACAAAACCAGGGCCAGAATTCAGGCTCATTTCTATTGGCCAGGTTTTTGCAATGATATTAAATTATTTTGTCGTTCGTGTAATGTCTGTCAACAGTTAGTACGAAAGGGTAAACATCCTACAGCTGAAGTACAACCTTCTACACTGGCTTCTAGGCCATTTGAAAGTGTGGCGGTAGATATTGTTGGACCCCTGAATCAGGTGTCCAGCAAAGGAAATCGCTTCATATTGACGATGGTCGACCTCTGTACAAGGTGGGTTGAGGCAGTAGCTTTGAAGTACATCACCTCCAAAGATGTTGCCAATGTATTTCTACACCTGTTCTCACGATTCGGATTTCCACGGACCATTTTATCCGATCGTGGAACACAATTCATATCGGCTGCAACGCAAGCCCTTACAAAAATGTTAGGGATTAAACAACATTTCACGACAGCGTACCATCCAGCCAGCAATGGGATAGTAGAAAAAATTAATGGAGATCTTAAGCATGTGCTGGCTAAGGTAACAGCAGAAAACCCAGCTGACTGGGATACACTGTTACCAACAGTGCTGTTCGCCTATCGGGAGATTCCCCATTCAAGCACGGGTTTCTCACCGTTTGAATTAGTGTACGGGGCTAACCCACGTGGACCCCTAACCATTTATCATCAGGCAATAACAAATGCTATTCAAATTCCCGAACCAAAAACACCTTATGAAATGGTGACTGAAACACGAGATAACATCATGAAATCGTGTATTATAGCTAAGGCAGCTTTGGAGAGGAAGGGTCAAATCTACCGCCAATATGCCAACAAAGGGACGAGAACAATTGAACTTGAACCAGATCAAGACATACTTCTCTTGCTTCCTGACAAACGAAATTTATTATTGACTTCATGGCAAGGGCCATTCAAGGTGGTACGTAAAATTTCAGATGTTGATTATGAAATATCAATAAACGGAAACTTAAAGATATTCCATGTCAACATGTTGAAACCTTACTATTCACGACAAGAGACAGAAGTAGAGACAGACGAACACAGTGCACCCACACCAAGTGATCAGACGACAGACATACACAACGCAACTACACTAGTTAGCGAGACTGGCATATCCGACGAGCATACACTTAGCGAGAATACAGAATACACACTTAGCACCACCACCGTACTGAATCAGGTAGACGATGACGGAATGGAACTACCAGTTCCTATTGTAGACAAGACTGCTACATTAGATAGCATACATATAGAACAGGAACTAACAGACAGTCAACGACGACAATTAGTAGAATTAGTGACGGAATACAAAGACATATTCTCTGACATTCCAGGTAGGACGGACAGAATCGAACACTCCATTCTTCTTTCGGACTCTAAGCCTATTAAATGCAGGCCGTACTCAATCCCACTAAGCTATAGGGAAAATCTAAATAAGGAAATTCTGAATTTAGAGGCTAGTGGGATCATCCAAAAATCCACCTCTGAGTACTCTTTTCCAATTGTTCAAGTTAAGAAGAAAGATTCTACAATTCGTCTGTGCGTGGACTATCGAAAGCTCAACAACGTCACCAAGATCGACGCAGAGCCAATTCCTTCCTGCGAAGATCTTATTCTTGACATGTCCACCTCCAAAATCTTTTCTAAATTAGATCTCACTAAGGGATATTGGCAAGTCCCTATGCAGTCTCAATCCATCCATCTTACTGCTTTTTCAACTCCGTTAGGACTGTACGAGTGGCGTTTTCTTCCTTTCGGACTTCGAAACGCTCCTGCCACTTTCGTACGATTAACTAGAGATCTACTTCATAGAGTGACGAATACAGTGACCTATATAGATGATATATGTGTCCATACTGATGACTGGACAACACACCTACTGAAACTGAGACATGTCTTTAATAGGTTGCGACTCTTCGGGCTCACTGTCAAACCGAGCAAAGTCGAATTGGGCCTAAAAGAAATAGAATTCTTGGGTCATGTCATTTCTCACGGTCAACTAAAGACTGACCAGAAAATTATTACCAAAATTATGAATCTGACCATGCCTACCACCAAGAAACAGGTCAGAAGCCTTTTGGGGTTAGTGAATTACTATAGTAAATTTATCCCAAATTTAGCGGAGATTACAAGTGTATTTTCCAATGTTTTAAAAGCTTCTGTAAAATTGGATGTTTAAGATGCATTATTAATTTCTGCATTGTCAAAATTGAAAATTTTGTTTAGTAATGTTCCAATCCTCCGCTTGCCTAATCCGAGGCTCGTTTATTATCTTAGAACAGATGCCAGCAGGATCTCCATCGCTGCAGTACTAGGCTAATTTTACGAGGGCATCTTCCATCCGATTTGCTACGTGAGCCGTAAGATCACACCCACCGAGTCCAGATATTCCATATCCGAGTTGGAAGCCCTAAGCGTCATCTATGCGGTGAGAAAGCTGCATCGATTTCTGTCCGGTGTGCACTTCATTGTCCAGACTGACAACTCCCCAATAACGGTCATGCAGAGTGGTGTACATCGAAATGACCGAATATACAGGTGGTCGCTAATACTGCAAAATTACACCTTTAGTATAGAACATATTAAGGGGAAAGATAACATCTTGGCTGATACCCTTAGTCGACCATCTGATGTAGCAATACCAGAAATTTCCACATAAGAATATATTGTAATATATGTTATCTTAGTACAGTCAAATATTCTATGTGAAATATGTTTGAAATACATGGATAATGTGTGCTGAACTAAGTACCAAAAACATTGAACTGCTATGTGTCTGTAGACATCAAAAGTAAGAACTTTACTCTGGGAACAAATATATCACTTTGTGAACTAGGACAGCTTATTACTTGCTAAGCTCCAAATATGTTCCAGTGAAGTAGTTGTGTTAAACAGAGAAAAACAGTGTCAGATGATTAGATACATACAGACACGAGAACAATGGTCTACAAACGAACTCTACAGGTGCAATATCCATAGAGCAAATATGACTGTGTAATAGATTTCAAATACTCAGAACAAGTGTAGAGATATTATGCCAATGAAAGCATGTTTCTGAACATTAATGGCAACGACTAACCTGAGGTATTTAAATACCTTGTATATATAAACTTAATGTGATATGTATCATAAGGTTTTAATATAGTGATAAAATATAGATAGATTATGTCATTTTAATCTATAGTTAGATTTAGATAATATAATACTTTTTCATTTTAGTTTAGATAGATTATTAATTTACATATTTATTTAGCTTTAAAAGTAGATTAGGATAGTAATTTAAACAGGACAACTAATTATAAGAAGTTTAGATAGGAATAGTATCATTCAGTTTATTATATTTCACTAGGTTTCATTTCATTTGATGTCATTCCATCTTAACCAATCCATTTAACAAACGTTATCATTTAGTAGCATGATTAGGTTACCATAATAGAATAGAAATATTATACACGTAAAGATACATCATTTACACCATATAGAATAAGAATATCAATCATATAGTTTGTTTCATGTAAAAACATTAGTTAGAATATGTTATATTTCACATCACCCATGTTAGAAAGGGACGTAACTTATTACATTTCACATTACCCATTTCACAAAGGGACATCACTCATCTCACATCAATTTCATTTCACATAGGTAAATTCCATCCCTTAAATTAGATAAATATTAGGAGTAATGTAAGCTTATTTTAGAATTAATATGACAGATAGATTAAAATAGGCAACGCATTAAATGTATAGTTATAGAACTAGTATTAGTATTTCAGTATTTAGAGTAATATTTCATTCGAATAGAGTGGTTAATAATACCAGGGTACAAACCATCAACCCGTTTTTCTTACATGTAAATATGTTGTAAATACTTGACGTGTGCAACGGTTGATGCACAGTCATTAGGCTCAACTCTGTCAAACTGAGCCAAACTTGTACAGTGTCACTCCAAGGTTTTTAAATAACTATGAGAGTAAAAGATGCGTGACAAAAATGAGAGAGAAAGTTATGTGACAGAAATGAAGGTAAAAGATGTGTGACAAAGGTGAGGGTGAAAGATGTGTGACAGAAATGAGGATGAAAGAAATGTAACAGAAATGAGGATGAAAGTTGGGTGACAGAAAGGAGGGTAAAAGAAGTGTGACAGAAATGAGGGTAAAAGATGTGTGCCAATAGTGAGTGTAAAAGAAATGTGACATAAGCGAATGTTAAAGATGTGTGACAGAAGTGTGAAAGTGAGAACAAATGTAAAATATACAGGAGAGAGTGAAAACAGTCAGCGGATTTTTTCTGCCGCTTAACAAGACTTTTTATTTTTGTTGCCGTCAAATGTTGGTTTCAATGTTGGAAATGTGTTGTAATGAATGTATTTTGAGTATTTTAGTTTAGAATCGTAGTGAAAGTATTTTGAGTCTCATAAGACAGAAACGTAGTCACAGATCTGGATTATACACATGTTTGTGACCACAGTTAAATGAATTATGGCACTTGAAAAAACTAACTTACATACACATGATAGTTAGAGACACATGGTAGAGTGTAGATTATACATTTAATTACATCCAAACACACAAACAACCAGAAAAACAAACATATAAATTGCATACACTTTTATTAGCTCAAAGGGAGATAACTCCGGGTCAGGGGACATAATAGACAACGAAACACTAACTTAACAGTGAAATGTGACTTTACACGCGGAAGCGAGATAGGTAAAGCCTGTCGCTCACAGCTTGTGTAATGGTTGTTTAATATTATATGGGGGACATGAAGCAATTCATGTGTTGACCTTCAGAAAGTCAACTTTGTATGGGTAGTGAGTTAATTTACTATTTGAGGGCAGGTCTTATAAGACAACGGTCCGGTTCAGACATACCTCTAATGAATATAATATTACTATTGAGAATAGGGCTCACGCCAACCAGACAAGTTTGTGGCGATTGCCAGTAGCCAAGTAAAGTGATGCTACATTGTGACATTAGTCAGTAGGTCTATTAAGTAGCCCAAAGCCAGGTTATCTACAGTCTTTGACAAAAAAATTAGACACACTAATGTTTTTTAGAAACCTCTTGCGTCACAACCAATGAGTCAAAGTTGATGACGCAACACAAGAGGGGTGGGTGTGTGTCAAAGACTGCCTCATGATAGAACACCACCAGGACGTGGGGGTCAACCTCAGATCGAGTTGAGGGAACATAGTGCCCGGGATCAGGGCAGGATAGATGATAGAAAAGGGGGACTATTAACTAGTCCTCACACGAAGGCGTTGACCAGATAGTTAGCACTACTGGTCACGACAGAATCCCGCCTGCGTGATAGCAACGATTAGCACTCAAAGCAAAGCCAGCTAATAGGGGCGTGCTAACTGACCTAGCACGCAGGGAGCCGAAGGGCGTATGAAGGTCCTTCTGCGAGGCGTGTAGCGACGCGAGTGAAGCAAGTCAGACTGGGGACTGACTTTGTAGTGTTCACATCGTGTAGAATAGATTTGTGTTTTCATATAGCCTAGTAGATAGAGAATAGCTATAGGGGTTAGGAAAACTATTGATAGAGAATATTGTGACTTTATGTGTGATTAGATAGCGACTGTTTTGCAATTGTAAAGAGCCAACGGCAATAAAATGTACCATTTCATTCCTCGCACACGACTGCAAGTCTCTTGTATGGTGTGGGAGAAGTAATCCGATGATGCCTGAAACATGAGTTGTTGACAAACACATATCATCATCAAATGCCTTGCCGACTGTCGTGGGCGATCATGCTTCTCCACAAAATGCGATCTTCGACGGCATGCAACAATTCATGTGTTGACACTCTTCCCTGCTATGCCACAAGACTGTTAATAATTTTCTCTCGCTACCTTCCTCTATCTCTCTTTCGACAAATCCTTCCAGTTGTTTCAACATTCTTCAATTTGTGTCTTCTCATAATGTGGTTAATAAATGTACGTGTTATGTTACAACTTCGAAGTTTTTGAGCAAAAATACTGATAATTTTTACTACAAAATTATCAGAACGATTATTACTTTAAATATTACATTTTATTTTCAAACACAATTTTACTGTAAGTTTCGGTTCGAAACCATTTATCATTCTCTTACATTAAACCATGATTGTATAGCGAAATTTTCAGAGGTTTAACATTTCTGGGAAGCAGAAAAATAAATCCACAGCTCATTTATCAAATGGAAAGTTAAGTGTGCTAAATATCGCAGGTTCTGGGTCACTTCCTGATTAGCTCACGTTCGGTGCGTCGCTTTTGTTCGCACATCACAACGGTGATTTCTAGAATGACAAAGAGGACGCAACGTTGTCATGGAATGGATTGTTTTCAGGGAAAATAATTATACATTGCACTTGTGCTAAGAACTTAAACAATGAAGCACACGTCAATGTCTCGTATTTAACATTATACTGAAGGCTAGAGTATAGAATTTCACAAAATGTCATCTCAATCTTCTGGGTCACTAAGTGAAGATAGTCATAATCGTATTTTGTTTTCTTCTTCGTCTTGTTGTTGTTGTTGTTGTTGTTGTTGTTGTTGTTGTTGTTGTTGTTGTTGTTGTTGTTGTTGTTATGTTGTTGTTATGTTGTTGTTGTTGCGGTGGTGGTGGTGGTGGTGGTGGTGGTTGTTGTTGTTGTTGTTGTTGTTGTTGTTGTTGTTCTTCTTCTTCTTCTTCTTCTTCTTCTTCTTCTTCTTCTTCTTCTTCTTCTTCTTCTTCTTCTTCTTCTTCTTCTTCTTCTTCATCTCCGTTTTCTTCTTCTTTTTCTTCTTCTTCCTCTTCCTCCTCCTCCTCCGTCTCCTCTTTCTTCTTCCTCCTCCTCCACTTCTTCTTCTTCTTATCCTACTTCTCCTTATATTCCGTATTCTCCTCCTCTCCTTCGTATTCTCCTTCCCTCAAACATCTCCCCCTCTTCTTCTTCTTCTTCTTCTTCTTCTTCTTCTTCTTCTTCTTCTTCTTCTTCTTCTTCTTCTTCTTCTTCTTCTTCTTCTTCTTCTTCTTCTTCTTCTTCTTCTTCTTCTTCTTCTTTCGAACTCAGACAGGCACGTTAAAGTCTAAACTTAAATCAATAGTTAATTTCAGGCTCGTGATGTTCCCGGATAATGTTCGACTGGAACGGAGTTGGCTAATGACATATTCGTTTATGTTCATTGCTGTAAGTAGGATGGGACTGTGAAAGATGACTGACTATCTGTCATTTGGGCTGTCAACACACATGCAAAGATCATACGGACCTATCTTACACTTGTAATACAGCTATATTTTAACATGTTGTGACATGTTAGCAATCTAAATGTTATGATCTTATGGTGCATTGAATGTTTAGAAACAAGCAGTAGATATTTACAACAGTGGCTACATGAAGGTGTTATATCCTTCTTGATCCTAATGTAGTGAATCGGACGCCTAACTTTCTCAGATAATAGTGATAGAAAAAAAAAGAATGACGAAATATTCACGTTCATTCATTCGTTCAGTAGCATGTCCTTTGCAGAACCTTGCTACCATAACAATCTTTCAGAAAACTTCTCGGTCATAAGCAAGATGTCCCGCATCCGATACGCCCATCTGAAGATCATCTGCCACATCCTGCACCCATCCTCTCTTTGGCCGTCCTATTCCTCTCTTCCCTAGCATCTGCCCTTTCATTACTGTTCCCTCCAATACTTAATGACGTTTCAAGTGACCATTATATTTTAATTTTCTTTGTTTTATCGTCTTTAGTACTCAACTTTCTTCAATATTTAGTTTTTGTCGTATGGATGCATTTGTTCTTTTCTGTATCCAAGATATTCTTAGACCCCGTTTTAATTTATCGGCAGCTACACACCGACATTATTAGACCGATTTGGCTTATGTGCCAGCTAATGTTTAACAATAAGAAAATCCACCCATAACAGAATATTTATAATGTACTAGTGGCCAGCATGACCGAAAGGAAAGAGCGCTTGTTCTCATACTTTCAGTGGGCTTATAGCGGGGGTAGCGGGTTCAACCCCTACGCTGTCAGACATATTTTTTTTTTAAATATTCACCTCTCATCCTTAACTTGGGGGAGTAATTACAAGTACCTCAAAAGTCAGTGTGAGTTTGTCTGGTGGCGAGGGACACTGTTAATAGGGAAAGCTAATCCACACCCAAACACCATTCCGATGTATTCCCAGTTGTAGATACTATAAGTAGTAATACTAGCATATGTATGGGCTAAGCTACACGTATGTGTAGTACTTTGTTCTGGAGAACAGCTGTTGGACAACAATATAGTGAAATATCCAAAAATTTATTGTGCCGCCTATAAATGTACGACGGGAAGTCAATAAGTAAGTCACAAATGGCTGTAGAAAAATAACTAAATATGATAACAGCTTGAAACAAGTTTATTTTTATACATTCATTGTCCCTTTATGATTCAACATAATTTCCACCAATATTGATGCACTTATTCCATCGTTTTATCAGTCCTCCCAAACCAGCTGCATAGAACTGCGTGCTCTGTTTTCTAAACCACTTTTTCACTTCACATTCAACTTCGGCGTCATTCGAGAAATGTCTCCCGCCAAGGTGGGTTTTCAGTGGACCAAATAGGTGGAAATCGCTAGGGGCTAAGATGAGGGGGGGGGGGGCTGCAAGGTGGACATTACTCGCCTGTTACCTCTAATCATCTCCTCCATCCGCTGCACGGATGCTTCTGTTGCAATCTCAACAGAACGACCTGATCGGCTTTCATCAACAGTTTTAGAGAGTCCTTGAGAACATTTTCTACCCAGGTATGCACCGCTTTACGGGACAAACATTTGTCAGCATAAACAGGAAGCATTTCCTTATGAATGTCTTTTGCATGCAGTCCTTTTACCCACACACACACACAAAAACGCAGAACAGCACGTTGATATTTGGTTGTACACTCCGTAAGTACAGTCGCCACTTTCAGTTATCAGTTATCAGTTATCAGTTGGGGTATCTTCATTGCACTCCGGAAATGTCCATAGGCACTCAGATCCTCCCCCCCCCCCCCAGCATATGCATTAGCGTCCGGTGGCTAATAGTGCCAGTTCCGTGTTGGTTGACGAGGCGCCTTAATTTCCCGATGTACCTCTCGCGTCTGGCCGTGCCGATTCTTACTCCCAAGGTCTTTCATCCTGGACAGCGATGTGGATTCACTGACGTCAAAGTCCTCTGTTCTCGCCATATATTTAAGGGCGTTAATAACATCGGCACTATCCGTGGGCTGGCCATCTACAGGGGGTGCAGAGCCAGCCAGTTTATCTTCATTTCCCTCAACTCCCGCATGTCCCGGGACGAAGATGAAGGTGACTTTACTGACAACAGACTTCCGCAGCGACTCAATCCACTGTCTACGTACAGATCCAGCTTCGACCTTCTGAATCATGCTCATTGAATCACTTAGTACACACACGTTGGTATAATACTGTGATTCCAGCCATATGAAAGCCTGTGTAACTGCCATCACCTCCATCGTCAGACAGTTTGGGATGGTTGCCCTAAATCTAATTTAAAACGACTATGTTCTCTACAAAACCGCGCTATTCGTCTGGTTTCTGGCATAAAGCACGTTGAAAGTAATAATCTGTACAGTCATCTAAGACTTCTACCACTACAAAAGCGCTTCCTTTTCAACAAAGCCAAATTAGTGAATAAAATTATATCTCAAAATACCCCAGAGTATCTTCTGCCGCTGATTCAATCTAATGCAATGAACAGCAAGCGCCTAAATTTGTTACATGTCTCAAAGCCTAGATTGGACCTATACAAAACATGTTTCGCCTATTCTGGTGCTCACTTATGGAATGATCTGCCTCCAGATCTGAAAACTCCAATGAGTCCCTACACATTTAACCGAAAACTCTTTCAATACTTAATCCATACCGACTATATGCCACCATAATTCATTTACTGGTATAATTGTTCAGTATAATTGTTCAGTATAATTGTTCAGTATAATTGTTCATTATAATTGTTTAACTATAATTGTTCACTATATATGTGTGTGCGTGTGGGAGCGAGAGAGAGAGAGAGAGAGAGAGAGAGAGAGAGAGAGAGAAAGTGGGTGTCAGAGAGAGGGAGAGAGTGAATGCGTGTGTGCGATGCGTGTGTGTGGAGAGAGTGATTGAGCGAGAAATGGTGGGGGAATGTGTCAGTGCATGCATTCGTACGTGTATGTGGGAGAGTGAGTGAGGGAGTGTATGCGTGCGTGCATGCGTTCATGTATATGTGTATGTGTGAGAGAGTGTGATTGAGAGAGTGAGTGTGTGTGTGTGTGTGTGTGTGTGAAGGATTGTGTGTTAGAGAGTGAGACAGTGGGAGAGTTGATGTGTTAGTGTGTGTGAGCGTGCGCATGCGTGTGAGTGTGTGTATATGAAAGAATACAGAGAGAGAGAGAGAGAGAGAGAGAGAGAGAGAGAGAGAGAGAGAGAGAGAGAGCTGAGCAGATGCATGTCATGTAACACGCATGTTATGTAACACGCGAATCCATATGTTTGTGTATTCTCAACTGTCATATTATCAGTTAAATACCATTTGATTTTATCATGCATAATATAAACTCATGTTCATTACTGTAGTTTGAGTGAGAGAGTCAGTGAGTGTGAATAAGATACAGAACGAGTGAGCGTGAGAGTGAATGAGTGAGCGGGAGAGTGAATGAGTGAGCGGGAGAGTGAATGAGTGAACGGGAGAGTGAATGAGCGGGAGAGTGAATGCGTGAGAGTGAATGAATGAGCGGGAGAGTGAATGTGTGTGTGTGTGTGTGTGTGTGTGTGAGAGAGAGAGAGAGAGAGAAAGAGAGAGAGAGAGAGAGAGAGGGAGAGAGAGAGAGAGAGAGAGAGAGAGAGCATCACTATTTTTACGTCACATACATTTTATGTACACATTTTTCTCCATGTTTAACATTTTTATGAGACTGCTCATGACAAGTGTCAGTGTATGTGTGTGAGTAAAGTGTGGGAGTTTGTTCATACTAGTTTCAATACTAACGCGAGACATTTTGTATGTGTCTAGATGTGAGGAAGTGTGAGTGTAAGTGGAGGATGTGTGTGAGTGTGGGGATATGTGTGGGTGGGGGGTGTGTGGGTGGGGGTATGCGTTTGGATGGGTTGGGGTGTGTGGGTTTTGGTGGGTAGTGGTATTTGTGGGTGTTGGATGGATGTGTGGGGGTGAAAGTAGGGGTGTTGGAATGGGTGTGGGGGATGTGTGTATGGGTGGAGGATATGTGTATGGGACGGATGCAGGAGATGTGTGTGTATGTGGGTGGAGATGTGTGGATGGTTTGAGGAAGTATGTGTGGGAGGCGGGGTTGTGTGGGTAGGGGATTGTGTTGGGTGGATTGGGGATGCAAGGGCGGGTGGGGAGAAGTGTATGGTGTGTGGGTTTGAGATATGTGTGCGGTGTGTTGATGGGGGATGTGTGAATGATGTGTGAGTGGAGGGTATGTTTGTGGTGGTATGGGTGGAGGATAGTGTGTGGTATGGGGGATGTGCGTGATGGGTGCGGGAAATGTGCGTATGGGTGGGGTATATGTGTGGGTGAGTAGGGGATTGTGGTGGTTGGGGGAAGTATGTGGGGGAGTGTGGGTGGGAGATGTGTGTGTGGATGGGGAATGTGTGGGTGGGGGTGTGTGAATGGCTTAGGGATGTGTAGGTGGGTAAGGGAGTTGTATGTGTCGGGGTGGGATGTGTGAGTGGGTGGAGGATGTGTGTGGGGGTAGGGGTATTGTGATCGAGAGATGGTTGGTTGGAGGTGGGTGGGTGGGGTGTGTGGGTGCGTAGTGGAGGATGTATGCGTGAGTGAGTGTGTGTTGGTGGACGGGTAGGGAATGCGTGTGTGGGTGGTGAGAGGTGTGTGGTGTGTTGGTTTGGGGATATTGTGTGGGTGAGGTTTGTGTGTGTGTGTGGGGGATTTTTGTGGTGTGTGAGTGGGGGTATGTGGGGTGGATGGGTAAGGGTATCTGTGTGGGTGTGGGTGGGAATATTGTGTGGTATCTGGGTGGGGGATATGTGTGTGGTGTGTAAGTGGAGATGTGTTGGTGAGGGTATGTGTGTGTGTGGTGCGTGGGTTGGGAATAGTGCGTGGTAGGGGGTGTATGTGATGTGCGGGTGGAGGATTGTGTGGTGGGGAATTAGGTTAAGGCATGTGTGGGTGGGTGGAAGTTGTATGTGTGGGTGGTGGGGTGTGTGTGAGTGGATTGGGGATGTATGGGTGGTTAGGGAGATGTGTGTGTGTGTGGGGGGGGGGGGTATGGACATGTCAGTTGGTGGGGATGTGTGTGTATGGTTTTGGGATGTGGATGTGCGGGTTGGTGGGGGATTGTGTGCATGGGTGGGGAATATGTTGTCGATGGAGATGTGGCTGGGGGATGGGTGGTTTGAGGTGTGGGTGGGGAGAGGATGTGTGGGGTAGGATGTGTATGTGGATGGGCGTGGAATGTGTGGGTTGGTGGGGGAATGTTTGTGGGTGGCGAGTGTATTTTGGTTGGGGGATCAGGTGAGGGCAGTGTGTGTGGGTGGGGGATGTGCGGGAGGGGGATGGATAGGTTGGTGGGATATATATGTGTCCCTTGGTGTGCGTGTGTGTCGGTAGGTGGGGGTGTGTATGTGTCCCTTGGTTTGCGTGTGTGTGGGTAGGTGGGGGTGTTGTGTGGGTGGGGTGATGTATGGATAGGTGGGAGATGGGCTTCATAACATGGTTATTAGCCTTGTTTATGTTTACAACATTCATTTCACAATGCTTATTTTTCTTCCTATGTAAATGTATAATGCTCTTGATGAACGAAAGACGAGTGATTGGAAGGGCCGAATGTAAGACGGGCCTGCGCGCCCAATTTGTGACCCTAATAAAGTTGATTTGATTTGATTTGATTTGCTGCTCGTGGTCATAGAGTCGGCACCAATGGATTCTTGAACGGTTCGGCCCGCTGAACGGGCTGTAAATGCCCACGCCCTTCTCTACTGCTTTACAACAGACCCATTTGTATAGATGAGTACTTCGGGGCTATCTGAGTGTTCATAGATGAGAGCGTTGACCTCTGCATTGACAGCGGCAGGATTCTGCTCTCTGCACCGTCTGTCGAGTGTGATAATGCAGGAGAAAGTGCACTTAAAAGCTGAAGGCACCGGCACCCATTCCTTGCCGGGGTTGATATTGGTAAGACTGCAGACCTGTCTGACAACATCTTCCGCCCGACCCAGCCATGATTTGCTCCTCTTTAGCCTGTCACCATTTTCTCTGAATATAGCGTCATGCAGAGGGTGCTGCTCATCTGCACTTATTTTTAAGTATGCACGAGTTCTCCAGATCTTGATCCTGTGTTCCATTGTCGGGAAGTCAAGGAAGTATTTCACTGCTGCACAGCTGGTGTCTCTCGTGCGGCCCAAAATGATGCACATGGCTTCGTTTTGTACCTTTTCAAGTCTTCCAATCTGTGTAGGGCTGACAGTGAGGATGGCCAGGGCATACTTGGAACAGAAGTATTAGCAGTCTTTGCTCGATATTGGCAGTCGCCATGACTCTCATTGCTGACAAACCTTTTCGAGCTTTCGTTATAACATAATCGACATGATCTCTGAAGGACAGGCTACGATCAAGCCTCACGCCAAGATATGTCATTGACTGGGTTCTACTCAAAATGCTCCCATCCATTCTTACTGCCGGCAGGTCTGTGTTCACAATATGGTTGTTTAGGGAGAACCATGTAACCGATGCCTTTGCAGGGTTGACAAATTTGACCGCGGTATGCGGGATTGCAAACAAGTCGCCACTTTGTTTATGCGCTGCGCATACGCATGAGACACCTAGCGCCACCTGACGAACGGGAATATAAAGTTCGATGTTGCTGTCACCTAATGACACCTGTAGAAAACGCCAACTACATTCACCGGACGTCCACAGAACTGTGTGACTTACTTATTGACACGCCCTCGTAGTTAGCCATCTATCAATGTAATATGACCGTCGTAAATGTAAGTATGGTTTCTATAAACGTAATGTTTACTCCATAAATGTAATGTTAGTTAGTTAGTTAGTTGTATATACTTTTACAGGACGTCGCAGTCAACCCCAGCATTTTTTTTTTGGGGGGGGGGGGGGCTGTTTATGATCTCAGGGCAAGTTTATGTTCAGTAGATTACATTGTTTTCTGGACGACCGGCACCCTTACCATGTTGTAAAAAAAAAAAACATCGCAAAACGGTCTACTGCCAAATCGCCCGCAGCTGTGTTTCGAACGCGGTATGCGGGATTGCAAACTACGTCAATAACACTTTGGCCACGGAGCCGGTAAATGTAATGTATCTTATACTAATGTAGTGTGTCGTCCATAAAGGTAGTTAACAAAAACTTCGCATGTCATCAGCAAGACGTTGCAATCAACGTCTGGTTGATATTATAGGTCCTTTTTTTACTTTCAGTAGTTTGCCATTGCTTTCTGAAGGAGAAATCGATTTTGAAGTCCCACTTAATGCCGGTAAAGGTGTTGCACCGTCTTTCTCGTTATTAGCTAACTGGAAGTTTAAGAGCGTGTGCTCTTATACTTTTAACTATGTCAACGTCTAAAGGTAGTTAGTTTGCCAACTATTAATGTAGTATGAACTTCGGCAATGTAAAATGTTATTCATGAATGTATTCCGCCATTCATAAATATAGTTTGCAGTCCATTAAGTGATTCGGTGCCAAACAAAGGGTAGGTTTACACCAAACATGGTACACAACTAAATAAACAAGTATTATAATGTCAATTTCCATTCTCTGACCACTGCAACTGTGGAAGATACGCTGAAACAAAAAAAAAACAAAAAAAAAATATTAAAAAAACACGATGATCCAAGTATGGCAATATATCGTCCTTCTGTACAAATCGGAGGCCCCAACGGCGATATTATCCTTCAGCATTAAATCAGTCAATTCATTCTGCCGTGTAAAAGTCCTTTATGTCCCTAGCCTAAGATGCTTCCCGTGAACATTGTGAGAAAAAGCTTCTCCTATCCAAGAAGAAAATCATGGAATACCCACATTGCAACCTTTAAGTCAGACATGAAATTAAATACACCTTAACGCCCAAACAGTTAAGACGACACTTGGGACGGTCAGTCGTCTGGGAACGTGTATTACAATTTAAAATATATCCTGATGCAGTGTCCTGCTCTGGGTATGTCTTGTAATAGAGCCATTGCCTTGCCTTTTGACAGGTCTGAATGTGCGGAGGAAACAAGTGGCTAATCTTCCCTCACTTAGCAGGCGAAGAGCCCACGCTGCCAACCCTCGTCCAACCGTTCTTATAACATTATCAGCGCAGTTCCTTAGCTACTCCTCTTCGCACAAATTTCAAAAATGTATACCTTGATACAATGCGACAGAAGAAGAGATCATAATGCATGTTTCAGACAGACAACATCCTGACAACTAGAGTTGAATGGTTAGGGCAAATAACTAGGCTACCAACTAACAGTTACACAACAGGCAATAAATCGTGCACTCTGTTGTTTGTGTCTTCGTTATGCAATGGTGTATATATATAAAAACATGAGAGACAACAGAATACAATTTAATTTAAAATACTAAATAGATTAAACAAGAATAAGTTTACAGCAAAAAAAAAAAAAAACAATAAAGTTGAACCAGGTGGCAAGAAGATTGGTATAAACGACTATTGCAAAATCAATGGAAGTCAAGGAACTGAGATTATAAAGAATAGGAAACACATACGTTGTGATGACTGTGAATCTACAACAATGGCCAGACTGCGAGAGCAGCAAATTAAAAGAGGGGTGGCCAAACAAGAACACTACGCAGGAAGCCAAAGAAGATTGAAAAACCAACACAGAACTGGCGTCGTTAGCCGCTACACGCTGCGGGATTTGCTGAGGAGGGGATCCGAGCACTTATGGACTGAATGGTTCGATGTGCAACGAGGATGATCTATCGACTAACTAACTAACTAACTAACTAGAATAGGAAACACATACGTGATGCATTTACTGAGAAAGGAAACGCTTCATTGTCTCAGCTGTTGACCGCTAACGCATCAAAGGATTCAGCGTTATGGTACAATCCCATTTGACCCTTTCATCCTTAGGCTCAGCGTACATTTATGTGGTTAATGTGCCGGTGTTATTCCTCTGTTTGATGGCTAATTGATCCGAAAGACTGATGGATTATGAATTCATTAGCGCCGATCAAAATATTTATATGAGCATGTTAAACTAATCTCCCCCTCTCTTTTGTAAATCTTCCACAGGGTTAAAACATCCTCTGCTTTGATGTTCTTAATGGTGAATTTTTCTTTCTTAGAAAAAGAAATAGCCTGATGTAGATGTCAATCATCAAATATTGTCGATATTGCCTTCTCGGAGTTTTGTAATGGACATCAAATATACATACTTCACTATGCCTCATTTGGCCCAAGCTTGTACAACATGCATCAACCAGTTTCTGAACACATTATTGATGGTTTTATAGAAACGTACTTCCATTAGGCTTATATACTCTGGGTATCATTATTCATGTATCTAAAACGTGGAAGATATATTGCTTGAGTAGGAATAATGAGTGGGAATAATTCACAGAAACGTACTTCCATTAGGATTTTATACACTGGGTATCATTATTCATGTATCTAAAAAGTAGAAAATATATTGCTTGAGTAGGAAATAAACAGTTAGTCGTTAGTCACGGTTCCAACTACACAGCAAAGGGTTATCCCATTATGCTCCTTACCTGTGCCAGTTAATATCACAACTGCATCTTACTGTCCCATGTGACAATTGGAAAAGACACCAGTCCCAAAAAACTAAAATCAAGCCCAGGCATATATGCATAAGTCCGCTACCAGAATGCGAACAGTCCGCCACTAGAATTACAGTTCATCGTCGATGGAAGCGGTAATCATTAGAAAACCTGCAGTTGCACACATATTACTGCATAAAGCAAAGCAACCTAATTCAGCAACCGGTCATCCGCAATTTTCCTGAACAAGCAGTTGACAATACAAACCGCCACGGACAGTTATAAAGGGGTTCCAAATTAAATCCACAGATCGCAGTGTCGCTCCGTGCACTAAACTCAGTAGCTAGGCTACGGAACGGGAATAAGTAATGCTCTTCTATGAAACATGCCTCGTGAAAAATGTGTTTGGAAAGTTCAAAGACCACATGACAGTCAGTGATGAAGAGAAACACATCCAAACTCGAACTAAAATATTGACCTGAACTTCCAGTTCAACTCAGCCTAAAATGGTTACCAGGAAACGTCTTGAGAAGTACAGCATGAGGTGTGATACTGGCTATATCACCCACGCAGTGCAAGTTGGTCTATAAGATGTGGGCCTAACACCATATGTCAAATTGGATTTTTTTAAAGAATATTGATAACGTATATCAGTGTAAATAACAGGCGCGAGAGTTTCTGGGGTCTCAATAAGAAGTAAAGAATAGGATCACCGGAGGGCCCCTGAGCATGTCGTAAAGGCGACTAAAGAGGGTTGGTCTGAGACAGGCGATCTCACACCGTAGAAAAACATCAACCTACATCCAACCGACCATGACTGACCTACAAAGAGGATCAATATCCAGGATTTACCAACCAGTCGAGGACCCTTCGCTGATCATTTGAAGCACTCGAGCTAACCATCTTTCGAAAGGCGGGAATCCCAGAATGTCGTTCGTTTACTGTTGCTTTCTTCTTCTTTTTTTAAAACTAAGACGCCACAAGCATAACGTTGCCTCAGAAAAGTTGCTGCATCTCATCAGGTGAACACTGCAGAGTGTATTGTTTGAAGTGAACACGTGAACACTGCAGAATCTGTATCATTTGAAGTGAACAGGTGAAACTTTTTTCTGGCTGAGGTATATAACATCCACAGTATCATCGGCTCCCAAACGTCAGGGGATATTTTTTTCTTTCTGCTAACCTTTCGAGGCGGCGATGTAATGATATGTATAAACGTGCTACTATTTCTATTGCACTCTACTGATTTATGCGTGTGGATTAGCTAAAACAGCAGTAAAACAAACACTCTTTGCTGCTGAACCAGTCTGCATATGTAAAACTGTCCCGATACATACTCCATTTTTGAAAGAACCATTGTCTACAAATTAAATTGAATTGATCAATTCAAGTGTGAATACCAAGCGACTCACATAGGTAGTACGGAAAGACAGCACAGTGAGTAGTGGAATTAACACCGGTATAGAATTTTAAAAATAAAGAATATTAAACACATTTCTGGAAGTCTAGTACAGTGGACGACCATACAACCCAGCATTGTCTCTCGCTCAAAGTCTGTTAAATTGTGACCATGTGGCCAGTAAAGAAAACGTCTTTCATATATTGCGAATGGATTAGCTTTCCCTATTACTAGTGTCTCTCGCAAACAAGCAAACCCACATCGGTTTCTGGGGTACTTTTAAGTTACGTCCCCAGGTTAAGGAGGAGAAGTCAGCATTTTTGTCCAGCTGAACGGTATAGGGTTGATTCCGCTACCTTGGCATCGGCACACTGGATGTTTAAGAGCGAGGTCTCTTATCTATTCAGCCATGTTGACCTCTGTGTAAGTGTGTTTATATACACAGATGGTACACATTATTATCTAGTATTTCCTCTGATTGCTACTTCTGTCCTTTACTATCCCTGAGTGACTTCCGGTCCCCAACATGGCGGTTAGGCATTTAACGGTTAAGTCCTCTGGAGTGTTTATGCTTGTGGCTACGGTTTGAATTTGCATTTTACGCATGTTGGACTGGTAGTACATGGTTCCGTCGCCCTGCTACTGAGTGAGTGCGTGGCGCGACAGTGTGAGCTGTGAGATTCGTGTGAAATGCTTTTACATCTGTCCTCTGTTGTTTGCACAGTGAACTGCATATTCGGAACAATGGTCGGCTGTCGCTGAATTGACTGGTTTGCCTTTTCGGTTCACGAGTGCATTATTCAGGAGACTCCCGAGAGTCGTCGCTGGAGCTACGGAGTTCGTGCTTTGTGGGGTGCTTTCGGCGGGTCGCCCTGCGGAAAATGACCGAGCCATGTGCGATAAAACATGGTTCAATTAAGTATGTTTGGTGACTGCCGATTCCATCGACCATAAACTGTATTTTTCGTTGATGACTTTTGTGTTGGCATTCTCGCGGCGGCATTATGCACAGTGTACCTGTGCGGGCTGTTTGCTTGCCGAGACTCCTGTCTGTTCCACTTTTCACATAGGGCAATGAGGAGCATTTTGTGTGATATTCACTGGCACAGGAACGGAGCATTTTGGGGACGACCCATTGCCGTGAATTTGGAACCGCGACTAACTAACTAACTAACTAACTAACTAACGAACGAACTAACTAACTAACTAACTAACTATCCTTGTGTGTCGATCAGTACACATAAATATAATTTTAATGTTATGTCACACAACATGGAACAGAATGTTCAAGGACGCCATAATCTCAGCTGCCACCTGCTATCGACTTTCAAGACGACCTGGGTCATTCACACCGTCGATAGATCAATGGCCTTGATGATGAAAAGATGTAGACGGATATAGACGCTGGTGGGGAACTGCTGAACTGAGGCATTTTTATGCTAAGCAACCATCATCCATCGGTTCTGTTTGGACAGAAAGGCCCATTACCATACATCGATAATGTACGACAGCCGATAGCTGTCAAGACGGGACACTAAGAAAAACAGCAATTATTTTGAGAACTTTGGACTGCAAATGCGTCCTGTTTTGCAGTAAAGTGCAATGGAGCCTGTCAACCAATTGTCTCTCCTTTTCACACATTCCTAATATGCTCAATCAATAAATCATAAGCCATCTCCACAATGAGGGTTGGCTGTAATGGATCTCCAACCCTGTCTGTCTCTCGCCATGACTGTACATTATGTACAAGGTCTTCTTCCTGAGAGTCAATGTGGCTTCAGAAAAGAACGTGGAACTGTTGACATGATTTTCGCTGCAAAGCAGCTGCAAGAGAAATGTCAGGAACAGAACTGCGAAATGTTCTACACTTTCAAGGCTTTTGATACAGTCGGCAGAGAAGGACTGTGGAAGATTATGGCAAAATATGGCTGTCTACGAAAGTTTGTCCAAATAGTGCGGCTATTTCAAGATGGCATGCAGGCAAGAGTACAAGAAAATTGTGAACTGTCTGAACCCTTTCCTGTCACCAATGGAGTGAAGCAAGGATGTGTCCTGGCACCAACACTGTTCAGCCTCATGTTTTCAGCCATGTTAATGAATGCCTTCGAGAACGACGACATTGTAATAGACATCAACTACCGTATGGATGGAAAGTTATTCAATCTTAGAAGGCTGAAAGCTAAAACCAAAATTAACAGCGACACCGTCAGAGAGCTCCTGTTTGCTGATGATTGCGCTCTATACGCCAACTCAGAGGCGGACATGCAACATAATGTTTCAGCTTTCTCACATGCCTGTGCCAACTTTGGGCTCAATATCAACTTGGAGAAGACTGTAGTTATGTACCAGCCGCTCCAGGGAATAATCACACTGTGCCGAATATCAAAGTGAATGATCATAGACTAAGTGTTGTGGACAAATTCACCTATCTTGGCAGCACTGTGTCACAAGCTGCCACAATTGATGACGAAGTGAATGCAAGAATCTCCAAGGCCAGTGCGGCCTTTGGCAGATTGTACAAGAATGTATGGGACAGAACTGGAATAAGCCTGCAAACAAAGCTAAAAGTCTACAAAGCAATTGTATTATCCACACTGCTATATGCTTGTAAAACCTGGACTGTTTATCAGCGACACGCTAGGAAATTAAACCACTTCCACACAGTCTGCCTAAGGAAGCTACTGAAGATTAAATGGCAAGACAAGATTCCAGACACTGAAGTCCTAGAAAGAGCGTCCATGCCCAGTATCCACACTCTACTGATGAAGAATCAGATTCGCTGGGCTGGTCACTTGACTCGCATGCCAGATAACAGGTTCCCTAAACGAATTTTTTACAGCGAACTGCGTTGTGGTAAACGCTCCCAAGGTGGCCAGAGGAAACGCTTTAAAGACACTCTGAAAATCTCACTGAATGCTTTTTGAATTCATCATGACCCCTGGGAGGCTTCAGCCAGAGACCAAAATTCGTGGCGTGCATCATTACGCAAGGGTGCAGTCATAAGTGAGGCAACCAGGACTGCAAGATCTGTGAAGAAAAGGCAGGACAGAAAAACCACTGCAGGAAATCCTCCTCCAGAAACGTCAAGCATTCTTTGCCCACATTGTCAAAGAACATTTCGAGCCAAAATAGGCCTTATCAGCCATCTTAGAACCCACGGCTCCTTACCTTCAACCCCACTGGATGAAATGAATGGTCATCATCATTCTTGATGGACAAACAACACACAACACATTCTTGACTTTCGTTGTCTGTCTCTTCCTAGCTTGCCTTTAGCCTTGCCGTCCAGTATGGTTTTTATAAGAGTGTTACGTCTTTTAACGTGGCCGAAATGTTTTACTTGCCTCTTTTTATTTCTTTCAACTGTCTCCCAGTTTTTCCTAGAACCTCTGTATTTGATTGATCGGTTTTGTTTCCACGAATTACGACATATTCTTCTGTATATCCATACCCCTAGGGTCTCTCTAATATGCTACACATAGCATAAAGGTTACTCGTGCTTATATTTTTATATTTTGACATATTTAGCCACGGTAGCATAGTCATTAGTGATTTCATTACCATGATAGTTGTCCTGGTTCAATCCATAAAGACGGCAGGTTTCTCCTTTTTTTTTTTTTTGAAACAGCACAAACTTTAGAATTCACCCTGATACGTTTTCATTAATTTCTTGAAATTGTCCGATAAGTGATAGGAAGTGAGAAAGGAAACTGATCACTTCAACTTAGTATACCTTAGCCTAGATTATGTGAAGGTCTAACAGTATACACTAAAGCAGCAGTATCTTAATGTTGATATTTGATATATGTTTAGCTTTTGTGCAAAATGTTGAAACATATGGTGCTATTAGGAGGCTGGGTACGAATTCATACTTCATAGCTGCAGAATACGAAGGATAAAAAGACATGACTGCTGATGTTATTGTATAACATGCAAAAGAAAAGGGAAAAGGAAATATCACCTGTCATAGAAAAGCTTCGCATAATAATTTAATGTCCAGAAACGAATTATGTCTACATTCCATTATAGATCTGGCTACTGAAGGCACACATCTGTGAGGGGTGTCTTATAGGCCGCATGTCAACGTTCACGTGCTCTTTCTTGTCATTTGGACGCTGCAGGTTCGAATCCCGATACTGCCAACACTAAGTTGTCAATGTTCATAGTCCAGTCTATCCTGTGATCTATATTTCTGTTCACTATTTATATGGTTGCCGTCCAATGCCTGTGAAAATATTTCTCATACCATTTCTTTAACCTGATATGTTTTCCAATTATTTTTTCCAAGAAAAATTATATTTGATCATAAGTCAATCCATGTTTCGGTAGCGTCTTCAGTGCTGTATAACTATAGTTTGCTGGCAGTCTTCAGTAACAATAATTTATGTCATATCTTACAGAGTTCTTTATGCGCTAGATATCACTGCAATCGCCAGTTACTTTACGAACTTATCATCATCAACATAATTATGTGTCATGACATTACATTCTTTTCCAATATATTCCATTACGTAGCATTACATACATACAGACAGACACCAACACGCACATTTACTTACATACTATACACATATACACTTACGCCGATATGCGCGGGCGCGCACAGACAGACAGACAGGTATATATATATATATATATATATATATATATATATATATATATATATATATATATATATATATATCGAGAGAAGAGAGAGGGGGAGTGTGTGTATGTGAGAGAGACAGAGAGAGAGACAGAGACAGAGACAGAGAGACAGAGACAGAGAGACAGAGAGAGAGAGTGAGATTAGTACCACAATGCTGCGAGATATGGATGCGTAATGAAAAATAACAGTCAAAAAGTCCGCCTTCCTATTTAGATGTTGAGGATATCTCAGCCAGAAGTAAAATCCAACCAGGAATTCAGAAAACATCGAAGATTATTTGCTCCCAAACACAACGGACAAACTAATCGACAAAGTCGACTTGAAAAGCTAAAAATGAAAGATGTTGTTTCATGACAACTAATCAGGGGGTCATCCCGAAGACAATTTAAACTGGTTATGGATATCCCCATGTCTATGGAAACAAACCTTTATGCAAAGTCTACTATAGTAGAGGTGGTAGATTTATGAAGATTGTCTCAGAATCAGGATGCTTTCAGATTTCATTTATTCGAGACAAAATTCTGGGCAGATTATTTCAAATGATGCTGATGTCCTATGTTTATAATTTGAGAAGACCAGTTCTCTTCCTAGCTGCATAAAGTATCAGGAATGAGACCCTAGCAAAGAATAGACTCATATAACCTGGTATGTTGAAGCTATTTCCACAATATGATCGTGAGATAAATAATGAGGTATCGACCTAGCCTAAAATGGGTAGCAGGAAGTGTATTGGGAAGGAAAGACGACCACACCACGCCAGCCACCGAGTGTCGTTTGGTCTGTTAACATGTGGGTATAACACAGTATGCTCAATGTTCCTTAACGCGTGTAAACAATGCCTTACTTTACTAACATATACTGAAGTCACAACCGTTTTCTCCCTTCTTAAAATATAATGTTTTTTCATCAAGTATTAAGTTCTATGATGACCATTAATTACATACAGTGGATTTGAAAGTTTTGAGCCGTAAGTTCTAGGATAGCTGGAAAGGCCTATTTTGGCTCGAAATGTTCTTTGACAATGTAGCGAAAGAATGCTTAATGTTCCAGGAGTGGGATCTCTTGGCGTGGTTTCTTTGTGTGTCTAGTCGTATTTTTTCACAGCTCTTGCAGTCCTGTTCGCTTTGCAAGTGACTACACTCTTGTGTAATGATTTATGCTATGAATTTCGGTCTTTGACAGCAGTCTCCCATGTGTCGTGATGAATTTCAAAAGCTTTGAGCGATATCTTCAGATTGTCTTCAAAGCGTTTCCTCTGGCAGCCTTGAAATCATTTACCACAAACTCAACTCACCGTTCTTAACATATAAGAGATTAATGAGACGCTTTCTGTATCAGCTGGTTCATCACAGAGGCTCCCCAGGTCGCTGAGTGCTGCATCTGACAGACGAGATAGCACAAATCTTTTTAATCGATTGCCCTAATTAAACTTGAAAACTCTTGAGTGAGGTATTCGTGATTATAGGCTCGAAGCCTTGTATATTTACACGGACCGATGCACATTAAGTTTTAGAAATGCACAACAACCCACGACCGTTAATTAAAGGGAATTTGCTCGAGCTGATTCTAGTTAGTTTAAGAAAATGTACAAGAACTGATTGGAGTTAAGCACAGGAAATGTACACAGTTCAATACGCGTTAAATATAGATAAGGTCATCACAAAACATCACCGAGTATATGCAAACGCTGACCGCTACTGCCAGAGTTGAGTTGAGTCAAAAATCGACATCAAAGCACTTAGGTCATTCCCATACGTGCTCCGTTCTCATCCTCAACAGCCAGCGAAAAGTCCCAATACTAATGGTACCAGTAGCAATCTGACAGTGTGAACTTCAGGCCTTTCCTCAGAGTTCTGAGTTTCTGCCAGATCTACTGCTCACTCTCCGCAGCACCATTCTCTTCAAGCCGTGATGATCTATCAGATCGTCTGCACCACACACACTTTTCCAAATGGCCACGACCACATGTGCCTTATCATTATCAATACTCCACCAAGGTGTGCGGACCCAGCCAATCTGTCCTCCTGCTCGTTTCCCACCATACAAGAATGCCCTGGGGGGATTTTTAAAAATCCAACATATGCTATCTTTTATTGTTGAACGCAAAGCTGTCACTTCGCCCTGACTGTCGACTGTACGACTGTCTTCACAGTTCTCAGCATACTTTGTGAGTCCACTACATGTACGACATGCGTGTGTTGTTTGTCTCCCAGCTAGCGGAACACCGCAATGACTGCCTTCACCTCCTTTCTCAAACTTGATGTTGTGTTATCATATTCCAGGCTCTCCTGCATCAAACACCGTCCACCAACCCACGGGCACTTATTTTACCTCATAGCTCAAATCCATCCGTGTAGATGACTACATCGTCTGGTCGCGAGTTGTCGTGGATCAATTGTTGCACCTCCCATTGAACGCAGCCTGCCGGCCAATCCCTGCATTCCCGATCTAATGTTATTATGACCCTGCATAGGTCCACTCCAAATGTTCTCAAGCATGCACTTCTCTTATTGGGTCCTCTGCCTGATTCATCCATGATGTTCCCCTGATCAGCCTGTGACCCTTAATTGTGTTCAGGGCTTCATGCAGGGGGTGTTCCTTGGTTACAGCCACTCGAAGATTTGATTTAGCCCGCAGCAACTTGAGCCTGTCTTAAATCGTGGATATGAGGTCGGTCTCTGTGGCTAAGGGCTTGCGAACGCGGTTTGTGAGCCCGTATACCCGGGTTCGAAACACAGCGGTGCTGGGTTTTTTTTCGAAAAAAGGTATAGGAGCCGGTCGTTCAGAAAGCAATGGCAAACTACTGAACGTATAATTTGCCCAGGAATCACGAACAGCGAAAATGCTGGAGTTGATTGCTACGTCCTGTGAAGGACATGCAACTTAATTTTTTTTTAAATATCCCTTACACATTACCAGTGTATCCCTTGTGCGTCCAAGTATCATCCGCAAAGCTTCATTCTGTATGCGCTCTAGTTTCACTGACTGACTCTTTGAGATAGTTAGCAGTGCCAATCCATTCCCAGTTACTGGGAGAATTAGATGTTGATAGAGGATGAACAACATTCTTTCCTTCACATTCATTGCTGCCATGATCTTCAAAGCACCGAGTCCCTTCTTAGATCTCATAATAGCTGCTTCCATATGATCCCTGCTTGACGGATTTCTGTCGAAGGTGATTTCCAGATATCTCATTTTATTTTCTCTGCTAACATTTCTGCCAATTATAAGTGACAAGAATGACAAGAAAGAGGAAAGGCCAGACGGATACATAATCAGACAGTAACTGGCACTAGTTGTATTGGGATTCTTCGCTGGTTGTTGAAGATCAGGATTGGGCGTTTACGGAAATATCCCGAGTGCTGTGATGACGGTTCTTGGCAAAACTTTCCACATTTCACACTCCTATCACAATACTGTCATTATCAGTACATTAACGTATTTCCACGCATGTTCTATTTTGGCTTTGATATGACTAGAATGATCATTAGATAAATGGCATTCGCCATTGAAAGTAATAAAAATAATATGACCTAATTAATGCGTCAGGTTAGCGATACTTTCAGTCTAATTATGGAACCACTCGAGATCAATACTGTGGGTGTGGAGTCGAGACCAGTGTACCGTTAAATTATTTATTTTAAGGGATTTCCAACGTATAGAAGTATATTGACAAACTTTGTATTCCCTTAGTGAATTTAAACACACACGCCGTACATAAAATATTGCAGATTTCTTCCGTGGATATTACGGTCTACAAAGTATCATTTATTTTTCCACAAAAGCTCTGCAGAATGCACCTGCCGTGATGCAGCAAAAGATGCCAGACAAGAAAGCGTACAATATTGTCTAGATCAGTGGTTCTCAACCGGTGGGGAATTCCCCCCCAGGGGGGAATTTCAGGGTTTCAAGGGGGGGGGGGGGGGAGGGGGGAATGAAGACCATTTCAAGATCGTGTTATTACAAGAACCGATTACTTGACATAGTTTTTCCCTTCATACTTTACAGTTATGTATGTCAAAATTCATTTTATAAAGTAAGTAGACCCACAAATCATGTTTTATGTGGATGTCTAGACTTGTTTTAGTATATGCTATTACATTTGCCTTCCACTTTTACGTATAATGTGTAGGGGTGAGGGGATTTTTAGATAGGAAATATGAAAGGGGGGAAATGACGTTCTAAAAATACGGTGAAGAGGGGAACGGGCCAAATTTTTGATAGGAAGGGGGGGGGGAATGGCGTTCTGAAAATATGGTGAAGGGGGGAATGGGCCAAAAAAGGTTGAGAACCACTGGTCTAGATTATATGTTTTAGTTATGGCAGCACATAGAAGTGTGTAAAATTGAGTTAGTGATCATCTCCGTGCCGTAAGACGTGGTGGGTTGGGTTGAGTTGAGTTGAGTTGAATTGAATTGAGTTGAGTTAGTTGAGTTAAATCAAAAATCGACATCACAGCTCTTGCGACATTCCTATTCATGTTCCGTATTCATCTCCAACAGCCAGCGAAGAGCCCCAATACCTATGGTATCAGCAGCAGCCTGACCATGTGTCCGTCTGACCATCCCACGGAGTCTTGATCCTCCGTATTGGGTACATGGTGTTCATTCATTCATTATGTGCCATGCCGATAAGCGTGGGCGGTCATGTTCTGCCAACTCACTCGATCACCAGAGTCGTGGATCAGCTCCGTGTTTCTGTCTCGATCATGCCACGTGGCCAAGCCATCCAGGTATTTAATTCTTGGTCTTCCCCTTGGTCTGTTCCCTTCGATCTTGCCAGTTGTCACCAAGTTCTCCAATTCATTTCTTCTCATAATATGCCCATAAATTTGTGACTGTCTACATCTAATGTCTCTAATCAGTTTACGATTAGTGTTAGCCGCATATTATTTTACAGTCGGCAACCGATGGGTGACGTGGTCATATTGCTCCGCCGCCTTTATGTTTCAGGATATTTCTTAGCACATATTTATGCTGGGTCGTCATGGGAGTCCAAGTTACTGAACACAGTTCCATGTCCTATATGAGAATTAGAACATATTATCTGGCCGACCGGCAGATGTGCTAGTCATTACGATATCTCTGTATCCCTTACAGTTGACCTACTTTCAATACTGTCCGAGGCTTCTTTATGCCAGGTTTTCTATGTCCAACACTTTAAGGTCCATCTTGCACCTATCTTTAAAATAAAGAGGATTTAATAGGCGAGAGTACAGACTTCATTGCACTGCGTTATATCCCATACGGCTCTATCTCTTTCCGCAGGGTGGCCTGCCGAAAGCGATGCAAAAAGCACGTAGCTCCAGCGACTATCCCCCGGGAGTCTCCAAGAAAAGTGCACTCGTGAACCGAATGAGATAGTCCGGAATCGAATCCACAGCCTCCGGGGAACGAGGCAGGCGGGGCAACCATTCCATCACGGCGACTATCTGTTATGTTGTTCTGTCTATGTGCAACACTTTAAAGTCTTACTTGCACCCACCTTTGATTCGTTTTCGTGGATGTCGAGTTCTTCCGGTACCTTTTGCCTGCAGAATACGGCCATCTGGAATGCAATTGTTCTTGGTCAAGCT
Source organism: Cepaea hortensis (assembly GCA_963921405.1). NCBI lineage: Eukaryota > Metazoa > Mollusca > Gastropoda > Stylommatophora > Helicidae > Cepaea > Cepaea hortensis. The sequence continues at coordinate 34,302,121 of OY992888.1, forward strand.
GGCGTTCGTGTGGTCACTTGTCTGGAGTATAAGAGCATCTGAGCATTCACAAAGATGCCAAGTATAAACAGCTAACAAGTAATGGAAGATGTTGAGCAGCTTCTGTTCTTGTGTATAGAGTGCCAGACGCCAGGATATCACAGCGACAAACTAATAACACTAAATGTACATACTATGTTTTACAATATATGATTGGGACCTCATACTTCTACTAAAAGATCTTTTTCCGAACTTGAGTGAATTTGGTATAAGATGCTATCCCCCCATATTTTCCAGGCCAATCGGCACTTGATATGTGATGTGATCAATATACCACCGGCCGCCTTTACTTCACAGACAATTTAATGGAACTAATTTTAGGCTGGGTTTACCTAGGAGACCAAGTCAGTTTTTTTTTCTGTGTAAATTTTCTGTTGAAATGGTATGTGAAAATAACTACAGCTATGTGAACGTGGGTATGGAAACGTTAACTGTGGTACTAGACCGAATGTAGGCACTGATTGATAACAGTGAATGGGGAATAAAAAAACGCACGCATGTCGTAATTGTAACGGACTCACAAGGTATGATGAGAAAGGTGAAGAAAGGCATGCATCGGGCAGAGTGACAGGCTTCCCTTCAACAACCTAAAATAGAGAGCATCTGTTGGATTTTTCCCCATGACTTGCTGGTGGGGTGCGAAACGAGCAGGCGGGCAGATTGGCTGGTCTGCGCCATTGGTGAATGGTAGGAAGGTTGTGGTCAGGTCATAATACACAGGCAGCTTTTAGCGGTACATGCTAACAGTTCTGCCCACAAGCTTGATATCATGTTACTCAATAATTATGACAACAATTTTACCACGTAGGGATAAGGGTGAAGTAGAATCAATTCTAGAAGAAAATCAATATCTGTTGATGAAGCTGTTGGCGCCAGGAATGCAGTAGATACATGATTTTTAGCAGGAATAATGACCTAACAAGGAAGGCCATGATTAATCTGTTTCATTGCTTAAAAAAAAGCTTTTTATCGGGTTCCATCAAGATCAGGGTTCAAAATAAAACAGCAGATCGGATAGAGACGCCGAGAATTGGATCGATTTTCAGTTGATATACTAAACAAGAGGAAATAGTACACTTAAATTGTGAAATACACACTGTGCAGATAATCACAGAAGAGTGATGCATCATTGATGTTTGCGCTTCTATGACGTTGTAATGCTTATTCTGAAAGGAAGTTGAAAATGGTTACTGAAGAAAGCAAACCCAAGGTTAAAATAAATTGATAAATTATTAACGCATTCACTAAGTAGCGGAGCAGGTTAATGGTGCGGAAATTACAGAAGCACTCTAGACGTGTAACAGATGAGAGAGGCCAGGACTACAGCAGGATATGCTAATGTAAACAGAAACAAATAGGCATGTGTAGCTCCTGCAAGAGAGAGAGGGAGAGAGTGGGGAGAGGGTGAAAGGGAGAGAGAAGAGAGAGAGAGAGAGAGAGAGAGAGAGAGAGAGGTGAGGTAGAGAGAGACAAGACACAGAGTGAAGGGCGAGAGTGTGAGAGAGGAGTGAGAGGGGGAAATGAGTGGGAGGTGGAGAAGAGTGAAGGCGACACACACACACACACTCACATACACACACACACACAGAGCGAGAGAGAGAGAGAGAGCCACAGAGAGAGACAGAAAGACAGAGCGAGAGAGAGAGAGAGAACCAATACAGACACAGTGTAACTACCTTACAACAAATTCTTTCCGGGTGAACAGAAATCATAATGGGGAAATTAATAGGAAGGATAAATAATGACAAAAACATATTAACAATAACAATACAATTACACTACGCAAATATGTAATAAATAAGATAAACAACACAACAAATCCTACATTTCGATCCTAGCGATCTACTTCGGGAACAGCACGAAAAGGGCTGGGAGGGGGGGGGGGGGTAGCTTTGATTGTAATAAAACCGTACAAACATAAAAGGAGAGGTAGTGGATTCCATTTTCATATTTTACTGCGTTTATATTTTTGTGCGTATACATCTTGTTTTCAGCAAACCACCAAACAGGTCACAAAGTTTGTCCACTTACCCCAATAGATAACTGAAAATGCACATTGCCAGAATGGCAATACAATGAGAAATATACTCAGAAACAGAAGTAAAAGTAAAAGATACGGACTTTGAATAGCAGTAGCTTATTTCGAATACCAATAGAACCATGCACACAGACTTGTTACATGGTACACAGCTCTGACACGTTCGTATCATCATCAAAACGAATTGTTTTGCACTGTTTCATCAGTGCAGAGCTTGTGGCTCAGTACATCCGACTTTGACAAGCATTATTTCGAATCTGCTTTCCCTAGCCTTTGACTGTCGCCAAACTACCTACAAGGCAACGGGTTTGTGTCTCTCTTCATCTGGTTCCTATTTCTTGACCTGTCCGACATGCGAGGCCTTACCAGTAGCTGAGCTACTATTGGCATAGCTCAGGTGGTCATTGGAACAGGCAAGGACCTCTGTCTCTCTACGGTGGGGATACATCAGAGGAGGAAGCGTTCAAATGCAGTCAGAAACCCTCAGTATAACATCTCCAACAAACACTATACAATTAAGAACTACAGACTTAATGGAAGTGAGGGGTATTATTTCATCAACGAAGATGTAAACCAATGCTAAAACACACATAATCATGAAAAGTTAGTTTACACAGACAAGGAATTCCCCAGATACCTCATGAATCTAGTTTAAATGGAAGAATGTTGCACACATAAAGAGCAGCTGAAATGTGCAATGTAATATTAGAGTGAAAGTTGAAAGTACACAAATAAACCCATTACAGACATCAAAAGGGATCAGTCAGTATTGTGTTCAATGTTACAAGATGTAAACAAAAATTGGATTTACTTTAGTAGCGGTTTTCATTATTTAGATCGCGGAGCCATGAGGATTCATGATCGGTTGTTAGGGACGCTGTGGGTGTGCATGAGTGACTCCGTATTTAACTATAAATTAAAAACTACTATATCTATGGTATTTTATAGTAAGATTTTCATCATCACCTTCAAGTTAGTTGCGCTGCATTGTTTCTCCAAGCCTGTAGGTCAGTACAGCCGACTTTTACAAGTATTTATTCAGGTTTGCTTTCCCTAACCCTTGACCGAACCCTAGTCTACCTACTACAAGGCAGCAGTTTTGGGCATTCTTCTGATCGACGGTCCCAAATTATGTATTGTAAAATGCATCCCTTATAGGGCCTCATAAGGTCATTTCCGGGGCGACGTGTTGTTAATCTCTTATGTTTGAGAGTATCGTCGTCTGCTAGACACTAGACCGATCGACGTTTGAGTGTGTGGCGGACTGCTAGACTGATCGATGGATACAAAAAAGGTTTATGGGCCCGGAGGGCCCTCACTGTCGTCGGAGTGTATATCCATATCTTGTGCTACCGACGACAGTGAGGGCCCTCCGGGCCCAGACACATTTATTGTATCCATCGATCGGTCTAGTTGTCCGTGACACACTGAACCGGAAGTGATCGACAACACATTCAATGCTCGTTTCGATATTTATACATTTTCCCCCCGCGGATAAACCGATACGTGAGTTTAGAACATGTTTTCCAACAGTGTTTACAACTTTTGTGCCACAATTTCTACATATAACTGTGAAATATTATTGGTACGTATTTCCATTTTCTCAGTTCTATATTTTAGTTCGTAGTTCGTATTATTTTATTATATCTGCTAATGAGGCCCTGTAAGGGATGCTTTTTTACGCTAAATAATTTCGGACCGTCGTTCGGAAGAGTGCCCAGTTTTGTGTCTCTGTTCGTCTGGTTTCTAATTCTTGTCATGTCCGACATTGGAGACCCTGCCAGTAGCTGCACTACCTTAGACATAGCTCTTGTGGCCATTTGGACATGCAAGCTCCTCTACCATCTTCCACTTTTGCCGTCAAGCGTCGTGGGGAGGAATAATTGACGCTCCAGAGCGCCATGAATGGCACTGGATAGTGTTATTCCGTGTGAGTATACAATGTCGATGTTGTTAATCCATTTTCTTCTCGGGCGTCCTTTTGCTCTCGTAGCAGATCGTCTTTGATGTAGCGTCAGTGCCGGTAGTTGATAGTGTTGCCTTCTAACGAGATGGCCAAAGCATTTGATCTTCTGTATTTCAATATATGAGGCTAAGAAAGGCTTTTTTAAAAAAAAGCACTTTGCATAATTTTTTTAAGTGATCATTATTCTTAAACATATTGTTGAATTTCAGGTGTCTTGTGTCTTTCTACTCACATAATT
>OY992888.1:34311401-34341401 GCA_963921405.1 Cepaea hortensis
ATGGCAAACTACTGAGCGTAATCTTGCTAAGAAATCAACAACAGCGGTAAAATGCTGGTGCTGACAGCGATGTCCTGTAATAGGATATGCGGAAAGACAATAAGTTTCATACACCTGTATACATTGTTTACCTCTATATACATTTCTTACATCTGTATTAATTTTTACATCAATGTGAGTGAGTGGCACCTTGCAGTCTTGACAGACCAAAGTGTGTGAGTTGGAATGTGGCCAATATTCCATCACAATGCCTGGGCAGAGCTTCATAGAAACATGTGGTGCCCAAACGACATGTCCCCTCTCTCGACCTAGTCTTGTGTATTCCAGAGGAATGGGTAACCAATACGTCTGGCACAAGGTAGGCTGCAGACGCTGGCGGCACAGCGTCAATCCTCCGAGACCTCGCCACCACGAGCAGATGGCGAGTGATGGCCAGGCCCTAGAACCCAAGGGACCCTGCTTAGAGGCGTTCAGCCAAGTCCCACAGGTGAGGGCCTCGTACGCGTCCGGATCGTAAAGGCGCGCACATCTGTCAATCATAAGTATCCGGACCTGTGTAAAGCGTGCACTATCGTCAGACTCTCCGCATGACTTTAGCAGACCCCGCGACCAGCGGGAATAGGCCTGCCAGAGCTACCGCAGGAGACATTACTTGTCTATTGCGAGCAATGTCTCCCATCTCTCCACTGTGCGGCTCTCGCGACCGGCGAGAATAGGCCCGCCGGAGATTATGCTCGTCTGCTGCGAACAAATCTCAACAGAGACGACTGAATAAGTAAAGAAACGATAAAAGTAGTGGTATTTCAATTCTTATATCTGCATATATTGTTATCTCTATATGTATTTCTTACATCTGTGTATATATTTCTTGCACCTATATGCATTTCTTACATCCAAATACATTTCTTACTTCTATATACATTTCTTACATATATTTATACATTTGCTCCATCTATCTGTATATATTTTACATTGATCTATACATTTCAAATATCTATATAAATGTCTTATATCTATGTTTTCTGTCATACTCATGTATTGAAGTTCAATAATTCAACCTTTATGCAACCTTGAATATTTATTTTTGTAATATCTGACACGTTAGTCCTCAATGCTTCCGTTTTTGTTACTTCACGTTCACCGCAATACCATTATTTGTCTTTCCTTTCTGGTGTTTTGTTTGTAATCAATTCAATTTTATACGGCAGACTGAAAACAGAGAGCTCTCGTGGAGCACTTTGTATCCACGTCGATATATTGACGGAGGAAATACAAATGGCAATCCATTCGCCCAAGAGGGTGCGCAATTGATTGCGAACTGCACTCGTAATGTCATGAGCACGGCCGGACGTGGGGGATCGACGTCTGGACTCGTCGCTTGTCAAGGTGAGGGGAAGATGGGCCAGCCATTCATCCTTGCTCTTTGAATATCATCTTTTCATATTAGAGGTCACGCATATGTGCGTGAATGAATATATTCTTTCATATTACAGGCTAATCATATGTGCGTGTATGAATATATTCTTTCATATTACAGGCCAAGCATATGTGCGTGAATGAATATCGTCTTTTCATATCACAGGTCGGACGTGTGTGTGTGTATGAATATCATCTTGTCATATTAAAGGTAACGTATATGTGCGTGTATTAATATCATCTTTTCATTTTACAGGTCACGCATATGTGCGTGTATTAATATCATCTTTTCATAATAAAGGTTACGCACATGTGCATTTATGAATATCATATTTTCATATTACGGGTCACCAATACGTGCATATTAATATCATCTGTTCATATTACAGGTCACGCATATGTGCGTGTACGAATCTTCTTCTTCCTCAGCGTTCCGAGCCATTGAGGTTCTTTGCTGCAGATACAATCCGTCTCCATTCGTCTCTTTGGTTGACCTTCTCTTGCCAGTCGTTGGTTCCAAGTGCTTGTAGGTCTGTATATATATTATCTCTCCACCGTCTTCTTGGTCTACCTCTGGGTCTACGGTCATTCATTTCCTGAGTGTAAGCGAGTTTTGTTTCCCTATTGTCTTCCATTCTTTCTATATGCCCCAGCCATTGCAGTCTATTAGCCTTCATGATACCAGTGATTAGCGGGGACTTAAACAGATCATAAATGTCTTTCTTACTTCTTCTTTTCCACTCTCCACTTTGTTTATCCCTAATGGGTCCAAAGATGCGTCTTAAAACTTTGTTCTCAAAGGTTTGTAACAAGGCTTCGTCTCCTTTCGTTGGACTCCAGGTTTCAGAACCATACAGCACAACTGGTCTGATCAGTGTTTTGTATATTGTGATTTTGGTGTTACGAGATAGCGCATTTGATTTTAGTAGATGTTGTAGTGCATAGTATATCTTACTTCCAGAATTGATTCTAGTTTGTATTTCTTCCCTTATGATGTTGGAGCAGTTGAAGATTGTACCCAGGTATTGTATGTTTCCGTTCTTTTAATGGTCATATTATATATTTGTATGTGGCCAGAGTTTTTAACCATTCCTTCTCTTGAAATTACCATATATTCTGTCTTATCTTGATTGATAACCAGCCTCATCTGTATGGCTTTTTCCTTTAAGTGAGTCAATATTTCCAATGTCTTTTGTTCATTTCCCGCTATAATATCTATATCATCTGCATAACCAAGCAGCTTAGATGTTCCACCAATATCACATTCCTCCTTTACCTTCCTTACAACTTTCTCTAGAGCCAGATTGAAGAGTAGCGGCGATAGTGCATCCCCTTGTTTCAAGCCAGATGTTATTTGGAAAGGATATGATTTCCTGTCTTTATATGTTACTATATTATAAGTATCTCCAATGCATAGTCCGGTCATGTTGATTAACTTCCTTGATATTACGAATATCATCTTTTAATATTACAGGTCACCCATATGTGCGTGTATGAATATCATCTTTTAATATTACAGGTCATACATATGTGCATGTATGAATATCATCTTTTCAGATTACAGTTGAAGCCGAAAAAGCTAACTCAGTTAACACATTTTGGGAGAAAGTCGTATGTGTCGGCCTAAAGGTGCCATCATAGTAGTTATGCAATAAACAGACACAATTGACACAAATAGAAATATACGTGACGAATGAAGCGAATATATGGCATTGGGTGATCGGTTGGCTGTCTTCTGAGAGTAGCAACAGTGCTTTGACATTTGTTTGGTTACAATGGCGAAGGATAAAAACCCTTAACTGATTGATATAGATTGCCAGGTATACACACTGACCGAAATATCGACCAACATATAGACAGAGGTACTGCCCAAAATAAAGACTGACGGAAGGACAGACGGAAATTGCTATTGGAGCTACGGATTTCGCGCCTTGTGTGATGCTCTCAGCAGGCGTCAAGCAGCTCTGAAGAGATAGACTTGGGCAAATTGGGAAACCCCCGTGGAATAAAGTCGATCTTTCCGAGATAACAGTTGTAAAAGCATGTGAACCCTAAATGGTATAGACATGTGTTAACACAACCGAGTTGTCCAAGGTTTCAGCTACCGTAACATTGCCAGGTAAGAGAAACATAAAATTGCGCTGGAATGATAACATTGAGAAATGGGCATCGCACTAGCCCTGGCAGAAATTGGCATGATGACAAGAGATAGGCAGGTGGAAACAAGTTTTACACAGTCAAACCAGACGGTAGATTTATCAGCAACATCCAGGGTTGTGGGAGAAGTAAAAGCAATGCAATTTAAAATACAAAGGCGGACCATTACACTATTCTTTGTCTTGATGGAAACTGCAAAAACGGTTTGATCTATTATTCGCTACATTACATAGACACCGTTGTATCGACATCATTTCACAGACTGACACTTGCAACCACATAAATCGTCCAGGCAGATTGCCGATTGCTGGTTAACCGGAGAAATGTTGCCGCCTCGTTGGGGATTTACAGAGTGCTGGGAGGAGATTGTCGACGGTAGATTTAGTGGTGTTGAAAGTTGTGTAGTTGTTATCTGTAGATGCATTGCGTGTTAATGTGTCACTTGAGGAATTGTGGGTAATGAGAAGGCAAGGGAATAAGACGACAATTTATCACCGTTACCTCGAGTGAGATGGAAGGTGTCAAAGGCAGGACAGCTGTGAGGGTGGGAGGGAGGGAGGCGGAAGGAAGGAGAACGAACGAACGAACGAACGAACAAACTTTATTTTCAAAGGGTTAAGAATTGGGCACGCAGGCCTGTCTAACATTCTGCCCTTCTATCACTCTCTTTCATACATTATTTCATTCACACATCATTCAAGGCTAACAAAGAACAGCAACAATATAAAAGATATGCATTATAAAGGCATGGGCAAAATGCAAACATCAAAACTACACGACACAGTAATACTAGATAATGGTCTGACACTTGTTATTAGCCATTTGGAATATACTGGCCTACAAAAAGGGGATTGGCTGTTATACTAGGGTTTTGTTATTATTATTATTATCTCAATTATTAAGGGGGAAGGTAATCCGTATTGAGATAGTGTTCGAATAATTTGCGATTATATGAATAGGGATTGGTGATGTCTTTGATTTCTTGTGGAAGATTGTTCCACAGCTGAGCTGCAGAGTACGTTAAGCTTGTTTTGTATAAGTCAATCCTAGGCTTCGGAATGTGTAGTATATTTAAACGTTTACTGTGTCTAGCATTATATTTAAACAATGGCCAAAGGTAATTTGGGGCATTCCGATGCAGGATTTTGTGAATTAGTTTAGCTTTATTGAAAAGCAGGCGTTTGCGGAATGGTAGTAACTGAAGGCGTTTATACAGGCTAGGATTGTCAGATAAATGTTTGCTATAAATTAGACTCATGGCCCGTTTCTGGAGTGAGTAAAGTCGCTTGGTGTTTGAATTAGAACAACCGTCCCAGATTGTAGAGCAGTAGTCAAAGTGTGTCTGTATATGAGAAGTATAGAATAGCTTCCTTGTGTCCTCATCAAGGAAGTTTTTAATCTTGGCGAGTTGGTAGACTTTTTTCGCTGTTTGTTTAATAAGCGCTTGAACGTGGGAATTAAAGGTTAGGTTTCTATCAATGATTAGGCCTAATGTTTTGTGCTCAATTACACTTTCTACTGGCATGTTATCGATGTGAAGTTGAAGTGATGTGTGTGAGCTTAGAGTTTGAAGTCTTTGTCTAGTTGTTAATAACATTGCTTTTGTTTTAGTGATGTTAATTTGCATACGGTTTGAATAGCTCCACTTAACTACATTATTTAATTCTTGTTGTAAAGACGACTCCAGTAAAATTAAGTCTTCAGCGTTTGTGTACACCGTACAGTCATCTGCAAATAGATCGCAGGACGACGAAAGATGCAAAGGTAGATCGTTAATATATATGAAAGGGAGAGGGGGGACGGAGTTCAGAAAAGTACAAAGTGGGACAATAAGGGGAGAAAGAAAAGGGAATAGATACATAGATAAATAGACATAGAGACAGACTGACAGAGATACAGATGGGCACGCAGACATAAAGACAGATGTATAGATAGACATGAAGGTAGACATGCAGACAGATAAGACAGACAGACAGACAGACAGACAGACAGACAGACAGACAGACAGACAGACAGACAGACAAATAGATTGACGGCGGATGGACGAACAGACGGAAGGACAGACGGACGGACAGAGAAGAGAGAAATACGAAACACACTTGAATTCTCGCGAGATGTTGTCGTCATTGGAAGACTGCAAGCTTAACTATCATTGGATGATTAATTGTCTTCAGCGATTTCCCGTGTCTGCCCTGGGTTTATATACAGCAGTTTTATTATGCAAGCCCCTTTAATTTGATATATAATACAATATATCTCCTACCATATTAACAACGTTTAAGTCTTAACTGAGACACCCCTACATCCCATTTTCCGCCATCCATTTTTGTTAAGTCCAAACCTACTTTTTGCTTGGCATTGAATCTATTATGTCACAGTTTGCCTACAGCTTCCAATGTGGATACTGCCCAGCGTGTCCTCTAATCTACATTGCTGTTATCTCCTCAGTGACTGGTGCCTCTCCTTCAGACGAGACTGGGGTGATGAAGGCTCTCGAGGTTCCAGTGGAAAGTGCAGCAAAACAAAGACAGGATCCATGTCTGGCGAAAGATGATTCAGCGACGAGGGGGAGGAGCAGAGGATTTGGACCACACTTAGGTCGTAGAGGTACTTTCAGATAAGCGTTCGGTCAGGCTGCTACTAGCACCATGAGAACACTTAATTAAAAAGTACAGGCACTGTTAGATCCTTAAGGCATAATTGGTATGTGGTGTTAGCCATATATATTTATGGGTCAATCGGAGTACACTGGGTGATGGTGTCTGTATCACGCTGGCAGCCTTTACTTGCCCTTACATATCCAAGTACATATTTTATTCACGGTCGACCTCGGGGTGCAGGACAGTTTAAGAAAACATCCCTCTCGATTGTGATTATATTGCTAGGGTAAGGGATCATCCGGCAAAGTGATATTCCCACTAACAGCAACGGACACCCCAGAGGTTCAGGTAACCTGGTGAATACTCGACCCCCTGGGCTACTTTTGCACAGGTCGAAGTGTTAAACATCTTCTTCGACGACAAGAAGGTGCATTTGGGATTTTCCCTTTGTCGGTTTTTGAGACCATAATGAGATATCTGGAAATTTCCAGGACTTTTAGACTACTTGTGCATACATATTATCATTTGAAAATTCTGCCATAACAGCGAACATATGTCTGTCTTGTCTATAGCGTAGTGAGTCATTTGTTATTGATTATTTTTCATGCGTTTTAATGCTATTGTTCTTTTTTTTTTTTTTTTTTTTTTTAAATTTGCTTCATAAGCGATGTTTAATGAAAGAATGTATGAGACGAAATAGAGAAGAAGGGCAGAATGTCTACGGGCCTGCGTGCCCAATTCTTAACGCTTTGAAAATAAAGACTTTCGTTCGTTCGTTCGTTCGACTTGTTGCGAAAGAAGTACATTATACAGCCAATGTATCTAAGCGAACCTAGAGCTTTTATCACTGGCGTCCACTATACATCAGCACTTCACTTAAAGAATCATTTTGCAACTAACAACCTGTAACGACATTATGCTTCTCCTGCAGATATTATAATTCGATATACCCCCAGCAACTTCCGCCCAGACTGGATTAATGGAAATCTGAAATGGGCGGGACCGAACGCAATGAAGTTTTTCATTAGTAGACCTGCATCAGTTATGATAAATCCAGGAATAAAGACACGAATCAATCACGAAACGATGGTTCTTGTTATTGATGCGACTTATTACATTGAATGTAAAGGAAGCTCGCTTCAGAAACTACGTGGTGAAACATCAGAATACTTTGTGTGTGTATGTGTGGGGGAGAGGGGGGGGGGGGTAATCCATAGGAAAGCTAGAGTAAGGTGTCCGTGCAGAGTTGAAGTAAGTTGGTTATAACACGGAATGCCTTAATAGCTTTAGTGTTGTTTGTCATATATCGAAAAAAGAATATTATCCCTTTACAGCAGGGGTCTCTATTCTGTCTTGTTTTCCAAGTTGATAGACAGATAGACAGATAGAAAGACAGACACATACATAGACACAGGCAGCCAATTAAAAGGGTGGTTATGTAATACATAGGTAGGAAGGTCAGTAATTATTTAAGTAGGTAGGTTATTATATTCTCGGAACAGTCATAACATCTGACGGGAGATGTCTTGAAGAGATTAGAACAAGAATCGCCATGGCGAAGGTAGCCTTTAGCAAGATGGAAAACATACTGACTCTAAAATGATGTCAAATGCAACGAGAAAAGGAGTGTTAAGGTGCTGCACAGAACCTATACTTTTGTATGGATGTGAAGCATGGACAATGAGCAGACAAGCTGAAAAACATCTTAAGGCTGCGGAAACGTGGTTTCTGAGGAAAGTGCAAACAATACCAAGGTCAGACAGAAAAACAAATGATCAAGTGCTACAAGAAACAATTATTTCTGATAAGAGAAATTAGACAGACTGTCACAATTTTTTGGCCACGTTATGAGAAGAAATACATTGGAGACCTCGGTGAGAACTGCCAAGATCGAGGGGAAGAGAACAAGGGAAAGGTAGAGAAGTAAATATTTGGATGGCTTGGCCAAATGGTATGGTCAAAACAAGAACACTGAGCTGATCCACGACTCTGATGATCGCGTGAAATGGCTATTCATGACCGCCCACGCTTATCGGCATGGCACATGATGATGATGATTAAGTTATTATAAAGGTAATTGGGTCAATTAAAATTAAAAATCCACAACAACGAGGGAGATTCGAACCTTGACATCCGAATAGACAAGCAAGAGTGATAACCACTAATTTACAACGGTTCCATTAAATAGAAAAAGCTTGGTATCCTCCTATATCAAATAAGTAGATAAACTTAGAGAGAGAATTACTGTGAGACATGGACACTTACTAAACAAGCTGAACAGCGCATAAACGCCTTTGAATATAAATGTTATAGACGAGTTCTAAGAATATCTTGGGTAAAGAAAAGAACAAATGCATCCATACTTCAAGAGTTGAATATTGAAGAAGGTTGGCTTTTAAAGACGATAAAACAAACAAAATTGAAATATTTCGGTCACTTGAAACGTTACGAAAGTTTGGAGAGAACAATAATGGAAGGGTATATGCCTGGGAAGAGAGGAAGAGGAAGGCCAAAGAGAAGATGGGTGCAGGATGTGGCGGATGATCTCCAGATGGGTGTATCAGACGCGAGACATCTTGCTTATGATCGAGAGGTTTTCCGGAAGGTTGTTATGGGAGCGAGGTTCTGCAAAGGACATGCTACTGAATGAATGAATGAATGAATGAATGAATTAATTAATTAATTAATTAATTAATGAGATAAACTTAGAAACACAATGGTAGCAGAAATGTTGTTTCTGAGGGAAAATACAAAGAATAACTGTAAGGACACACAAACGAATGAGAAAGTCTCACAAGAAGCAAATTAAAACAGTAAAACTACTAGACTTTTGATGTAGACAATGACAGTATGTAGGCGATATTTCTTGGAGCCCATTTAATTTCTTCAGTTTTATTTTATATTTTTCCAATTACTGATGCAGGGTAAATTGTCCAATCTAGTCCATGTCCTGTTTTTAGTAATGATCAATTGCGAAAACAAGCACATATTACAGCCAATGTAGCTAAGTAAACAAAGAGCTTTCAGCACTATATACTCCACTTCACATCAGCACTTCATTTAAAGAATCATTTTGCAGCTAACAACCTGTAATTTCCAGATGATCTCTCCGCTGGAGTGCTTCCTCTTTAGCTTCTACCGTGAATCTTCTATTTGAGCTAGGTTCTCAACCAACTCAAACCAAGCCGTTCTGTCACCCAACTTCACCATGACCTCCCTGTATTCCACGTCGCCATCACTAATGATCTTCTGAATGTAATTTTAGATCTCCCTCTCTTTCGTTTCCACCAGCCTGATATTGACAACGGCATTCCTCGATTGCGGATTGATCTAAAAGAAAAAGGAATCTAGCATCATATGCCCAATTACTCCCCCCCCCCCGCCCCCCATGTATATAAAAGGGACTATTTTCTTATTAACCTTGTTTCTATTTTGGGTGTTACAGGGTGTAACATGATGGATCAGAACTCCCCATTCCCAGCCCGACACATTCATAAAAATACTTTCGATTTGAGCGGCGTTTCCAAATAGAAGGGCTATTCTTGGAATAGTATGTTCCAGAACGAGTTAGGGGAGGGCAGCGGTATGCGCTTGCTTTTTCATTGGCTAATAAGTAATGAGCCCACGCTATTCCTGGGCCACATTTTAAAATCTAATTAGTTTGAGCGGGGATTCCAATCGGAGCGGTCGCTAGTGTGATGTGATGACCCAACAATGCCCTTAAAGATTTGATAATATATTGTTCTCTGGACAACAGGTACCACTTTAAAACATACTTTAATGTTGGAGTTATGCCTAGTGAACGAAAGAGAAGAATATATGAGTATTTTGTGAATAAAATGTGAAAGTGAAAACCTAACTTCTGTGTGCCAGTATTCTGAACACTGCTTCTGCAAACCTGTCAGGTCTTTCACGCTGTATACTCCAAGTGCATATCAATCCCTTGTTGTGACTGGTTGCGTATGCTTGATTAATGTATAGTACACTCAATGCAAATTCGCAAAACCAAACCCCTTGTGCATTCTTCATGCCTAGGATGACTCATTCTTAAATCAACTGTACCTTTGCTCTCGCGAGTTAACATATGGCAGTCTGGATTGGAATGAGTGATGAAACATGACAAGTTCCTTTGTAAAAAGCTGAGAATGTTGGAGTGAGTGAGCTGGTGCTTTGATAAGTAGCCTCTCACATTAGTAGAAAGAAAGATGCTTCAAATATCCATATGTAAACAGGATGGTGATGGCACGCCAGAATTGCTAAGTCCATGTGATGCCTGGTGGCTATAAGCTCAAGAGACTTAATATAATTTCTCTTTGAAGTATTACACTGGTACCTCTACTGTTGGTTGGTTCATATAAACTAGTTCTTAAGAGAACCACAGGTGTGTGAACCTGTGTCTTAGTTGGCTGAATATAATGTATGGCTCATGCAAATTTACAAGGACTAAACATGTTTTTCCCATATGTGCTTTGGTGCATATGTGAACAATTGCTATGCAACTGAGCTTCTGTTACCTACTGTGAACATTACTCAGTGGGGAAAGAGCACATGATGATGATGATGATGATGATGATGTACCTGTGAGACAAGTCTGGTGAAAAAGGGGTGAGGTCTGGCATTGCTGTGTAAGTGTATATGGAATAGGACATTCATGCACCAACATGACAGCCATTGGAAGTGATGTTTGGGCTGCTAATTTGGTAAATGCCATTAGTTAATACCTATTGCATATTGCAGGTGTAAATGCCTATTTTCCATTTCCCTTCACAATGCCTGTCTCATGTTGCTATGTCACAGTGCTTGCTTCAAGATGCTTGTAATTGTGTAAGCTACCTCTGTCTCCACATATAGGCTTGTGATTACCACAGATAAAGGTGAATAATAAAATATCACCCACAGTACATCACAGTGAAATTCACTACATTGTCAACAAGGAGAGGTGTGCTTGGACAACACCCACCTTAACCTCCCCATCTCCAATCTGTGTATGTTGATGTATGATAACATTATCTTTTAACATATGTAAAGAGATGTTGTGCCATTTTGTATATCAACAGAGAACAGACAGGATGGTGGAGAGGCATCCATATATCATCTGGGAAAACTAACCAGTAGTCCCAGAATCCAGAACCAACTCTCTATAAGTGAAATCTTCTAGAACCCACAATATGGGAATTTCTTAGAGGCTTTCAGCTCAGCTCTCAAACAGCTGGATATAAATAAGGGAGAAAAATAGTTCTGGGGACTTCAATGATTAGAACAAAGTCCTAAGTGTCAACTTCATGAACAGTCAGAGTAAGTGAGATAGGCTAAGAAGAAAGAATGCTGGGACATATTTGTATCTTAGATCTTCCTCTACAGGAAAAGTAGAACAAAGTCCTAAGTGTCAACTTCATGAACAGTCAACTCACCGGTGAAAGACAGGGCTGTAACCTTTCTTCAAACTGTGACAGTAGGGGATAATTAGTCTGACTTGGAAAATCATCAGGGGGAGATCTGCAACCTAAGCTTGTCCAACACCCATCATAGGTGCTAAAAGGATTAAACAGACCAGTGGAGCAGAATGTCCCTATGCTTGCCCCAGGTTATGGCTTATCTTGGTTTTCCCTCATTAACAGTAGAAGAAAAGATAAAAGTCAATGGTGTAGTGGAGATTAGAGAGGAGAGGAGGAGGAAAGTTTGGTTATTGGTTGGAGGAGGGATCCGAGTGTGGTATCATGTTTATCTGCATGCATGTTAGCATATTTGTGCATTATGAATGTACCTTGTTGAGGTGTTTACATGACCGAAAGATGAACCATGGATCATCACTCGACTCACCATCAGCTCAATAAACAGTATTATTGAACCAGTGTTTTAAGTACATGTCCCCAGTGAATTTCTTGTACAGTTGCTGTCAAGTGTTGTCTCTGGTGACTGTCTTAAGTGCTGTGGTTGATTATACATATTGTGAAAAGTCTTGTATAGATGTTGTCAAGTATCTCTTATGATGTAAGTCTTGTACAATGGCTGGTGTACACAATTCCTTGTGAATGTATGTCCCACTTTTGTCAAGAAACTGTCATGTAGATGTCTTGTCCAACAGATGTAATGTACAGTTATTGTTGAGTTTGTCTACAAACACTGAATCCTACAGTCCCAAAGCAATTGGACAAAACTGATATAGGTCACACTGACAAAATAAATAAAGGAAGATCTAATGTGACGGACGAACAGCACACTGTCAACAGTATAATGAGTGAGATGGATCCTCAGTTGTGCAGGGGCTAATAGTTCAGATCTTCTTTTGGTCTTGGGGAAACCTTTTACTTCTTTTATAAATTTCTGTGTAGATACATAGTGGTCTCACAGTGGGGTTTTGAGCCAAAGAAAAGTGGTTCTCCAAAAAGGCTATTGCGGGAATGATTAGCTCATTTGAGTGACCTCTAGACAAAACGTGCTAAATCATATCCTTTATCTTGTTATTTATTATTCAAGATATATCTCCAGAGAACACTACTAATTAGGTCCTCTGTCAATAATCTAATTTGTCACATAACTGGGTAGGCTCTTTCCGGGATATAAACCCTGGGAAAACCTGAACACTCGTCTCGGATTAAACCCTGGTAATAACCTGCTAGGGGCTCACATACCTTGTGCCCTGATGTCAGGATACAAACCTTGGGCATACCCTGCATAAGACTCACTTTTGGGATCTCTATGTTGGTATTAAAATCCGGGGTGACCTCTCGCAAATCAGACCAAATTCTTGGAGTTTTTATGGTGTTGTTTAATGGACCCTGTCTCTTATATGTGGACGCCATGGTCCAGACATGTAAACCCACAATAAAACTCTAGAAGGTTTAATTTCATTAATGGTGATAATATTGCATGTATCACTGTTTTAATATATCAGTTAGGATTCAATGTAGCAGACTGAAGATGATGTATAAATATCTTATGGGTCAACATAAATGATGTATCCATGATGTTTATGTTCTCAGTATGAAATGATTTATTAGCTTGTCAATATTGTTGTATAATTTTGTGCATGCTGGTTGTTCAATATATGTATCCAAAAATTAAGGTACCTGAGACACCAGAGAACACAAAATATTTTTAAATATAACTGAGACAGCTATTACAGGGTAAAATTCATTTTGTCCCTGAAATTAAGACATTTGATCCAGTAAATGAATATGGGGCCTACTCCATCTCCAAAATTAATTGCTGGCATGGGAGAGAGAGGGGGAATATTGTTGTAACTACAACATTTTTAATGTCACCACATCCCATAAGATAACAACTCCTTATATTCTCTTCTCCCCATAACATGCTTTCAACACTGAGAGCAGAGATGGTGAGCACTGATGGTTAAATTCATAGGGCACCCATAAAGACACCACAATAATACACTCTCGGTTATAGTCAGTATTCGTACTGGCTATTGTCCAGTGTCGATTCGACATCTGGGTTTATTCTTCAGTTCTGTGACCCTGTCAGTGGCCCTGATCAAGCTACTGCGCGTGAGCACGATTGAATCTCCAGGAGAAAACATCCTTATCAACTCAGTCACTTGTCATTCCTGAAGTAGTGGTATTATTAAACGTACTTGATACGTAATGGACGAGATGAAAGGAAGATTCTACCTGATGTTATGGGCGGTCATACAAAACCGACCACAGTCTGGTGTCTATAAGACATTAGTCTATTGTTCGATGGTGTAATCTCTCTGGTGTACTAGGATCCACGTCGCCAGGAGTTAACTCATTGAATCTCCAGGAAGGTCATCAAAATAACTGGACCCCTAGCCATTCATATGGAAGTGGAGAGCGTGCGCAAAGTATGTGTCCAGGAAACGATGGATAACCAACCTGATGTCATTGGCGTATCATACGACTAGGGGCATATCATGGACAACCTGAAAAATTTCATGAAGAGATAAAACAGGATCCGTCTCCGACGTTGGCCGTCAATTCATCCTCAGTTGAGAAAGCGTTTCTGCCTGAAAAATTGTGGTAATTAAAGAGCGGACAAAGTTGCGTGCAACTGATGTCATTCCTCTTTTGCATCCTCAATTGGGAAGACTTTTCTGCCGGAAGAAGGTGGGAATGTAATAAGGATTACTGTCTCCAAACAGTTAACTCTTATATGGTAGAGATCGCTGCAACTCCAGCAGTTGACACTCTATACACATGGTCTGCGATTCAGTGGACTAACGAAAGATCACTGTTCTCAAAAACAGCTGACTCCTTTCAAGATAAAGATCTCTGCAAGTTCAGCAATCGCTTCTTTATATACAATAAGAACCATGCATTGAGCAGTGGAATCTTATATTATTACTGAGATGCGAGGTATATTTACAAGACCTGGCCAGTCCTGTCCTCAAAGTCAGTAAAATTGCTTCCAAAATTCCAGTCAATATTGGGATATAAGAAGTATACCCACATAATCACACCCCTTCAAAGGCTGTGATAATGACGAACTTCTCTGTGCTGAGAGGATTCGCCCAATTCGCCAAAAGTAAACGTTTTGCTCATGTGGGAGAGAAAGAACGGATACTCCAGCCACTCAAAAGCATTTAGCTCAAGCATGGCTGAAGACAACTAGTTGGAAATTCCACCTGGAATTCTATATTAGTAGTAGTAGATGTCACAGTCTGGCTGCATCTACAAATTCAGTTGCTACGTTAGAAAATAGAGCAACTAAGGAGAGAAAATGCTGTCACTTCTCACAACAAATCAAAATAGAGGCCTAACGGAATGAGGAAATCTCAGCCAATAAGTGCAAAAGAAATAAAGGAAGATCTAACAACTAACGGAGAAGAGAAGTAGAAACAGAAATATACAATTTGGGAAAGTCATAGACAGAGCTGCAAAGGATGGCCAAAGATAGGGAAACCAGGGGATAGCTAAAGATAGGGAAGCCAAGGGATAGCTAAAGATAGGGAAGCCAAGGGATAGCTAAAGATAGGGAAGCCAAGGGATAGCCAAAGATAGGGAAGCCAAGGGATAGCCAAAGATAGGGAAGCCAAGGGATAGCCAAAGATAGGGAAGCCAATGGATAGCCAAAGATAGGGAAGCCAATGGATAGCCAAAGATAGGGAAGCCAAGGGATAGCCAAAGATAGGGAAGCCAAGGGATAGCCAAAGATAGGAAAGCCAAGGGATAGCCAAAGATAGGGAAGCCAAGGGATAGCCAAAGATAGGGAAGCCAAGGGATAGCCAAGGATAGGAAAGCCAAGGGATTGCCAAGGATAGGGAAGCCAAGGGATAGCCAAAGATAGGAAAGCCAAGGGATAGCCAAAGATAGGGAAGCCAAGGGATTGCCAAGGATAGGAAAGCCAAGGGATAGCCAAAGATAGGGAAGCCAAGGGATAGCCAAAGATAGGAAAGCCAAGGGATAGCTAAAGATAGGGAAGCCAAGGGATAGCCAAAGATAGGGAAGCCAAGGGATAGTCAAAGATAGAAAAGCCAATGGATAGTCAAAGATAGAAAAGCCAATGGATAGCCAAAGATAGGGAAGCCAAGGGATAGCTAAAGATAGGGAAGCCAAGGGATAGCCAAAGATAGGGAAGCCAAGGGATAGCCAAAGATAGGGAAGCCAAGGGATAGCCAAAGATAGGGAAGCCAAGGGATAGCCAAAGATAGGGAAGCCAATGGATAGCCAAAGATAGGGAAGCCAATGGATAGCCAAAGATAGGGAAGCCAATGGATAGCCAAAGATAGGGAAGCCAATGGATAGCCAAAGATAGGGAAGCCAAGGGATAGCCAAAGATAGGGAAGCCAATGGATAGCCAAAGATAGGGAAGCCAATGGATAGCCAAAGATAGGGAAGCCAAGGGATAGCCAAAGATAGGGAAGCCAATGGATAGCCAAAGATAGGGAAGCCAATGGATAGCCAAAGATAGGGAAGCCAAGGGATAGCCAAAGATAGGGACGCCAATGGGTAGCTAAAGATAGGGAAGCCAAGGGATAGCCAAAGATAGGGAAGCCACGGGATAGCCAAAGATAGGGAAGCCAAGGGATAGCCAAAGATAGGGAAGCCAAGGGATAGCCAATGATAGGGAAGCCAAGGGATAGCCAAAGATAGGGAAGCTTGGCGTGTGTTGGCTGAGGACCTCTGCGCCTGCGGGGCGGGGTGGGCGTGAGGGTGTGGGGGTTAATCAGAAACATAAAGAGAAAAAATTTCAGAAGAAAAAGAGAAAGAATTTCAGTGTGCGAAACAATGATACTATTTATAAGCTCTGATTTCCTCTTCGATGTTCTCTTTACTTCGACATTCAGATCTTTGTAGAATGTCGGTATTTTTCTTCTTCTTGGTCCACGACATTCTAATAACTTGCCTTTAAACCTCTTCACGGAAAATGCATTTATTTAATAGAAACGTACTATTAATAACCTCCGATGGTGTTTCCACCTTGTCGTGGTGGGGTAGCTTGAGTTTCTCAATGACCCTGAGAGCTATGCCGGCGGTAGCGTAGCTACCAGCAGGGCCTCCCAAGCCGGACAGGTCAAAGGGTAGAGAACAGACAAAGAGAAACACCCTGGTCCTCCAGGTTGGGGGTTGAAGCGTGGGGTTAACATCCCCATCTTTGTAAAATCCTTTCTTTGTTACGAAATAGATACATGAGCCTCGATATCGGACTGACTTATCTGGACAACGACCTTGGAACGTTAAAAGACTTTTGAGATTTGGAACATGGAATGTACGGACACTATATCGAGCTGGAGCGGCCGAAGAACTAACTCGGGAGCTGGTTGAATATCAAATGGATATAACAGCAATTCAAGAAATAAGGTGGCCAGGAGAGGGTACTTTAGAGCAAAATGGAATGATTATAATATATGGAGAAACCACCCAAAATAAACATGAATTAGGAACAGGATTTGTCATCAAAAAAGAGTTATGGGGGAACGTTTTAAACTTTAACGCTTTTAATGACAGGATTAGTAAATTACGAATAAAAGGTAAATGGAAAAATATAACGATGATTAATGTGCATGCACCTACTGAAGAGAAAGAAGATGATATTAAAGAAGACTTTTATAATGATCTGGAAGATGTCATAGAAGAAACCCCCAAACAGGACATCCTGATTGTGCTGGGAGACTTCAATGTAAAAATAGGTAGAGAGCAAACTAATAAAAACAGTGGCCGGTATGGAAAGCCTACATACAACTTCAAATGATAATGGATGGAGAGTCATCAACCTGGCAGAAGCCAAAGGACTGCAGATTAGCAGTACCAGACTACAAAGAAAGGATATACACAAACAAACTTGGAAATCATGTGACAAGAGAACCTATAATCAAATAGATCACATTTTAATTAACAACAGAAATGCATCAAACATACAGCAAGTCAGAAGTTATAGAGGAGCTGAGTGCCACAGTGACCACTTCCTCGTTGGAGCAAAATTTAAAATAAAACTTAAGAGAGGTTTCTATACTAAATTACAAAGATTACACCCAACATATAACAGAGAAAAACTACAAGAAATTACAGTCATAGAGAAATTTACAGGTGAAATAAAATGTAAACTTGAAACTCTGCAAAGCCCTTTGGAGGAAAGCGTTGACCAAACTTGGTTGAACATCAAGAATACAATTCAATCTACCGCAGAAGAATGTCTCGGTGTGTTAACCACGCATAGAAAGAACAGATGGTTCAATCAAAAATGTGAAGAAGCAGTCATTAGGAAGAATAATGCCAGACATGTATGGTTAAATGACATCAATAACATCCAAAATGAAGAGCATTATAGAAATGAATGTAAAGAGGCTACAAAAATAGTCAGACAGCAGAAGCGAGAATATATGAGTAATATAATCAAAGATATGGAAACTAATCACCAGAAAAATGAATCCAGAAAATATTTTAAAGAACTGAAGTCAATGAAACGAGGGCACCAACAAAACACATATGGTTTAAAAGACAAAAATGGGAATATGATAAATACCAATGAGGAAATGTGCAACACATGGAAAGAATATTTTATTGAATTACTAAATTGTGAAGCTCCAAGTAACATTTTCCCACAGGAAGAGGTTCTAACATGCGAACCACAAATTGAAGAACCTACATTTCAAGAAATCCTATATGTAATCACACGACTTAAAAACAATAAGGCAACTGGGACTGATGGAATTGCTGCTGAATTTATAAAGGCAGGTGGCCATGCATTACATCTAAAGCTATACGAACTAATAATAAAAATCTGGAGGACAGAAAAATTACCCCATGACTGGAAAGAGTCATTATTGATACCTATCTTTAAGAAAGGAGACAAGTTCCAATGTGGAAATTATAGAGGAATATCACTACTGTCCACAAGCTATAAGATACTATCCGCAGTATTACTAAAAAGACTAAAACCATATTCAGAAGACATATTAGGTGACTACCAGGCGGGTTTTAGACAAAACAGATCAACAATAGATCAGATATTCATCTTACGACAAATAGCCGAGAAACATTGGGAATATAAAAGAGATCTCCATAACATTTTTGTGGATTTTAAAAAGGCTTATGATAGTGTCCATAGGAATAGTCTATGGAATGCTATGCAGGAATTTGGAATACCAAGGAAGTTAATCAACATGACCAGACTACGCATGGAAGATACTTATAATATAGTAACATATAAAGGCAGGAAATCAGACCCCTTCCAAATAACATCTGGCTTGAAACAGGGTGATGCACTATCGCCGCTACTCTTCAATCTGGCTCTAGAGAAAGTTGTAAGGAAGGTAAAGGTGGAATGTGATATTGGTGGAACATCCAAGCTGCTTGGTTATGCAGATGATATAGATATTATAGGGCAAAGTGAACAAAAGACATTGGAAATATTGACTCACTTAAAGGGAAAAGCCCAACAGATGGGGCTGGTTATCAACCAAGATAAGACAGAATATATGGTAATTTCAAGAGACGGAATGGCTAAAAACTCTGGCCACATACAAATAGATAATATGACCATTAAAAGAACGGAAACATACAAATACCTGGGTACAATCTTCAACTGCTCCAACATCATAAGGGAAGAAATACAAACTAGAATCAACTCTGGAAATACGATATACTATGCACTACAACATCTACTAAAATCAAAGGCGCTATCTCGTAACACCAAAATCACAATATACAAAACACTGATCAGACCAGTTGTGCTGTATGGCTCTGAAACCTGGAGTACAACGAAAGGAGACGAAGCCTTGTTACAAAACTTTGAGAACAAAATGTTAAGACGCATCTTTGGACCCATTAGGGATACACAAAGTGGAGAGTGGAAAAGAAGAAGTAACAAAGACATGTATGATCTGTTTAAGTCCCCTCCCCGCTAATCACTGGTATCATGAAGGCTAATAGACTACAATGGCTGGGGCATATAGAAAGAATGGAAGATAATAGGGAAACAAAACTCGCTTACACTCAGGAAATAAATGACCGTAGACCCCGGGGTAGACCAAGAAGGCGGTGGAGAGATAATACATATACAGACCTACAAGCACTTGGAATCATCGACTGGCAAGAGAAGGTCCACCAGAGAGACGAATGGAGACGGATTGTATCTGCAGCAAAGAACCTCAATGGCTCGGAACGCTGAAGAAGAGTAAGAAGAAGAAGAAGAAGAAGAAGAAGAAGAAGACTATTAATAACACAATTTCATCATTTTTGTCAGGTTGCCATCTTATTCTGGTCATTGTATAAACACAGTATCCTCGTCAAATCCATACTGGAGAGAGTTGAGTTGAGCTAAGAACCGACATCACTGCACTCATGACATTCCCATACACGCTCCATTCCCTCGTTCAACAGCCGGCGAAAAGTCCACCAGCAAACTTGAGTCACACAATATTGCAAACAGGAAGATTGTTTTATTTTGTTCACTCTCTTTGAACTCAAAAGTAGTCCATAAAGGCGCTACTACTTCTAGTGCACTGATTTGTGTGTATGGATTAGCTCTTACTATTACCAGTGTCCCTCGCCATCAGGTGAACCCACTCCGACTTCAAAGATCAACCGGAAGATGTAATCAATGTCGGAGAGCGCAACCAAGGCGAACATATTGTAGATAAAATAGATAATATCAATGTCGGAGAGGCAACTAAAGCGAAAACGTTGTAGATAAATTAGAATATATCAATGTCGGAGAAGCAACCAAAGCGATAATGTTGTAGATAAATTAGATTATATCAGTGTCGGAGAGTGCAACCAAAGCGAAAATGTTGTAGATAAATTAGAATATATCAATATCGGAGAAGCAACCAAAGCGATAATGTTGTAGATAAATTAGATTATATCAGTGTCGGAGAATGCAACCAAAGCGAAAACGCTGGAGATGAATTAGATTGTATCAATGTCAAAATGTACATCCAAAGGGAGAATGATGTAGAAGCACTCAGGCCATTCTTCGCATTGGAGACGGCATCTGACAGACTGAATAATCTTATTATATGAGTGTTAATTGTAGAGATAGTTTAATCGTAAAGGTGTTAACTGTTTCGTCCCAACCTAATGTGTATGTTAATCACTGTATTCTATATAGTTCGAACTTACTAACCTCTAAACATTTCAGGAACCAAACTACGGCCTTACATAATAACTCCCTGTACTTTTCTCAGCAAACCTGTGGAATACCACCTGACAGCACGATGACAAATCCTACCTCACCTTTCTCATGCGCCGCATAATTAACTCAGTGATTGTGCTTGAATTGTTAACAGCAAAAGGTTCTCTAACGTGCATCCATTTAAACGTGTCAAAAGTGCATATTTCCCTGTTCTTCTTCTCTTTCTAAGCGCATGACCAGCTATTATTGACACTGTTATAAGTGATTAGAAACATGACAAATAAATCACTTTACAAATGGGATATTATAAGCATAATCGAAAGGACATAAACCGCTTTCGAAGGAACATTACTCAGCAAACAATACAAACAATACGGAATATGATCAAATATTACTTTACACAAAATACAATAAAGACATTTACATGTAGAAAAGTGCGTGCAAAGCACAGTGTTACGTTGCTTTCCGCTCCGATATGTATGGGACATTATAATGATATAATTTAGTAGTGATACAAATGTACGTGACAGCCCTGGGGATTGTGGTTAGCACGCTATCTTACCGGTTCGGTTTTCATGTGTTCAAATTTCCATCTAGGCGGAGATGTTTTAACTAATGAATTCTAAGCTAAGGACTACCCAGCCTGAAATGAGTACCAGGAAATTGTCTGGAGAGTAGAAGAGACGACGTCATATTGATTACATCACAGTTGATTAGTCTACATATGTGAGGCAGGCACCATATGCTTAATTTGCCTCATGGCATGAAAAACTGGTCTTTTACTTTACTTATTTACACATGTGACTAAGCATCATACATATTTGATTTTGTATAAACAGTGGAATACTTCCCCGTGAAAAATACACCTTTGTACGTACTAAGTCCGTCCGTCCGCCCGTCCGTCCGTCCTCTACTACCTCTAGTAACTTGCGGTGTTGGACAGGGGGTCTTGAACCTGAAGAATTAAGGTCACCTGACGAACTGTGCACGTTAGGCCAGCAGCGCCTGTCTCTGTTATTAAATTAGCATGATCGGAAAGGTCGAAGCAATTTCCATACGTGGACAGTTCACTGAATCACTGTGGAGGTTTGTTGTACGTCCCCTTCATCTTCGTTCCGGGACATGCGGGAGCTGAGGGAAATGAACGAGCTGATAAACCTGCTGGCTCTGCATCCTCTGCAGATGGCCAGGCCATGGATGGTGCCGATGTTATTAATTCTCGTAGAGAGATGTCGAGACTTTAAAGTCAAGGAATCCACGTCATTGTCCAGAATGAAAGACTCGGGAGTAAGAATTGGTACGGCCAGAGAAGAGAGGCGCATAGGGAGAACCCGAGGCTTCGTGAACAAACACAAAACTGGAACTATTAGCCTTCGGATGCTGATGCATATGCTGGAGGAAACTCTAAGCACCTATGGGTTTGTCCGGGGTGCAATGATAATACCCAACAGGTAAATAAATAACTAACTAATTAACTAACTAACTAACTAGGTAGTTAGCTAGCTAGCTACCTAGCTAACCAACAAGCTAACTAATTAGTAAGCTAGCTAATAAAGTACTAACTAATTAGCTAATTAGCTAACCGAATAACTAACTAATATAGGACATCACAAATTAGCAAGCGTGCAAGAGGAAGACAACGTCACAGCCGGAGGTGGACAGGGTCCAGGGATGGATGGGGAGACGCTTGTGTAAATGATCTTTGAAGTCACTCGACACAGGGTGTCGGGGACTCATTACAGTCGACGCTCAATGCGAATATTGGCGCATGATGATAATGTTGATGATAATACTGTCAAAACTGTCATAAACTGTCATTTACTGCCAATATAGTACCTCGCGGTGTATCGCAGGGGGTCCCTGAACCTAAGGAATTAAGGCCGCCTGGCTAGTGCAGTCGCCGCGAACTGTGCAGGTTAGAGTTTTCTTTTTACCCCCCGACAGAAAAAATAAAAACTCCACACCTTACTGAGGATGTTGAATATTTGAAACTTTCGTATGCATGATTATATGTCTGCCCAAGTGCTTCAGTAACTACATACTTATGTGTCTATCGTACATATAAATTACGTTATCAAATGTAACATAAATCAACCCTTATACACAATCAAAATTGTATGGTCCTTAGTCATATCTGTAAGTAAGTAAAGTAAAGGACCTCCTTTTCGCGACATGAGGGAAAATAAGTATATGGTGCTGCCCTCATATCTTTAGACCAATCGACCCTCGATGAGTAAGGAGGTCAATTTCATGCTGTCGCCTTTCCACTTTCCATAATATTTGCTGGTACTCATTTTGGGCTGGCTGGTCCTTAGAACACTGATACATGTTTTTAAAAATCCCTGATTTAAGAGAGATTCGAAAACACGACTTATATACCGGCAGGCAAGCATGCTAGCCACTATGCCACCGGGGCTCACAGTTTAGTTAATATCGGTAATATCAAGATGACCTCCCATACATATCAGAGAGGAAAGCAATGAAACAGTGTCCAATTTTCTACTTCAAACACTATTACTGATAATGGCTCGGAACGCTGAAGAAGAAGAAGAAGAAGAAACACTATTACTGATATCAACAGCGAATAGTTCATGTCTTTATTGAATTTAATGTTTGATCATAATCCGGATGCTTGGCGACACGACCGATTTGTATTGTTTGCTGAGTAATGTCCCTTCTAATGCGAAATTATGTTCTTTCGGTAATGTCTATGATATCCCATTTGGAGCCTGATTTATTTGTCGTGTTTCTAATCAGTTATAAGAGTGTCAATAAGGGCTGGTCATGCGCATTTAAAAAAAAAAAAGAAGAGAAGCAGAACAAAGAAATCTGCATTTCCTCTTTGGTTACAGCCTCTTTGTTGGTCTTTAGGAACATAGCGCCGTATACGCTTATGTAAGTACCGTCATGAGCCACACGTTCTCACCCCGTACTCGGAGCACTTAACTTACGAGATACCTAGCGTGCCATGTACATTTCAACGAAGACAACTTTACATACACTATGCCTTGTGAATCTCCAGTTCACTGGCTAAAATAAATGACTGACTGAATGGCACCTTACGGTCTTGATAGACGATAGTTTGTGAAATGGAATTATACCTCTCAATGGCACACAGCCTGGGCTGAATTTAGAGACCATGTGTTGCCCATGCAGCATGATCCCTCTCTCGACCTGTCTAGTTTACTCCTTAGGAAAGGTGACACTAATACGTTACGTATGGAACATGATAAGCTGCAGAGGCTGCCGAATCAGTAAAGCAATGCTCTAACTGTCCGCCTCTCTGAGCTTATATCATAGACCAGTTGCCGATGTAGACTTATGACTTATTTTGCCCTGCCTCGACATGTAGTCCTTAACTTACATTTCCTCGCACTAGGGTAAGTCCCAGTTACACGCCTCCGCCTGTGGGTTCCTGTCAATCTTTGGATTCCTGTCAGCCTGTGGGTGTCTGTCAGCCTGTGGTTTCCTATCAGCTTGTGGGTTCCTGTCAGCCTGTGGGTTTCTGTCAGCCTGTGGGTTAGGATTCCTGTGGGTTCAGTATTCACAATCCCGATATATTAGATTCGAAGTCAGCAGCAGACGGTTTGGAATCAGACCGCTTTTCGTTGATTTTTCTCAATAGCATGAACGTCGGCTGAGCTGGAAGCAACTGCAAACTATTTAGCTTTAAAAATTTCCTAGAAAGTCACTAACAACCAGACATGCTGGAGTTGATTGCGACGTTCTGTATGCAACCAACATTAAGTTTATACCGTTGACGACCTTTCCTGTACAGATGCCTTTAAAACTATAGCAGCGAAAGAAAGTACGGAGAAAGTATGTTATGGGTCAAAGTTCTGTGCACGACAAACCACCAGATGATGAAGCTTAATGGTCCATCCTCTCTGAACCTTGTATTACATTTACGTCATCGTATTACATTAACCCTCTTCTATTAAAAATAACAACAACAACAATAATCTTTATGCCCGCTTATTGCACCCTATCACATAAAATAAAAATCAGTAAAGATATTAATGTATTATACATTTGTTTCTGATCGATTGGTGCCGTGACAAGGGTGTCTAAAATCTCTACTAGCAAACGAGTGATTGATTTCACGAGATATTTCAGACTGTTCCATCTGTTTATTGAAATACATGGGAAACCGTTATTATACATTTGCTTCGGTTAACGATTGTGACGAGTGCATGACATGCTGTATTTTGCCTACAATGATCACGCTGAAAGGGTCAATTGAATCTTGTGAACTATCGGGCATATTCTGTTGGGAAATGGGACTATGTTGACTGATTTTATGCTTCAGTTGGGAAATGGGAATTTGGTGACTGATTTTATGCTTCAGTTGGGAAATATGATTTTGGTGACTGGTTTTATGCTTGAATTGCTCTTGTTGCGAAACTACCTTCTAGAAGATTACAGTGTGATCTCACGTTATGATCTCATTATATGGATTTTGTATGTGTGCAATTATCTTTTGTTTGATGAAATCTATTATGTACTGTTTAAGAAAGAAATCAAGGTTGCTGAGCTCAATGACAAAAACTCAGTTTTTTTCCCCATAAGATATCTAACATCATGATAGTGTTTTATTATACCTGATAACTACTTGTTAGTAGACAGCACTCATATTTTGCTAGTGAAGCTATTGATGAAAGACTCCAACAGTTTTCCTTGTACTAGTTCAATGAAATAAGAGCCAAATATCTATATATATATATATAACTTTACACGCCTCAACGCGCACAGGGCATACGGTGCCAAACTCACCTTTCTAAAGAGCAATAGATAGCTCGATGCTTCATCATTATCACGCCGGCAGGCTTTACTTCCCTATACATTTCCTAGTACGCTTTTAAGGCTGGTTTGACCTGAGCACTCATGTCAGTTTTAAAACAAATTCACCCCAACGCTGATTCGAATACACAACCACCGGGCCAGCAAACTAGCGTCTAGCCACTATGCTACCACGGCTCTGTTTTAACAGGTAACAGTTATAACTTGTCAAGAAAGTTTGCGAAACTTCCCCTTATTGTGAAGTTGCTAGTTTGGCAACGATTAAGATGAGAAAATTTATATTAATACACAGAAAAAAAGAAAAAAAAAACAATGAAGTACTAAGAATAACTATAATCAAGCTCATATTATATAATAACATGAAAAGAGAGTGGGGCATATTAGAAAATAAAAGAATAACATTTCGGAAAGTAGTAACAGTTGTGTATCACTGTTGTGTCAATAGCAGTATAAATTCTTGCCTAATGAACACAACCTATTGTCCTAATCGAGCATCTTTTCATTTCAAACCTAACATATTTGTCTGAATAACACTGCTTGATATCAGTGAAAGAGAATCGTTGACACGCTTGTTATAAGTGGAATTTACATGAAAGCCACGGGTTCAGCAGAGTGCACGGCGCGTTTGAGGCATAGAATACTGGAAGTGCGGTATACATTGGCAAGTCTCACCCTGTGGAGGTGGCACAACTAAACAATGTGTGTATGTATGTGTGTGTGTGTGTGTGTGTGTAGATACGTTTTCATGCGTGTGTATCAGAGAGAGAGAGAGAGAGAGAGAGAGAGAGAGAGAGAGAGAGAGAGAGAGAGAGAGAGAGAGAGAGAGAGAGAGAGAGAGAGAAGTCACATAGTTTTGGCACATAAAAAAGCATGACACTCCTACAAGATATTGGGAGGGATGCAGTCGAAGGCAGGAGAGCAACAGACTGGCGATTCTAGTGAAGAAATATCATCAAGACAGGCGGAAATCAGCTTTCCAAGTAAACCACTTGATCGGGCAATGGAAAATGTTACAGAACTAATGTTAATACATTTCATTAGTGGGGAGTATATTGAATAATTCATTGAGTCAAATACGGGACATGACTTCCGGTCTACAACATGGAGGATAGGCAGATGAACTGTTAAGACGTCTGGAGTGTTTATGCTTGTGGCTACGGTTTGCTTACGCATGTTCCTCGTGTTGGACTGGTGTCGTGTAATTCGTTTAAAGTGTCGTCCCTGGAGTGAGGGGAGTTAACACCCACATTATATTAACCCCCTTATCAATATCCTGGAGAATCCACTAGCTTCCGTCCACCACACTCCTACGGTTCATGGACACCCCCCCTCTCTCTCTCTCTCTCTCTCTCTCTCTCTCTCTCTCTCTCTCTCTCTCTCTCTCTCTACCTGATCATGCCCCCTCTCTTTCCTCCCCAACGCAACATACTCAACAACTCTTGCTTCTAAAAATTAATAACAATTAATTTATTAAAAGAAAAGTGTAACGTATGTGAGACGTGTATGCGAAGAAAATGTGTGTTGTATATTCTAGTGTAAATGTAGAATTCAGACTACAAAGCTCAGAATCAGAGTCCACTCATCATGGCAAGGATTACACGACATCACAAGAATCAGCACAATGGACCTCACCAAACGCTGCGTCTCTCCCGCCAGACAGTGTCCATCTCCAGGAGCTTTGATAACCACGAGGTTTGATCCCCACTCAACTATACAGTCTGGGACTGATACTATTGTTTTTCCTTTTAAAAAAAAACTGTTCCTAATAGTTTATAGAAACTGAGACCCCACAATTCCTGCACAGTGAAATGCGGAACACTTTCCCATGAACATTACATTCTTCCTTCTTACTAAATGTTCTACAGTTTTCACTCTTAAAACAGTCATTGTACTTAGTCTCAAATAGATCTCTTAATTTCCCAGATAAAGTTTTAATGTTCTGATGTCCTTGTTAAGTGGAACAAACATTCTCCAATGTTTTGGTTTCATGTAGTGTGAAAATCAATCCCTACTGTTCTAGTAATAAGTGGAATGAACATCCATCACCACTGGTTTATTCACGAATGGTATGAAAACCAGAACCCATTACTATGTTGCTGTCCACAGGTAGTGTAAAATATTCTCAATAATATTCTCATTATGTATCCTGTGGGATACTTATACTAGTCAGCTCCACCGAGCAAATGTTTATCAACTTTTCCTAGCATAGGCCCAGTGAGAAAGTTGCTGGCCAATCTTCCTGCACCAAAAAAATATCCGGGATCGGAATTTTTCAATGTTTCTGTGTTCTTCATCCCAACCAGAGGGAACCTGTAAAATATATAACACAGCTGGTGAGAGCCTCCCCGTCACTGATCCCTATTAGATGAGCGTGGGCCACCGGCCTAGCTCAGAAAAATACAGTGAACCAAACTCTGTCAGGGACAGATGAGCTAATCACATAGGTCTTCATCAGGCCAAGACAAGAAAAAAAAAACAACAAACAGAGTGCGGGACCCCCAGGGAGCACCTCACTGTATGATCCCACCATTGGACAATTTCCTCATCTCCCAATTATCCCCCATTACACTAGTCTCAACTAGCAGAGCTAATCATCACTTCACTACTCTAGTCTCAACTAACAGAGCTAATCATCACTTCACTACTCTATTCTCAACTAACAGAGCTAATCATCACTTCACTACTCTATTCTCAACTAACAGAGCTAATCATCACTTCCTAAATTAATTAGGCCTAATTATTCTATATGTACTACCTTAGGCAACACCGCAGTTCTCCTAAATCACATCTACATTTTGCCATGACAGGCACGTGTAAAATTACATCTAATTAATCCCGCACACGGTAGTTGTTATTAAAATCCATAACTGTAGTGCCAAAGCGCGTCCGTCTAAATCAACTGTCTGAGTTGCACTCGCTGTCAACAAATCATGTTTCTTGGCAAACAGCCTTGAATTGTTCATGTGACGTTTTTGATGTCAAAACACCAGATGGTTTCAGGGGCAGATTATCCATTTCAGAATAAGTTATCTCCCCTTAGTTTAAATCACTACAAGAGTTGTCTTTCCTTGTTATGACAACCAACACAGCCGGTGTGTTCCTGCATTCTTTAAATTCATGTCTCAATAACAAGCCAACAATTCGTTTGATGTCGGAGAATTCTTAAGGTCTCCCTACTGTGTTGATCTCGCCGACTAGAAGTAAACAAGTTGCAGCTGTGGATCAGGCTGTCTGTGGTAATTTCTATCATCTGGGGGTTAATTTATAGTGATTTCATGACAACTGGTAGTGCATGGTTCCGTCACCATACTACTGAGTTGAGTGTGTGGAGTGACACTGTAAGCTGTTAATTTCGTGTGGAGTGCTTTTACATCTGTCCGCAGTTGTTTTTAGCGTAAACGGCTTGTTCAGAAAAATGGCGACCGGCCACCGCTGAACTAACTGGGTTGCCTTATGCAGTAAGGTGGGGCTGCTGGTTTTCTAGTGACTACTGCATCCATCACCGATAAACTGTATTTTTAGTGGCCGACTTTTGTGTTGGCATTCTGGCAGTGGCGTTATGCATGGTATACTTGTGCGGCTGCTGGTTTGTCGAGATCCCTGTCTAATCCATTTTTCACATGGGGCAGTGAGGAGCATCTTGTGTGATATTCACTGGCACAGGATCGGAGCATAATGGGTTGGAACCGCGACTAACTAGCGGGACCAGAATGTATCAGCGGTTTGATCACACAGACATTTATTTAGAGGTCAATAACTGTTTTGCTACCTTTCTCTGATAATCTTATAGTTCTTGTTGTGATCATCAACACAGGTATGGCACAATAAAAGTCTGACTTCAGACATTAAACTTGCCTGAATAGAGATTATAAAGCTTTAAATGACCACTGTTGATAGTTTTAAGATCTCCAGCTATGCTATGTTTAGTTTTACTGCACACGTGCCCGGGTTTGTATGTGTTCAAACACTAGGTCGATGGCATTTGTAGCTATGTTATCTGAATAGATGATTCTGAATTAGATCGAGAAATCGATTTGATAGATCAGTTACAGACTAACTGCCTGACATTGTTCTGATTGTTGTGTAGTAAGTTCAGAGAGGAAATGAGCTTAACGCTAGATCATGCTATCTTGAGATATACATTATGTGATGTTCTTTACATTTCATAGAACTACGTTTGCATTGTCTTTATTATGATATCGTTTATTTAGGAGACTGTGCGGAATATCTCAGGGATAAGAAATAGGATCGCTACAGAAACCCTGATGGAAGACATAGGTATTAATGAAGCCCATGAGAAGCGACGGTATAGTGGTTACATCACACGTTTATCAATTATCTGTGGTTCGGGGATCGTAGTGGTTAAAGCACACGCGTATCAATCATCTGTGGTCCTTGGATCGAAGTGGTTAAAGTTTAGTTTAGTTAAGTTTAGTCGACGGATCAACATCATGGTTAGTTAGTTAGTTAGTTA
>OY992888.1:34343901-34471401 GCA_963921405.1 Cepaea hortensis
AACGACTAAATTTCCGTGGCGTTATAGCCACGATAGTTGTACAAATTATTCAATCATTTGATGGACAGAAAAGTGACACACATACAAGTTCTAGAAAATGTGAAAGAACAAAGACGACTTCTTAAAGTGGTCAAAAGTTTATACTTCCATTGCTTTGTCACAGCCTGGCTGGCACCTTGCCGTCTTGACAGGCGAAAGTTTGTAAAATAAGAGTTATACCTCTCCATAGCACAAAGCATGGGCTGGATTTAGAGACCATCTGTTGTCTAAGTATCATGATAGACAAATCTCTTCCAAGACGAGAGAAACGGAGTTAGGCAAAACTCTTCCGAAGCGAGAGATGAAGAGATAGACACCATACTTTCGAAGCGAGAGATCAAGAGATAGACAAAACTCTTCCGAGACGAGAGAGCCGGAATTAGACAAAACTTCCGAAGCGAGAAATGGAGAGATAGACAAAACACTTCTGAAGCGAGAGACGGAGAGATAGACAAAACACTTCCGAAGCGAGAAATGTAGAGATAGACAAAACGCTTCCAAAGCGAGAGATGAAGAGATAGACAAAACTCTTCGGAAGCGAGAGATGAAGAGATAGATAAAACTCTTCCGAGACGAGAGAGCCGGAATTATACAAAACTTCCGAAGCGAGAGGTGAAGAGATAGACAAAACCCTTCCGAGTTAAGAGAGAGTTAGACAAATAATAAATGGTCCTATATTTGGCTCTTTTGTTCCGTGTACGGGAGAGATTGTGAAACTCACAGTTCAATACATGCATTACATGACGTATTGTCAAACAGACATGTCTCATTCAGCGACCCTTATCCACACTGAGCCGGAAAACATGGGACAGCAATCTTTCCAGGCAATGCGGATCATTATTTTCATCAACAAACAGACAGCTTTAACTAATAAAAAAAAAGTTTCCAAGGATAATTCAAGCATTGCTGGTACACTGCGGCATTACTCGGATCTGTGAAGAAATTGACCAAACAGGCACGCTGGACTGATTACTCTATATAACGTTTGTGTTTGGACGCGTTATTTATTTTCAATCCACAATCCATTGTGATGGAAATTAAATGTTCGATTTTATCGCAATCATTTAATCACGTGTGTAACAGTGCTGTTTAGGAATATTGTTACAGTATGTGTGCCGATAGGCGAACTCGGGCAAAGTCAATTTTAGCGATATTGGCTGGCCGAGTGGCTAGAACACCGGACTCTCATTCGGGAGACCCGGGTTCGATCCCTCGGTAAGGTGTGGGATTTTTTTCTGTCGGGGGCAAAAGAAAAAATCCTAAACTGCACAGTTCGCGGCGACTGCACTAGCAAGGCGGCCTTAATTCCTCAGGCTCAACGACCCCTCTGCCATACACCGCAAGGTACTACATTGGCAGTAAATGACAGTTTTTTTTTTTACAGTTTCGAGGCAGCTTATATTATCTTCATTAGGCTAGCTCTATCTCTCCCTCTGTCTCCCTCTGTCTGTCTCTCTCTCCCTCTCAATCATTATCTCTCATTATATATATATATATATATATATATATATATATATATATATATATATATATATATATATATATATATATATCAGGAGGCAGAATATCAAGGATGGGAAGATATAATTTCCTACACTTAAGTGCTCAAAGATGAAGAAGCGCAACACTGACTTCTAGTGGGCCAGAGAAGTAAAGGATAATAAGAAGAAAGAGAGAAAGAGCAATTGATACATGCCCCTCAGTTAACAAGAAAAAGGATAGAGAGTTAGACAGAAAATTCCAGGATTTCTTCAGGCGGGGAGTTACTGTTGTATACCCCAGACAATAGATCACTGAGAGTGGCTGGACCAAAATTAATGAATGGAAAAAACAATGATTAACATCACTTGAACAACAAAGACTAAACATCACATCAATAACAACTAATGAAATCTTTATTGGATGAATGTCATGATCTGAAGTTAAATGGACATCCAGGCGCAACACATGATTGATGTAATTACAGTAATGGGAGCCTGTGTTCCCACAATGATGGTCACTGCTGCCTAACATCCATGGTCGCATGACCGAGTACCCATCCCACAGATCAATAAGAACATGACAAAGGAATTTCAGGGCTAACAATAATGATGATAAGGGTGGAATCTCTACTGATCTCACCCCAGAGCTCGACAATAGGTAGTGCATGCAGAAAATGGAATTCAAAAATCCCAGTTATAGATAACTGCTGCCTAGCACCAACCGCAGGAGTGGTCTCCAACTAACAGTGAGACCTCAACCTTGTTCAGCTGAGTCTAAGGGTACTTGCTATCAGTACCTACACAAGACACCCGCATCCACAAGCTGACTGGGACAAATGCAAGAAAAAGTCACAACCTAGTCAGGAACATAATTACTGTCGTGGTCATGGACACAAACATTAGAGGGATAAACAACCGACCAGTCAAGCAGAAAAGAAAATCTGCAACTCTAACCATACAGGCATAAACTAGGGTATGAAAAGCTCGACTATGGGTCAGTTGGGGGAGGAGGGGAAATGGGGGGGGGGGGCCTTCTATAAGGAAAACCCCAGGAATGTTCCTCCCCGTTGCTATGATTGGAAAGTCACATCCTGCAACAAAAACAAACAACTTAAAAACATTTAATTTTGTAAAACAAATGCATTTGAATTATTAATGTAATATACATTCTCCTTCTGTTCATTCAGACACAGTCTGCCACATTATTCACATTGGCCACAACATATGTTGTAACGCGACACATCTAACTGAAAGTTTGCTTTACGAACAAGTAGAAACAAAGAAAGCACCACCAGAGATACAAATAAATGGCCAAGAAATAGGCCTGCCAAAATCTACACAAAGAATGACAGCTTTAACCGACAGCTTTTGAGCGGTTCCATTAAGAGATTTCTACTCGTATATGTTTAACTTCGGGTGGTTTCTTTCAACAGCAAAAGACTTTACGGCCAATTTCGGGTGGCTTCTTTTAACAGCGAGATACTTTAAGACCAATTTCAGATGGTTTCCTTCAACAGTAAGATATTTTAATGCCAACTATAGGTGGTGTTTTTTCAACAGCAGTATACAATACAAACTACTTAGCACGGCTTCTTTCAACAGCAAGGCTGTCCACAACCAACATCAGATGACTTCTTTCAACAGCAACATAATCCACTACCAATTTCAGATGGCTGTTTTCAAAAGCAAGATAATCTACAACTAACACAAAATAAAAGATTTTTATCAAAAGTACAACACTTAATGATCAACTTCATGTGGCTTCTTTCAACAGCAAGATAATCCACGATCAATATTGTTGTAGTTCAAGTATTTATTTAGTTACAAGCTCAACTGCCAAATAAATGAAGCAGTAATCTGCTTCTTATTCATGAACTGTCTTATTCGGTGTTGTACGTTTACGACATTGGAACCGGCCAATCATTTCTCTTCTGTACATGTTCGTTAATATACTGGACACACAGTTGTTATTTGACCTATGCTGGATTCATACACATGTCTGAAACACATGGTTCTATTTCAATAGTTAAATACAAATTCTGTCCACATTCTATTTGTAACGTGCGTGTTTGTACGCCAAGATGCGGAGGATGCACGAGTTAAGAATTTAATAGAACAATCGAGGTTAAAGGGGTCAGATAAGAGGTATGCGGATGTAGGGTCAGAGAGGTGGAGTAAGGAATCCCAATGCAATCGTTGAGCCCCAAACACAATGGATTGTTATATCACGGAGATGTCAGACTGAGTCACCAGGGGGCAGAGAGGAACGTGCTGGAGAGAGAATAGAAAAAGGAATACCCCAGAAATGTAATGTTGGGGGAAGTTGAAATTGGGTTCAAGGGTGATATAGTTGTCCATGGGGGGGGGGGGGGGGAGGGGTCCCTAAGAGACTGAATATGGCGAGAAATAAACGATGGGTCGAAGCATTCAACGGCAGTCGGTCTGGGGCTAAGTGAGGGAGACTTGGCCAGACAGTTGAGTTCTGAGGCTAAGTGAGAAAAACTTAGCCAGGAGAGTTGAGTTTGTGGGCTACGTTAAGGAAACTAGCCAGTTACTCGGTGTTTGGGCTAAGTAGGGAAACTTAGCCAGGCATTCAGTTGAGTTCGGACACGCGAAAGAGTCCGGTGCGACTAATTATGTCACAGGCCGATCGGAGTCAGTATTGTGTATTTACTTGTCTAATATGGTTTCTGGGAACAGTGCATGTTTTCATCATGTCTCTTCATAATCAATAAAGTTGTTTGCGCGAAAACCAGTTTTATCCAGTGACTTCTAGCGATTCATCAAAGTAATGATCTGTGTTGTGATACCTGTGGCTGATTCATCCTGCACTACTTAGCGACATCAGAAGACTATAGGGACCTTAGTTAGTTAGTTAGTCGCAGTTCCAACTTCACAGCAACGGGTCGTCCCCATTATGCTCCGTTCCTGTGCCAGTGAATATCATACAAAACGCTCCCCACTGCCCAATGTGAAAAGTGGAAAAGACAGGAGTCTCGACAAACAACAGCCCGCACAGATGCACTGTGCATAATGCCACCGCCAGAATGTCAACACAATAGTCCCCCACAAAACACCCAGTTCATTTCTGATGGAATCTGCAGTCATTTTCCCATCTGGATGTTTCCTCGATGTTCACCCACACAGTCCACGAAATACAGTTCATCGTCGATGGCATTAGCAGTCAACCAGAAGCCCAGCAGCCACGCATTTCTGCATAAGGCAAAAACCGGTCAACTCTGGGACATAGCCATCTGCCATCGCTCCGAATATGCAGTCACGTTCCAAAAAACCTCGGGCAGATTCAACAGCATTTCACACGAAACTCACAGCTCACAGTGTCGCGCCACGCACTCACTCAGTAGCAGGGCGACGGAACCATCAAGCCTCCTTAGTCGCCTCTTACGACTTGCGTGGTAGGCTGCAGTGTTGCTATTCTTTGCTTCCCTTATGGGCCCCGGCAACACACTGGAACCTATAGGGACCTTAGACAACAGCCAATGTCTACCTGGTGCAGGGAATTGTGACACTATACTTGTGGGTTCAGTGGATGATAGACCTGGTTATCTGATTAAATGTCATGGAATTATTAATCTTCCCGTTTCTGCCATGGGTTTCATACAGTGGTTTCCCCCAATGCAACCCGCTTTGATTTATAATACAACATGTCTACTACCGTAATAACAACTTTAAAGTCATAACTGTGACATACCCCTACTTTCCATTTACCATCATCCATTTTTGTTAGGTTCAAACCTAATTTTTTGTTTGGCAATGAATCTTTAAATGAAGAAACCTTTTTAGGGATGTCTAGTTGGTCATTCGTCCAAGCACTCTTGTTCCTGCTGCGAGGCAATGTCGTCATTTATGGGTGACAGGTTCTAATCCTGGTCGGTAGCTTTCACATTTCAAGTTGCTAGTGTGTCATCTAATCTCTTCTCCTCTTTCTGCCTCTGCCTCTGCCTCTCATGCTCCTTTTCCTGCTTCTGCTGCTGCTTCTGCTTCTTCTTCTTCTTCTACTTCTTCTTCTTCTTCTTCTTCTCCTTCGCCTCCTCCTCCTCCCCCTCCTATTAGCTCTAAACAATGCTTAATAATTTATTTATGCTTCTTGCACACCATGTTCTCAAAAATGTTCTTTTCTAGTCAGCTAGTCCATAAGTGCCTTTCTGTAACGAATAACGGATCTTGTTACTTCGATGGCCTCAGTAATTCTAACGATTTAATTGTAGAGGGTGCATTTTTAAAGACTGTGCAGTGTTTGCATGAACTTTACAGGGGTGAATACAAAACTTGGACCGGCAATATTTTCAAACACTGCACAGTCATTAAAAATACACCATGTATAATCCCATAAGTGCAGTTGACGCGGCCGATTTTATAAGAGGGCTTTAACACTTAAAACTTCCGGTGCGCTGACGGCAGGGTAGCTCGGGAAAATCCCTATACAGATCAGTAAGACTTCAATGCTGACTTCTCGTTCAGAAAACAATGGCAAACTATTGAATTTCAAATTGTCTAGAAAATCAACCTGGGGTTGAGTCCAACATTAATCTAACGCAGTATTCACTAAGGGGAGATAACATGACTTTTAAAAATCTTCTTTGTTGCTTGATGTTGTTGAATTATTTCCCTTAAATTCTTTGGCTGCTTGACGATCCTGCGCGATGCCAACTGCCAGGAATATTTAGTTAACGTATCTCGCTATTCTTTGTGACTGGGCCAATAGTCGTTGCCCAGGTGAGTTGTCTCAGAAGAAGATTCACACTCAGTGTTTTATGTCATTTAGGGACATGGGATAATCCTGCCAAAGAGGTGTGTACGATGAATCAACATGGACAATGAATTAACAATGTGAGACTCAAAACTGGTGCTTTCGAGTGTTATATAAACTAATAAGAGGAATGTCAGACGAGAAGAAAGAACATACGTGATACAACACCTGGCATTGGAGATAATATTACTCAGTGAGATTAAGATCAACCAATTAATGCGTTTCATCTGAACAAGAAGACGCAGTTAAAACTTAGTTGCATAGCATTACAAGATGTCGCAATTAATCCCAGTATTTTGATTTGGCTGTTTGTGATTCCTTGAAAAGTTTACGTTCAGTAGTTTGCCATTGTTTTCTGTACCACTGACACTCATACCGTTGCATGAACATTACCGCAAGGCAATTTGCTTCCAAATCGTATGTAACCGTGTTTCGAACGTGGTATGCGAAATTGCGAACTGCGTTTTTAACTCTTTGGCCACAGCGCCGCCAGGGAGATACAGTTCCATGTCACATTGGAGCGAAGCGTGGAGGAAGAAAGCAAAGTTACATTTTGTTAGACATCATCAGTAGATTAATTTGAATAAACAGTATACGTGCCACGCGTAGACGCGGGTAAGATGCAGACTTATTACAGCTGACCTCCAATATACACATGGTCTTTGGTGATGCTGATGATGTTGACGACGATGACGTAAGGAAATGACCTTTCATAGACCTTGAACTTCGTGTATATGGTGTCAGACGCATATTGTTATAGACCAGTCGACACGTAGTGGTTGATGTGGTCAGTATCAAACAGGTTACCTTTACTTTCCCAGGCATTGATTGGTACCAATTTTAGGTTGGGTAGAACTGGGAGTCTGGGTCAATGTTGCATATTCAAATCCGTCCCGATGCGGATCGAACCAATGACCACTGGGCCGGATCAGATGTTAGAATTAATGGCCACAGTCGCAGGCCAGTATGGTCACTTCGAAGACAGCAAGAAGAGGATCACATGTTAGAGACATCAGCTACAGTCGCAGGCCAGTGTGGTCACTTCGAAGGGAGCAAGAAGAGGACCACATGTTAGAGACATCAGCTACAGTCGCAGGCCAGTATGGTCAATGCCAATATCGTAAGTATAGGATCACATGTTAGAGACAATGGCTACAGTCACACTCTGTGGCGAAGTGGTCAAGCCGTTTGACTCGTGCTCCGAAGGTTGTGGGTTCGATTCCGGCCGCACTCTTCGGTTTACCAGCTAAATGTTTCGGAGACCCCTGTGGGTCGTCGCTAAAAGCTACGGAGTTCGTGCTTTGTGTGACGCTTTCCGCGCTGCGGAAAGAGATTGAGCCATATGGGATAAAACCCGGTGCGATGAAGTCGACCCTGTCGACTTTTAAGCGACTTTTTTTAAGCGACCAGTATAGTCACTGCCAAGACGGTAAGCAGAGAACCACAGGCTGGAGACAATGGTTACAATAGCAGACCTGTCACTGTCGTGATGGGAAGCAATGGCAGTCTACATTTTTATAGACAACTAAACAACAATAGCAGTCATTATAGACAACACATCATGTGAGTGAGTGAGTGAGTGAGTGAGTGAGTGCGTGGCGGAACACTGTGAGCTGTGAGTTTCGTGTGAAATGCTTTTGAATCTGCCTGAGGTTTTTTTGGAACGTGACTGCATGTTCGGAGTGATGGCAGGTGGCTATGTCCCAGAGTTGACCGGTTTTTGCCTTATACAGAAATGTGTGGCTGCTGGGCTTATGGTTGACTGCCACTGCCATCAGCGATGAACTGTATTTTCGTGGACTGTGTGGGTGAACATCTAGGAAACATTCAGATAAGAAAATGACTGCCGATTCCATCAGAGATGAACAGGGTGTTTCGTGGGGGACTGGTGTGTTGACATTCTGGTGGCAGCATTGTGCACAGTGTATCTGTGCGGGCTGTTGTTTGTCGAGACTCCTGTCTTTTCCACTTTTCACATTGGGCAGTGGGAGCGTTTTGTGTGATATTCACTGGCACAGGAACGGAGCATAATGGGGACGACCCGTTGCTGTGAAGTTGGAACTGCGACTAACAAACTAACTAACTAACATCATGCCTATGATAGCGAGACATTTCGAAAGGCAATAATTGGAGCAAGCTACCGGAAGATGGTGACAACGTTTAAAGTGCATGCCGTTTATCGTAGTAACAGTGATCTGCGTATTATTCTTAAAGTATATATGACATTTTGTTCTCACTGCGTATGCCTAACCCACCTGACACTGATGTAAAACAGGTACATGGTAGGCAAGTAGGCGTGAAACTATCTGGAAACACGCGCATATGTACTCATCACTAGCGGGAAACGTAGATAGATAAGAATAGAGAAACGCAAGTCGAGTTTCTGTCCGATACTCTTCGTGCTCCTCTTCACTTGCTATCAGTTCTGACAAACTATCATTACCATATTAGGCAGAAAGACATTTCCTTATTACAATGTGGCTTTCAACCATAGTTTGATTATTTCCGCTCCCATTTGTTGCTGCTGTTTGTGTTGCTGTACTAATCTACAGCTGCTCACTCTTATACTGGAATATTGGAGTGACTTTGTTTCAATCCTGGTAGGCGGCCGAGTAATAATTTCTTTAAATGCGTAAGGAGTCTCCGAGGTTGAGTGCTATTATTGAGCGCTGAATGCCTGCTATCTTCGTAAGGGGTTGTTGTGACTTTCTGTCAGTCTCCAGGCGTACAATATGTGTGGTTTTCGGTAGGCTTCATCACACTGAACATCGAGTATCTCTGAGAAGTGCGGAGAAATCATCTCATTCCAACATTCTGTCCCGCCATTGTTCAATGACTTGGACGGTCCGTTTTCTGGAAACACCGCACACAGCGTTTCGAGAAAGCGATGGCCTTCAATGGTCAGGCTCGTTGAGTTGCCACTAACTACCCGATTAGTAGATAGTAAAATTGTTTAAAGCATTTAGTCAGTTGTAACAATAGACGCAAACTCCAAAATAACCCTGAAATTGTAACTCTAGATGCAAACTCCGAACACTTAATACCTTACTTCAAATATAGAAGCACTTAAGTCTTTTAGTATTTACAATTTATCACAAACGTGACCTCTTTACTTGTGTTTAATAAAGATCATTAAGAACATATAGGCATCGACGGATGCAAAGAGTGAGAAAGAGTGGTATGGTGGGATGAAAAAAAAGAGACGGAGAGTGTGAAGGAGGGAGGGAGAGCGAGAAGAAGAGACTTTTCGTCTCTGCCTAACAAAGCGCTATTGTAATCAACCACGTTTGTTCCATAATGGTATGCCCGTGGTATGAACTTTGACCTTGGATCATATAAAAATAAACAAACATTAGCTGTAGAACAGATAGCGGGACGTGTTACTGATAGCGAATGCATTCCCTGACTGATTGTACGCATATATGTGCATGCACGTTTCGCTGTGAAACGTTCTGATAACTATATCAAGCGTCGCAGAAATAACACTACTGAAGACTTATTATAGAGACTGTGGTTTGTGTGCTAAGGTAAGGAAGCCTTTGTATTTATTTCTCAGTCGCTTTCGATAACCTCAAGGTTTCAACAACAATTCATATTTCAGTTCTGTGCCCTACAAGGTTGAAGTAGAGAAATACCTCGATGTTTGGTCATTTTTCTAATAGGATTATCGAGTGTGCTCATTTCATGGGAGGTTCTGGAAACAGACAATGAGGTCTCAATTCTTGGAATGTCTGCACTCGTAGTGAAGCTTTGACGAATATTTTGTTTTTGTCCTCAACAGAAGTCAACGTGTCCAGGTCTGGATGCTTCCCAGGACTGTCTTAAACTTCTCTGTGACGAAGGCGTTACGAGTGCTATTCGTAATCCCGCATGCTGTGTTCGAAACACAGCTCCGGGAGATTTAGAAGCAGAACTCCTTGTGTTGGGTTCCAGTCAAGGATATTAGTGCTGGTCGTTCAGAAATCAATAGCAAACTACTGAACGTAAACTTTCCAAAAAAAAAATAAAATA
Organism: Cepaea hortensis; assembly: GCA_963921405.1. NCBI lineage: Eukaryota > Metazoa > Mollusca > Gastropoda > Stylommatophora > Helicidae > Cepaea > Cepaea hortensis. Next base: position 34,354,204 of record OY992888.1, read on the forward strand.
ACAGCCAAAACATGATGGGGTTAACTGCGACGCCTTGTAAAAGATATGCAACTTAATAACTGTATATAATACATGTGTAATGCAAGTTAGATGCATTTTATTTAGCGATGCAGCACACTCAGATCTTCTACTGCTTTCACCATGTTAAATCTGCATCTGTTAGTAGTGGCAGAATATTTTACCCCTTCACCCATTGTTGCCACAGAACGTTTATAGCACTCTCGAATAGCACCGCAATAGGTGAGTAATCAGCCAGCTCCAATATTCTATAGGAATTGGGAGGTTTTTCTCTACTTCGATATTCTCTTACAATCCTAACGAACGAACGAACAAACTTTGTTTTCAAAGAGTTAAGAATTGGGCACGCAGGCCAGTCTAACGTTATGCCCGTCCGTCACTCTCTTTCATACATTATTTCATCCACACATTATTCAAGGCTAACTGAGAACAACAACAATATAAAACAACATTTGCTATGTACCTCCGTTCAACATCTTTATTTTCGTCGATGAAAAGCCATGTCTAGTTGGCAATAGAAGAACTTAACTTATTTAAAACGTATTATCAACAATCAGTCACACATTTTATTTTCTTTAGCGTTATTTCACTGGGGACGAGCTGATATGCCTCTCAAAACACGTCCTTAAATACTGACTATTGAATTAATGTAAAAGTATAGGCTTTAGAAAATTGGAAATGAACAGAGAGTGGAAAAAAAAAAGAGACAATAGACATATTTTGGCCACGTTAAAGGACATTTTTTTTAATGTTGCATATCCCTTACAGGACTTTGCAGTCAACACCATCATTTTTCAGCTGCTTGTGATGTACTAGGCAAGTTTTACGTTCAGTAGTTTGCCATTGCTTTCTGAACGACCGGCTCCCATACCAACACGTTATAACACAACGCGACACGGTCTGCTGCACAAATCGGTCGCAGCTGAGTTTCGAACGCCTGGTAGGGGGCTCACGAACCGCGTTCGCAAGCCCACGGAGACCGGTAAAGGTCATAACACTCGCATAAAACCCATACTGGAGGGTAAAGATTAAGACACGCAAGCAAGAGGTAGATAACGATACAAGTGGGATGATAACATCAAGCGATGGACACACAGCAGTCTGAAAGAATGCACAATCAAGGCGAGAGATGAGAGACAGACAATGTTGGCCAGCCATTGCAGCCAACCTTCATTGTGGAGACAGCACCTGATTGAATAAAAAGGATGTCAACAGACGTCATCAAAACTTCACGCGAGAAAATGACGGAGCACGTAAACGAATCCACGACATTCTGATCATACGACAAACGGCTTAACTACAACACCACAGAGACTCACAAGTGTAGATTGGGGTAGACAACCTTTCCCTCAGCTACATAATACCTTATCCATTCTCAGTTCATCATCGCCCAGTGCCTTGCCAGCCGGCGTGGGCAGTCATGCCTCTCCACAACTTGCGATCTCCGACGGCATTGATCAGTTCGTGTGTTGACTCCCTTCTGTGCCATGACACAAGACTGTCAAGAATCTTCTCACGCTGAATTCCTCTATCTCTCTTGCCACAAATATTTCCCGTTGTCACGACTTGTTCCAATTTTTGTCTTCTGATAACGTGGCCAAAATCGATGACTGCCTCTTTCTGATGTTTCTGTACGTTTTCTTTCCCACTCAGTTTCCCCCCAAAACGTCCAGATTGCTCATTTTGACTGTCCAATTAATTTTCATCATTCTTCTATAAAACCACATCTCCAATATTTCCATGGGTCCTTTTTTCGCGTGTTTACTAATTGTCCAGGAATCACAGCAGTATGTTATGTTCTATGTAACATGCAAGAATTCTCTTTCTAACTTTCAAGTACAACGACTTATTGCACAAAACGTTCTCTTACCTCGTAGCGTACGTATTGTTAAGTAACAAATTCGCTTACACATTGCAAGTAATTTTCAGAACATTTGGTATCAACGGAACAAAATGTATACAATTTGCCTATGACTGATACAAAGAAAGTCGGAAGAGAACTAAAAGAATTTTCGATTACGATGAAACTCTAAAAAGGCCGACATGTGAAATTATATGCACAATAAGTTGGACTGTCAGAGTAACTAAGAATGGTTTTCTGGAAGAGGCTAGAGAACCTATAACATTACATACAACTATACCTACAACGCCGGTCTCTCTGGCTGAGGGGTTACAACACTTTCTCCGTAATCCCGTTTATCACGCAGAGTCTCGTATCGGGAGAGAACTGGGAGCGGTTCGACCCCCGCTGGTGACTTGCGGGATACTGAGCCGGCCGCTCAGAAAGCAATGGCAAACTACTTAGCGTATTCTTGCCAAGAAATCAACAGACAGCTGAAAGATGCTGCTGTTGACAGCGATGTCCTGTAAGGGATATGCAAAAAAAAAAAAAAAATACCTACAACTATATATAGGACCCGTTGATATTGATGTAGGTTGTAGGTGCCTTTTATTAGTAAATTCCTGCATTCTTTTGTGCATTAATTTGGTATTTTTACTGCTGTACTGTTTTTTTTTAACTTCCATGCAATTATTCTTTTGCCTCTTTACATAATGTTCTGACTTTTCTGTGAATCTCTGCATATTTGTCATGATAATTGTTCTTGTGTATTCTCGTTTCCATTAGTCGTAAAATTTCTTCAGTCATCCTTGTCTTACGACATACTTTCTTTAATTTTTGGATTGTTGTTTCTGCAGCCACATTGATTGAATTCTTTAACGTTTCCCAGTGATCATCCACATCATGAAATAAGATCTCTAGATCAGACAATATATAAAATCTGTTCTTTACTTCTATGTTAACATTGGCTTGTATTCCCTTGTCATTTTTCAATGTACACATATCACATTTAATGTTTCCTGGTGTATATTTGGCCCTTTTAAATTTTTAATTTTGATGTGCCTATAAACAATCCACGACTCTGGTGATCGAGTGAAATGGCGAGTCATGACCGCCCACACTTTCCGGCATGGCACATGATTGATTGACTGATTGATAAACAATCTGATATCATTGTAACAGTCTGTATTTGGAACTGTTTTTGCAACTGTTAACGCATTTCGAAACCTTCTGCTAATAAGGAAGTAATTAATCTGGTTTCTAATCCTAATGTCAGTACTCCTCAACGTTCATAATACTCTTAGTTGTTGCTTACACCAGGTGTTTCCGAAAGTAAATTCATGCTCTTTGCCTATTCTACAAGTCTGTCTCCTCTCTCATATCGTTCTCCCAACCCATATTTACCTACTGTGCATCCATCCCCTTGATTTCCTATTTTAGCATGGAAATGAATAGTAATATATGCATGGATAGACATATGGAAGCACTAATTTGTAAACATAGATAGCAGGAAGGATAGACCAATGGATGAATATAGATGAATGGAATCGAAGGAAGAGCAGATACGCGGACATATAGATAAACTAATAGACAGGGGGATAGATAGATAACGTATGAATTGTCGATTGATACAAGAATATACATGATTATAGTGAAAGTATATAATTTTGCAATAGTACAAAATGCCTTTTATTCTCCTTGTTTTCAGAAAGCGAACAATGGGGACACAAATCTTGCTGACTGTGACATTCATGTTTATGGCAATACCAACTGACATCACTGCCAAGACGGTTGTCTTTTACCCTCCCCCACTTACCAGTTACTTCGTCTACCAGAGCAACGTAGCTGGAGCTCTCGCCAGGATGGGTCACGACGTGTGGATCTGCGTCCCAGCCTCGCTCATGGAGAAAAACCTTGTACAGGATAAATCTGTAAAGATTCTAACGTACGGGGAATATCTTGGGGACATTGTGAAACAGGTATACGAAAACACAAAAGTTGCTGAAGGATTCTGGGAAAATGAAACTAGGTCGGTATTAAAAATCTGGTATGATATTAGTGTTGAATTTGTCAAAATCGCAGACAGTGTTCTTGCTGACCAATCGTTTGTGGGGAAAGTGAGAAGCCTGAAGCCTGATTTAATTGTGCTCGAGTCGATGTTATTCAATATGAACATGATTGTGTTGCCGTATATGTTGGACGTTCCATATGCATTAATTGGAACTTTCCATGATCCGGTGCTCGCCAAGATCCCGTTCAGTCCAGCAACAGCACCTTACCCAATTTACGACAATAGCGATAGGATGACATTCTTTCAGAGACTTCATAATACTTTGATTTACCTACTACAAATTAATATTGATTTTTTCTACGACAGCAGTTTGGTTGCCAAGTATGCTCCACATAAACCATACAAGTCCATCAATGATCTAGCTGCAGAATCTGAAGTTTTCATTGCTGAAGTTGACCACATACTGGACTACCCGAGGACAATATTGCCAAATACAAAACTGATAGGGGGATCGTCTGCATCGCCGGCCAAACCATTACCTGGCGAGTTCAGAAAATTTGTAGACGAGTCTAAGAATGGCATTATCGTCATGTCTTTCGGAAGTTCTGTTGCCAGCGTTCCTTCTTACATCGTAACTAAAATGGTTTCCGCTTTCAAACAACTCGATCATAGAATCATCTGGAATATTAATATGATCTCTCCTGACCCAAAACAAATCATGACATCCAAGTGGATACCACAAAATGACCTTCTGGGACATGAGAAAACCAAACTGTTTGTTTCCCACTGTGGAAAGAATGGACAGTACGAAGCTCTCTACCACGGCGTACCCATCCTCTGTCTGCCTATATATGGAGACCAACCTTATGACGCAGAAAGAATTCTAGTCAAGCAACTTGGCCTTCGTGCTGACATGAGAAAAGCTAGTGCAGAAGAACTGGCTTCATTGATGAAAGAAATAATTAATAATAATACATTTACTGAAAACATGAAGAAAGCGTCCCACCTTTATAAAGAATTGTATAAAGACCCCAAACAGGAGGCAGCGTACTGGCTGGATCATGTGATTAAATATGGCGGAAAATATATGCGATCATCAGGGCAGCTGATGCCGTGGTATCAACTTATGATGTTAGACGTTATCGCATTTCTTTTGGCCATCATTTTATGCGTCTTCTTGCTGATATATTTCCTTCTTAAAATGAGCTATCGTGTTTTTAGAGGTGATCACCAGAATGTTAAGAAGAAGATAGAATAATTCAGTGCAGACACTAACCACTTTTCAAAATAGATTGGGAAATATCCCCTTTTTGCCCATATTCATTTTGGTAAATTGTTTCTTTTAAAAATTTTATGTTATTATTATGAGGTCTTTCCCATCCATTTTAGTATCTTCCAGCACTCTGCTCATTTCATCAAGTTTTAGTTTATCCACTGCTTTGGTTTAATATCATCATCATCATCAAGTGCCGTGCCAGCTGGCGTGGGCGTTCATGGCTCTCCACAGATCTCGGTCTTTTGGTTTTCTGGATCAACTCTGCTGCTGATATTCCTCCATGCTACCGTCTCAATCCATCCAGCATCATTTCTCTTGGTCTGCCTCTGCCTCTCTTCCCCTCGATCTTTCCAGTTGTTACGATGTTCTCCAATGCCTCTCTTCTCATCACGTGACCGAAGAAAGATGTTTGTCTCTGTCTTATTGTTGTATATAATGTTCTAGTTTCATTAGCCTGTTTCATGCAGTCATCGTTAGTTACTCTGGCAGTCCAAGGAATTCGCAACATTCGTCTCAGAAACCACATCTCTGTTGCTTCTAATTTCTTCTTACTTTGTTCATTTACATTCCAAGATTCACTGCCATACAGCAAACTGGTTCTACATAGCATTTCAGCACTCTCTTTCTTACATTCAGTGATAGTGACTTATTGCACAAGATACTCTTCATTTTCTGAAATGCGGCTTTTGCCTGCCCTATTCTGCTCCTAATCTCTGTTGTACATCTTCCATCTGATGTTATAAATGCCCCTAGGTATCTAAAATTATCCACTTGATTAAGGATTTTTCCTTCTATTTCTATGTCACATTTTGGTGTCACCATTTTCTTTGATATCACCATTGTTACTGTTTTCTTGATATCCGCCACCAATACTGTGTCATCTGCATAGCGTATATTATTTATATTATAACCTCCAACTAGTATTCCTGGCATCTCTTTGATCTCTCTCATTATTACTTCGCTATACAGGGAGAAAAGATCTGGTGACAAGACACACCCCTGTCGTACTCCTAGCTTTATCTGTTCGTAACTACCCTCTTTATTTCCCATTTTAATTGCTGCTACTTGGTTCCAGTAAACATTCTTTATTATTCTTAATTCTTTTCCATCAATGTTGATATCTTCCAACATTTTAATCAGTTCATCATGTTTTACTTTATCAAATGCCTTAGTATAATCTATGAAGCACAAATATATGTCTCTCTGTTTCTCTATTGACCATTCTATTAGTGTCCATAATGTATAAATTGCATTGTTTGTGCCCTTTCCTTCCACAAATCCATACTGTTCTTCACTAATTTCCATTTTTATTTTCTTTTTGTTTCTTCTCATTATGATTCTGAGTAGAAGCTTAGTGATATGATTTATGAGGTTAATTGTACGAAAATCTTCACAATCAATTGCTCCTGGTCTTTTTGGTATAGCTATAAATACAGATTTCACCATATCACTGGGTAAATATCCACTACTGTAAATATCATTCAACATTTTGGTTAATATATCTACTCCAAATTCTCCCAACACTTCTAATTCTTCTATTGTGATTTCATCTGGCCCAGCTGTTTTTCCTTTCTTCATACGTTTCATAGCGTCAGCGACTTATTCTTTCAGAATAGGTGGACCTTCTAAGTTACTATCTTCTGTTAATTCTTCCCTTTCTCCGTCATATAATTCTCTTATATACTCATTCCATCTCGTCATTATAGCACCTTCCTCTAATAATATCTTTCCTGTTTTTGATTTCAAACACCCTGTATTTATTCTTATTTTTCTTCCTGTAAGCTCACTGATTTGTCTGTACATATTTTTTGTATCATTAATGGAATTTAATTCAATTTTTTTGCATTGCTCGTTTAACCAACTTTCTTTAGCTTTCCCACATTTATCTTTTATTTCTTTATTTATCTTAGCGTATTCTTGTTTGTCATTTTTACTCTGTTTTCTTTTGTCCATCAGTTTTAAGATTTCTTCATTCATCCATTTTTTCTTAGCTATTTTGCCTCTCTCCGGTAATACTTCTTTGCTAGTTTGATGAATGGGGTCCCTTAACATTACCCATTGTTCATTTATATTCTGTATTTTAGCTATCGCATTGTACCTATTTTTCACAGTCACTCTGTATTGTTCTTGCAGTTCTTTATCTATTTTCAGAACCTCTTTATTAAGTCTCATGTTCTTAACCATTTTTTTCCCTCTCTTTAATCTTACTTTTATTTGTCCACATAGTGGTACATGATCACTATTACAGTCAGCACCAGGCATTGTGTTTACATTAATTAAAGCATTTCTATATATTTTATTAATTAGTATGTTGTCAATTTGGTTTCGTATTTTCTTATCAGGGCTTTTCCATGTGTACAGTCGTCTTTTATGGTGGTTAAACCGTGTGTTTCCAATTATCATATCATTGATATTTGCTCATTCTATTAGCTTTCCCCCTCTTTCATTTCTTGTACCTAAACCATAATTCCCCACTACATCCTCCATTTTCCCCTTTCCTACTTTTGCATTAAAATCACCAAGTATTATTTTTATTTCTTGTGATCCAATTTGAGCCATCACCATTTCTATTTCGTCGTAAAAGTGTTGTATTTCTTCATCACTACTGCTTGTTGTTGGTGCATATACCTGTATAATATTTATGTCTATTGGTTTGCCTTTGATTTTTACCATAATAACTCTATCTGAAATACACCAGTATCCATTAATTGACTTGGCTGTTTTTTCGTCTAATATTATTGTTTTGCGTATCCTTTTACAGGACTTAGCTGTCAACAGCAGCATCTTTCAGCTGTCTGTTGATCTCTTGGCAAGATTACGCTCAGTAGTTTGCCATTGCTTTCTGAGCGGCCGGCTCAGTATCCGCAAGTCACGAGCGGGGGTCGAACCACCTCAGTTCTCGCTCCGCTGCGAGACTCTGCGTGATAAACGGGATTACAGAGAGAAAGTGTTGTAACCCCACAGCCAGAGAGACCGGCCTAATATTATTCCTACACCTTTTTCATGTGTATACCCTCCAGAATAAATTATTGTGTGATTGTCAGCTATAATTTTGCCCGATCCCTTCCATATCATCTCACTAACGCCTAGTATATTCATTTTCATGCTATCCATCTCTCTTAAAACATTGGTCAACTTTCCTAGCTCATTTAATGTCCTAACATTCCATGTTCCTACTCTAAATTTATTTATTTTAGTTATGATTTTGCCATCAGTAGCTGGATGACGGTCTGGTGTCACCTGTGGCTAATGACTGTCCCTACCGGACGAGGATGTCCTAAGACAGCCATTAACGTCGTTCACTAACTCTGATATATGTTTTGCCATGAAGTCTTGGGAAGATAATGTGGTGGTTTCCCCTTCCCTTCCACATTCACATGGTGGTCTTTTTACCTCTGCCTTTGGCAGCCATTTCCGACTGTAAGGACAAGTGAGTGCCCTGCTCTGCTCAGCTGCAGAGTTGTCCACTTATTCCGGTGGATACTCGGTCCCCAGAGCTGTGTTAGCCACACCGTGGTGTGTTTCCATCCTCTACCACGGGGAGGTGCAGTTGGGATTTTCCCTTTATAAAGTTATGGTCTATGACCAAAACTCTCCAGTACTTTTAGAGGGCTGGTTAAATATATAAAGCACAAATAAAAGTCGTTCTGTGTTGAATGCGTGTTTATGTCCGTTAATTTCCGATGGAATTGCCCTGTGTTGTTATAATTCTGCGTAGAATTTTGGTGACATCGTTTATGTGATTGATTGTAAGTATTTCTACGCATTCAATTGACCCTGGTCATTTGGTAAAGCTACTCGTATAAATAGAGATGTCATCATGTAATATGATATCAAATGTTATTCCAAATTCCCCTGTTACCTCTAATTCATGTTCTGTGATTTCATCAGGTTGAGCCTTTGTTTCTTTCTATAAGGAGCGTTCATTTGAAATCCGTTCGTGCCGCATCGCGCGCAATTGCGTAAGTTGAACATAATCATGTCATAGTCATGTGATAAGTACTGAGAGCAAGTTATTATCGTCCCATGATGCATAGGATCTGTTTCTGATCGTTGAGAAAATGGCCGGGTTGATCCAAAATCCGTCCATAGAAGCTCAAAGAGCGGTGATTCAGTTTCTTTCATTTGAAGGATGTCGACCAGTGGACATTCATCGAAGAATGCAGGCAGCGTACGACAACAAATATGTATCGAAGACAACTGTGACATACTGGGCACGAATGTTTCGGAAAGGGTGTCAGTTCACGGCAGACCTTCAACGGCCGGGTCAAGCGCATATTGTTGCAACAGAAAAAATAAAAAAACAATCGCCGAAATTGATGCAGCAGTACAGATGAACCGCTGTCGAAGCATACGTTCACTACCAAAAGAATTTTATGTGTCAATTGGTACAATTCAAAAGGTCGTTCGTAAGAAACTGCAATATCGGAAGGTATGTTAACAGTGGGTACCACGGATGTTGACCGACCACCAAAAAAGAGGGACGCATGGGATGGCGTTTGAACCAATTTCTGCGTTACAGAGTGGAGGGTGATGCATTTCTCTTCCGCATAGTGGCAGGCGATGAATCATGATGTCACCACTTTGAGCCGAACAGCAAAACAGAGAGCATGCAACAGAAGCATGCTGGTTCACCAAAAGCCAAATAAATTCAAGTTACAGGTTTCCGCTGGTAAGATTATGCTGAACGCATTTTTTTTCTTAAACCATGAAGGGCTATTGTCGGCCGACTTTAAAGAACCTGGTGTTAACATCAACTATACCCACTACTTACAATCACTAGACAAACTGCAAAAAGGCATCAAGAATAAACGACTCGGCATGCTTTCTCGCGGTGTTATTTTGTTGCACGATAATGCTCAAAGATTGTGCAGGAAGCATTAGCAAGGGAAAAGTGGGACATTCTGCAACATCCAGCCTATAGTCCTGATTTGTCACCATGTGATTTTCATTTGTTCGGACATGTTAAAAAACTTTCATGGGGCAACGATTTCACACAGATGCAGACGTAATGAACGCAGTAAACACTTGGTTCAGTGAGCAACCACAATCCTGTTATTTGCGGACGGCATTCGCCGCCTACCTAAGCAATGGGATGCTTGCCTGAATGCCTACGGCGACTTCTTCTGACCAACCCATGGTGCATAATTCACTCAAAATGAATGCTTTGTTTAATTCTATCACACCTGTTAATGTTTCTTTCATGCTTTTGCAATAAAGCCATTGGAATTGGTTTCAAATGAACGTGCCTAATACATTTGTTTGTTAGCGTCAGTGACTTATTATATTGGTATTATCAGTCCTTTTAAGTTACTCTTTTTCTGTTAATTCTGCTCTGTTGTCATCATTTACTTCTTTTATTCATTTCATCTCTTTTTCATATTATCTTATTCCATTAATACCCTTCATGTCTTTGATTCCAAATACTCTGGGGGGAAAATTAATTTGGTGGATCTGCCAAATTACTGATTAATCTGTGCATGGTTTTAGTTTATGTAATATAATTTAATTAATTTATTTTTCTTTGCTCAATTAACCGATATTTTAGACCATGCGTGCGTGTCTTATTTCTTTATTTATATTAATATATCTTTCTTTGTCATTGTTATTTAGTTCTCTCATGCCCATTCAACTCAGATTTATTACACCATCCGTGTCTTTTTAGCCGTTTGGCTTCGATGCTCTGATATCTCTTTGCTTGTTTAGTGGATGCAGATTTTCAGGATTTCCCATTGTTTATTAATACTTTGTATTTTAGGTATTCAAGTGTAATTATTTCTGACAATCAATTCTGTAATGTTTTTGAATCTCTGTATATGATCTTAGAATATCCCTGTTAAGTGTAACATAATTTTCCTCTTATTTCCTCTTTCATTTTTATTTTTATTTCTTCCTATATTTACAGTGAGTGTCACGCATTGTTTTTACATTTTTCAATATATTGCTCAATCTTTCCGTAAATCAATTTGTAGTTATTTCGACTGAATATTTGTATTATGGTTATTGAGTCGTCTATTAATTATATTGTTTAAATCAGGAATATGAAGTCAACACATTATTATTATTTTGTCCATTCTATAAGTTTTTCCTTCTCTTTCTTTCCGTAAACCTATACCAAAGTCACCAACCACACCTAACATTCTATTCGTACTTACTTTTACTTTAAAATCTCTGAATATTATTTTGACTTCTAATAACCTTGTTTGAGAGCTCGTAATTTCCATTTCATAGTAAAATCTTCTCTTTCATTCTTCACTATGGTTTGTTGTTGGTGCCTAAACAAGGCTAAGATAGTCGTAAAACAGGTACAGCGGTTGGGGTGTGCAGTTTTATGCCTTCACATATTCTAAGCCACGATATATGAAGTGGGGTGATTAGTTCCCTTCCAGGTCGATTTTCCTACCAGGAAATTCTTAAAATTGTCTTGTACTCATTTTTGAGGCTAGTTGACCACAGAGTGATACTAATCGGAAAAACATCATCCTGCCTTTGCTGGTTATTGAACTCAGATCATGGTTATGGCAGGTAAGCATACTAACTACTATGTCACACGGTTCCTGTTGGTGCATATACTTGTATAATATTTATATTATTGGTTTGATTTTAATTTTATGTAACATTAACCTATCTGAGATGATTCAATAATCAAAAATTGACTTTGTAATTTTCTTATTAAAACAGTTGTTCTACTTCGTTTTTATGGGTTGATCATTTTTTATTTTAAATATGTTATTATGCGTATTGTATCGTTATCGTCTTACAAAGAACCGTTATACCTCGTCTTGCTAATTCTTTTCATGGTAATGTTCACCTCTTTCATTTCTTTTACTTCATCATCTATCTGTTATATTCCGCCAATGCCCTGATATTCCAAGTAGTACAGCGAAGTAAAAGACAATTTTCCACGCCTTGAGGCCTTTTGGTTAGGCTTATGGTGTTGGGCCCATAATTTCTGCAACTGCTATACTGTTTTCTGGGAAAGATGTCTACCATTTATTTCCTTCTGTCCCGGAGGTGACACAGAAGAGTGTTGAACAAAAGTATAAAGAGTTCATTTGACGTCAAAGAGAAAAAATATAGATCCACCTAACAAGAACATCATACTGAAAAATATTGGTCAATCAGGTAAATATAGTTGAAGGGCATGAAACATGTTGGGCATGTGAAAAGACAAGAATGTCTGGAAACGATAACTGTGGAGGAAGGTGTACAGGTAAAGTGGAGAAGAGGCAGTCCAGAATGTTGGTTGATCAGGATATGACAGACAATTTACACATAACGGCAGCAACAGATTCAAGATCTCTAGATTACCAATGACTTCAAAATTGTTCAAAGAGCAAGCCAATGTATGATGATGATGATGATGATGATGATGATGATGATGATGATGATGATGATGATGATGATGATGATGATGATGATGATGATGATGATGATGATGACGGTGATGATGATGATGACGGTGATGACGATTATGATGATTCCCCCATATTTTTATATACTAATCAGCACTCGATGTGTGATGTGTAAACATCAATCAAGCCATCTTAACTATCCAGAACATTCTATGGTATACATTTAAAGCGTAATCGACATGTATTTACGACGGGGCTTCAAGTGAAAAACTTAACTCTGTTTTTTACCCTAATGTGGGGGGGGGGGGGGTTTCCCGGGGTGGTGGTGGGGGGTGTGAATATATTCTTTAAAAACAAGTCAAGGACAAATGTATCATTTTTCGATGTAGTCACCACTGCCGTTCAATGAAAGTCCTCCAGCGCCGATAAAATGTTTGGATTCCTGTAGACGAATTGACTCTGGGGTTACTATTCTGTGTGCCTGGCCCAGTAAAGAACAGACTGTCACGAAAATCACGCCGTTTTGAAATTTCCTTCTCCACTCACACACTTGCCGGTCTCTCTGGCCGAGGAGTTGCAACACTTTCTCCGTAATCCCGTTTATTACGCAGAGTCTCGTAGCGGGCGAGAGCTGGGAGCGGTTTGACCCCCGCTGGTGACTTGCGGGATAACTGAGCCGGCCGCGCTCAGAAAGCAATGGCAAACTACTGAGCGTAATCTTGCCAAGAAATCAACATACAGCTGAAAGATGCGGCTGTTGACAGCGATGTCCTGTAAAGGAGATGCGAATTTAACAAAAAAAAAAACACACACACACACACACACTTACTGGACAGACAGGTAGGCATCACCATACTGGACCTTCATTGGCCGATGAATTTCTGTAGCTTTTCCATTCACTGTACAAAAAACGAATAACAGAATGCTGCTCCTCTTTGGTGAATGTTAAAAGTGGGCGGCCATCTTTAAACTGAGGTCACCGACTTCGTTTGCACCGATATGTCATGTGCTTAACACTCTTGACATTTTAACAACAATATTGACAGGTTACAAGACAATAACTTGGTGATTGTAATTTCTATCACACATTTAAGGTTTTCATGTGAATCCCCCTCGTATAAATCACTAAAGAAAAAATGCTGCGCTTTTAAGCCTACATGTTATTTTAACATTTTAGAATATCGAGATCTTAACAACGAAGAAGACTGGCTAAGAAACAACATTATGTCTCCAAAACTTACATACTTGAGCCATATTAAAAGTCGCAGTTACTTGGAAAGAACATTGATGAAGGGCGTGGTTTCTGGAAGAAGAGTCACGAGTTTACCAGCGCTAAGATGGACACAAGGCAATGCAGACACCTTCTTCAAATAATTTCCCCCTTCCAAGCGCATGAAAATATCTACCTCAAATATTGGTCTGCCTAAATTAGCACATATAAATTATCGCCATCATCATTTGGTCCGCCTGCTGGCGTAGGCGTTCATGTCTCTCCATAGATCTAGGTCTTTGGTGTTCTGGATCAGTTATGTTGATGAAATTCCTCCATGCCACCGTCTTTGTCCATCCATCATCATTTCTCTTGGTCTGACTCTGCTTCTTTTCCTGTTGATCTTTCCAGTTGCCATGATGTTCTGCAATGCATCTCTTCTCATCACATGGCCAAATAAAGCTGTTTATATCTTTGTTATTGTTGTATATAATGTTCTAGTTTCATTAGCCTATTTCAGGCAATTATTGTTAGTTACTCTGGCACTCTAACATTTGTCTAAGGAACCACATCTAGGTTGCTTCCAAGTTCTTCTTATTTTGTTCATTTACGTTCCAAGGTTCACTGAAATGTGGCAAAACAATTTCTATATGGCACTTCAACACACTCTATCATACATTTCATGATAGTGATTTATTGCGTACATACTTTTAATTTTCGGAAGAGCTGCTTCTGCTTGCCTTATTTTGCTCTTAATCTGTTACACATCTTTCATCTAATGTTATAATTGCCCCTACGAATTTCAATGTATCCACTTGTACTAAAATGTTGACTTACTCTTTCTTGTCTTGCGGACGTACCTCTGAGTGGGAGTGGGTTCGCCTGATGGCGAGGGACTTTGGTAATACCGAAAGCTAATCCACACGCAAAAATCATTCTAGTGAACCAGTGGTAATAACATGTGTGTGAACTACGTTTGAGTTCAAAGCGAGAAATCTGTTAAGCATTTTCCCTTCTATTGTTATCTCACATTTTGGTGTCACCTTTTTCTTTGATATGACCACTATTTAAATTTTCTTGATATACAAGAGTCCTTTTATTGCACTCTCTGTTACTATAATGTCCAAGGGTAGTTGCAGGTCGTTTGCATTTTGCGCCATACTGTGTCATCTGCATAGCTCTCAGTTGTTTATATTATAACCTTAAGTTCGTATTCCTGTCTTCTTTTTTTTTTTTTTGGGGGGGGGGGGGGGGGGGGGGTCTTTTCCATTATTATTTCGGTACAGAGAGAGAGAGGAGAGATCCGCTGAAAATACATCCCTGTCCTACTTATAGCTGTATTTGTTTATAATTGCTATCATCATTTCCCATTTTAATTGCTGCTACTTGTTTCTAGTAAACAGTCTTTATTATTCTGAGATCTTTCCCATCAATATAAAAAGCTGCAAAATTGAAATAACTTTCTCAAATAACGGTCTCCCGCCATTAGCATATGGAAATATCTCCCTCCGAGCGCACGGAAATATCTCCCTCCGAGTGCAGGGAAATATCTCCCTCCGAGAGCATGGAAATATCTCCCACCTAGTGCATCTCAAATAAGCGCATCTAGTCCCAGTAGGCCGGCTTCCTGGCCTAGAGGTTAGCAACTTTTCTCCGTAATCTCGTATACTCTCGTAAGTAACGTGACGACGGTGAGAATCAGCAGTGGTTCGAATCGTGTCGGTAACTTACGGGGTATGTGAGCCGGCCGCTCAGAAAGCAATGGCAAACTACTGAGCGCAATCTTGCCAAGAAATCAACAATCAGCTGAAAGATACTGGTGTTGACAGCGATGTCCTGTAAAGGATATGCAAACATTTTTAAGTCCCAGTAGAGTTAGGGCGAAAGAATTCGCTATGTCAGAAACTCAAGCAGTACATCAAAATGAATGCAGTTGACTACCGTATGTTCTGAATAAAACCGTTGCAAGCATCTTCCAGTTTTCTGTATGCAAACATGTTCTTGATTATATATTCAAACAATAGATTTTATTTTTTTTTAGATTCAGAAAGTCTCCCCAGTTTTTGCACGAGTTTCTCGCACTGAATTACTTCTAAATGTCCTCAACGGAGTTGAATGGTAGGCGGTCCTGCGTGCCCATTTCTTAACTCTTTATACAGTTCGCTCGTTCATTCTTTCATTACATATACCTACTAACAAATTACACACATAAAACGAGGAAATTATGTGCACTGGTAGAACGATTTACAGTAGCGCATTAGTTATAACTCAAAGGATAAATATCGTCTCAACATAACACGAGAAGGATAATATAATAACTCTGTATTGTTGCAAGATCATTTCTGACTAATTTCCAAATAAAGATTAAAACTGGACATCAAGCTGCTCGTCTTATCTCATGTCATCTTGTTTCTCTTGTGCCTTGCAACTAACTAACAAACATATTTGTTTGAGGGTTTCAGAGTTAAACTAACAAGGTGAGGGACTATGACGAAGTTGTTAAAAACCGGGCCAATGTTTCCAGAGTCGTAAATCTGTGTTTGTTTTCAAGGCAAAGGAAAGTTGAATTGCACAGCGATATCAACTGATATCTAGTCAACAGAATTTGGTTGTATTTAGGTCAACTTAAAGATGGATCGTGGAGTGATAACAACTGATATCAAGTAGAGATAAACTGAAGTGGTGCAAGAAAAGTCCACCGTCACCGTATAAAAGTGTATGCAGTCTCGTCTCATCTCGAAAAGTCCACCGTCACTGTATAAAAGTGTATGCAGTCTCGTCTGATCTCGAAAAGTCCACCGTCACTGTATAAAAGTGTATGCAGTCTCGTCTCATCTCGAAAAGTCCACCGTCACTGTATAAAAGTGTATGCAGTCTCGTCTGATCTCGAAAAGTCCATCGTCACTGTATAAAAGTGTATGCAGTCTCGTCTCATCTCGAAAAGTCCACCGTCACTGTATAAAAGTGTATGCAGTCTCGTCTCATCTCGAAAAGTCCACCGTCACTGTATAAAAGTGTATGCAGTCTCGTCTCATCTCGAAAAGTCCACCGTCACTGTATAAAAGTGTATGCAGTCTCGTCTCATCTCGAAAAGTCCACCGTCACTGTATAAAAGTGTATGCAGTCTCGTCTGATCTCATCTTGTTCCTCTTGTACCTTACGATGTCCAAGTGAAGCATGCACAGCGGGAGAGTGCCCGTTATGGGCTTCATGTATCGAGATTCTCATGAACTGCTTTTCCCTCTGTCCGTCCTTTACGTGGCTGGCCTCTTCTTTTGTTTCCATTTGGTCTGTCAATCAATCAATCAGGTGCCGTCTCCACAATGAAGGTTGGTTGCAATGGATCTCCAACACTGTCTGTCTCTCACCCTGACTGTACATTCTGTCGGATTGATGTTCGTCCATTTCTTCATGTTATCTTCCCACTTGTATCGTTGTCTACCTCTTGTTCGCTTTCTCCCAACCTTGCCCTACTGTATGGTTTTTGTAAGAATATGATGTCTTTTAACGTGGCTGAAATACTTCACTTGTCTCTTTTTTATTTCTTTCATCAACTCTCTTTTCATTCCCAATTTTTCAAGAACCTTTGTATTTGATTGTTTTTGTTTCCATGAAATATGACATATTCTTCTGCGTATCCACATCTCCAGGGCCGCTATTCGGCTTTCTGGTAGCTTTTTTTTTTTTTTCAATGCCCAGGCTTCCTCGCCAAACAATATTGTTGAATTTACGTAGCATTTGACAATTCTAATGTTTAATTCGTTGTTAAACTCTCTAGGTCAGTGGTTCTCAACCTTTTTTGGCCCGTGCCACCTTCACCATATTTTCAGACGGTCATTCCCCACTCCCCACCCCCCTTTCGTATTTCTTACCTTAAACCCCCCCCCTTTTTTTACACAGTATACGTAATAATGGCAGCTAAATTCAATAGCAAATACTAAAACAAGTATAGACGTCCACATAAAACATGATTTGTGGGTCTACTAACTTTATAAAATGAATTTTAGAAGCGTGAGACGTACAGAACCGTAAAGTATGAAGGGAAAAACAATATCAAGTAATCGATTCTTGTATTAACGCGATTTTGAAATAATCTTAATCCCCCCCCCCCCTTGGAAACCCTAAACCCCCCCCCCCCCCCAACCGGTTTAGAACCACTGCTCTAGGTACTAATACTGATTGCATGCTGCTGAAATCATTGTTTGGCCATTCCTATTCTCTTTTTAATTTCTATTCCATTTCTGCAATCATCTGTTATTACATGTCCACGATAGGAGAAACGTGTTACTTGTTCTAGTATCTCCCGATTTACTGTGGTGTTCATTGATGACCTTTCCTTTCCACTGCTAATTATTTTAGTTTTAGTTTTTTGAATGATAATATCTAAGCAACACTCTACATTATGCCTGTTTACTTGTTCCACTAGGTTTTGTAACTCTTGCTAGCTTTCTGCTAGTAACGCTTTATCGTCTGCATACCTAAGATTTGGTCTGTACATCATTGCTTGTTATGGTATACTGTTAGCTGGCCAAACCATTTAACTTGTTGTTTGTATACAGTTATAAAACATCCCTTTCGTAAGCGTACAACTAGAATAGTCATCATGCGAGTATTGACTGGTTTACGGCACATATTAGGTTATGTCTTCTTCGTCAAAATAAGACTGAGAAACAAATTCACTGGTATCAACGGACACTTAGAGAAGGAGAAATAAATTCACTGGTATCGATGGGCACTTAGAGAAGTAGAAGATGGAAGTAGAAATTAGAGGACAGATCATCAAGTAGCAGGTTTTTACAGACTGGTGCTCTCATCATGTCCAGCTGAACAGATTATCGATTCTTTCTCAGTTTCCCTACTGCAGGAATTTTATGTTCAAGTTTTTTTTTCTGTATCCCCTGTCTATCCTAGGGCTGGCTGACCTCTGCCTTTTTCTTCCAGAAGCCCTGGCTTTAATCAGAATTATTTTCAAACTATTGTGATCTGAAACATCGTCAATTACTCCAGTGTAGGAGATGTGTTGCTGTTAAAGAGCCAGTTTTCTTAGATTTCAGATTGTCTAGAATCCCAGTATTTTTATTATGTTTCTTTGTCCACGATATTCTAAGAGTGTTTCTGCAACATTTAAGTTCAGTACATACATACGTTGCCATAGAGCAACGCGCACTCACTAGATAATATACAAACTGAAAGCTATAGAGGCCAACTCCAAGTCGTCTTCAAATTTTGAAGGAGCAAGTGTACTTTAACGCTCGGCCAAGAGGTGTCTATTAGGTCGTGCATCAAAATACACTTGTTCAGCTTTAAATTACTATTAACTTTCATGATCGGACATTTTCTCACAAAGGGTAGCTTGCGAAAAGCGGTTTTGAGAATACGTACTCTAATAATCTTTTAAATGTCAGTCGTCAGATATTAAATGGTATTGTCGCAAATTAACGACGATGTGCAGAGGGTCTCTTTATAAAGGCAAATGCTTCAGTCACGATATCAACGAGTATGATCACTGCCAAGGAGGAAGCAATACATAGAAATAGAGCAATTAATGGAGGCATGGCATATGGTTTATAATAAAGAGAAATTTCGTAAAACTAGTATAGGGGGAATGGAATGTAAATGAACAAATTAAGAAGAAATTAGAAGCAACAGAGATGTGGTTCCTGAGACGAATGTTGAGAATTCCATGGACTGCCAGAGTAAAAAACGACGACTGCCTGAAACAGACTAATGAAACTAGAACATTATATACAACAATAAGAGAGAGAGACAAACAGCTTTCTTTGGTCATGTAATGAGAAGAGAGGCATTGGAGAACATCGTGACAACTGGAAAGATCGAGGGGAAGAGAGGCAGAGGCAGACCAAGAGAAATGATGCTGGATGGATTGAGACGGTGGCACGGAGGAATATCAGCAACAGAGTTGATCCAGAAAACCAAAGACCGAGATCTGTGGAGAGCCATGAACGCCTACGCCAGCTGGCAGGGGACTTGATGATGAATATAGGGGGAAAGTTCTGCCCAGGGAAAAGCTACTGTAAATTTGTGGTGATTCTTAGAATGCAGACTATTTCATGGAGAAATATAAGTCAGAAAGCTATCGTAGTAACATAGAATTGGCGTATATTTAAACATAAACATTTTTTTTAAAGGATTTCAAAGGCAAATTATCGATATCATTGCACCAAGTTTTATCCCATACGACTCGGTCTCTTTCCGCAAGGCGTCCTACCGAAAGTGTAACACGAACTCCGTAGCTCCAGCGATGACCGCCAGGAATCTGCGAAAACAATTGCACTCGTTAATTTAATTACGGAGTCCGCAATCGAACTCATGGCCTTCGAATCGCAAGGCTGACATCGTAAACACATTAGTTGTAGCTCCTGTGTAAGTTGTAAGACACAACACAAACTGTGATATAATCCTGAAATTGTAACCTTAGACGCAAACTCCAAACACAGAAAACTTTACTTCAAATATGGGAAGCTGTTACGTCTTTAAAAACTTAAAATGTATCACACATGTGGCCTCTTTTTTTTTGGGGGGGGGGGGAGAGGGGGGGGTGTTTATTAAACATCAAAAGGAGCAGGCAGGATGTTTCGGGTGCTGAGAGTGAGAGTGAGAGAAGGGGGAGGATAGAAACTAAGAGACAGAGAGTGAGACGGGCAGGGAGGGAGAGAGAAGAGAAGAGAAGAGAAGAGAAGAGAAGAGAAGAGAAGAGAAGAGAAGAGAAGAGAAGAGAAGAGAAGAGAGGAGAGAAAAGGAGATGAGACGAGAAGAGAAGAGTAGACAAGAGAAGATAATTTCATCTCTATCTGAAACAGCGCCATCGTAATCCAACCACACTTGCTCCATAATATCGTGCTCGTGACCTGAACGTTGGCCATGCACCACATAAAACGAGTTTGCTAACAACATTTCTAGAGAGCGGACAAGAAATAGGCTAAAGATCAGACGAATGTCAGAAAAAATACTGCGAGACAGATTGTAGTCATGTGTGCATGTAAGCTTCGCTGTGAAACCTTGAGTTAACCATATCAAGTGTTACGGAACTAACTAAAGTTTCACAGAGACTGTGATTTCTGTGCTGAAGTAAGGAAACGTGTGTGTACTTTTATAATCTCAGAATATTATGTGTCATAACACACAGCTGTGTATCACATGTTACAGCATTTCCATGTAACTTTGATAGATATAGTTTCCTCTTTATTCCAGGACATGTATTGTTTTGAAATCTGTGAGCTGAAAGTTTGCTTGCAGTGTGTTGTTTCATTTAGTTTCAAATGTGAATCCTGTGAAGTGTTTTCGTCAGTCTGGGTAAATGACTGTTCAGTCTGTTGTGTTATTTTCTTATCAGAAACAGTTGTGTTTTCTTAATCAAGATAGTAAGAAATATACAGGTATTGATTGTCACTTAATGAAGTATTGGAAAGAAGTAGAGATCAGAGGGCCGTGGACCGAAGTACACTCACTTGTTTCTACGCTATCGACTTGTAGAAGCGACGGGTTTGAATCCAGGTGTAGCCATTCTAGCTTTCAATTTCCATATCCTTAGTCATCTCATCTCATCTTGTTCCTCTTGGCCCTCTCGGTGTCAATGTGAAGCATAAACAGCGGGAGAGTGCCCTTTGATGGGTTTCATATATCCTAATTCCCGTCGTTTATATGGTCGCCCTCTTCTGCTGGTTCCGTTTCGGCCTGTAAATCATTGCTTGTTGTGGTATACTGTTAGCTGGTAGCCTAGTTATATGGCCAAACCATTTAACTTGATGTTTTCTGATTAAATCTAGCGCTACTAAATCCCCCACTTTAATCCTGATTTCTTTATGTTCTAATTCCTCTTCTGGATGCATTGAGAATTCTTCTCAGGAATCTCATTTCCGTTGTGATTTTTTTTCTTTTTGCGTCGATCATTGTCCAGGTTTGACATTGGTAACATAGAGTTGGTAGGAAGATTGTGTTGTAGGGTGCATTTTTAGTATCAGCTGATGTGTGTTTGTTCTTCAGTGTTGGTGCCATTTGTCAAATGAATTGGTTTGCCTTATTGTATCAATTTTCGATCTCCTCTTCTGATTTGCCATTTGATTATTATTGAAGCTCTTTACTTGTTTCAAGGGAGGGGGGGGGGGTGGGCTCTCTTAGATGAATCTGCGTTGTTGATTCTTCTTTGGTTATAGTCATTAGCCGTGTTGTACTTCTGCTAATGTTCATATTATGTTCCTTACACGTTTCGTTTAGGAAATTTATGTGGAGTTGTAATTATGCTTCTGATCTTGCTATTAGTGTTTGATCGTCCGCAAATAGGAGTTCTCTAATGGTGTAATCCGCTGTTGGTTTGTTTATATTCTATTCGTAATGCGGTCTCTGTTTGGCGGTTTCTTTACATATGCTGTCTATATAGGTTATGAACAAAAGAGGATAGTGAGGGGCGCAGGGGAGGGGGGTAGGACACAGCCTTGCTGTACTCTGGATGTTATAGTGAGGCGTTCTGGCCGTCCTTCGTTTGTTCTTAATGTATATTCACTGTACATCCTTGAGTGTATCCTCTAATCTCTACATCTTCTCTGTATTTCTATAAGTACCAGTCAGTACATGTATATTTATTTCTCAATCTCTGACAATAACCTCCAGTTTTCAACAACAATTAATATTTCTGTGTACTACAAGGTAATAACAACTGTCTCGTTGTTGGCTCAATTTTCTTATAGGCTTCATAAGTGTGCTGCTCATTTCATGGAAGGTTCTGGAAACAGAGGCAATGACAGCGCATTGTCTTGAAATTTTTGCGCTGGTTGTTGAGGTTGACGAATATTATTTTTCCTCATTAGAATTCGACGTGACCAGATCATGATACTTCTCTTTATTTTCTTAAACTACTCTATGCAAAGCATGTGTCATGCAGGTTACGTACACCTTTTTTAGGGGTGAAAAAAAGAGGGTGGGGGAGAGAATGCAGCACACTCAGATGTGTTACTGTTTTCACCATGTATAAAGCTGCATTTGTTACGGAACAAAAGAGAAAGCAGCGGCTGCAGCAGGATATAATAATATGATGCATTTGTTACTAGTACCCTGAGGCAGACCAAGAAGACGGTGAGAGATAATATACATACAGACCTACAAGCACTTGGAATCAACGACTGGCAAGAGAAGGTCAACCAGAGAGACGAATGGAGACGGATTGTAACTGCAGCAAAGAACCTCAATGGCTCGGAACGCTAAAGAAGCAGAAGAAGAATTTGTTACCAGTGGCAGAATAGTTTACCCCTTCACCCATTGCAGCCACAGAAGGTTTATAGCACTCTCTAATAGCACAGCAATTGTTGAATGATTATCTCTCTCCAACATTTTAGGTTTTTCTCTACTGTGATCTTCTTTTACAATCCCTACAACAATATTATCTATGTATTACACAGAAATATCAACTGGGGAATTCCTTGAGGTCACTAAGACAGTTCATCAATAAACGCACATGTAGTGTTTGGCGCTGATAGAAGTGAGAAGACGGAAGCAGACTAGAGCATGCACCAGGTAACATAACATCTGAAAGCTATAGTTACCAACCGGGATTCGCACCTGTGACCTCCAAATGATGACGGCATATGGCTGCAGGAACAAGTGTACTTCGAGGCATGACCAACTAGACACCTCCAAAAGTGTCTTCATTAGCCAGGTCTATCACACACATGAACCCACAACTAATGAATTGGACAGAATTTGTATTTTGCCATTGTGATAGCAACATAGGTCTCAGAAATGTTTTCTTAAAAACCAGCTTAGGTAAAAGAGAAAAAAAAACAACAAAAAAACACACACACACACCACACACACACACACACACACACACACACACACACACATACACACACACACACACACACACACTCACACACACACATAACCACATCGGACCGTGATGTTGACTATGTACCTCCGTTCAACGTCTTTATTTTCATCAATGGAAATCCATGCCTAGTTGCACAGTACTAGAATTTAACTTACGTATAACGTCTTTGTAGCGTTATTTCACTGGGTATGGGCTGTTATACCTCTCAAAACACGTC
This sequence comes from Cepaea hortensis, assembly GCA_963921405.1. Taxonomy (NCBI): domain Eukaryota; kingdom Metazoa; phylum Mollusca; class Gastropoda; order Stylommatophora; family Helicidae; genus Cepaea; species Cepaea hortensis. Next base: position 34,377,975 of record OY992888.1, read on the forward strand.
CTTAAACACTGGTTGTTGATTTTATTTGAAAGTAGAGGTTCTAGAATATTGGAAATGAAAAGAGAGTTGATGAAAGAATTAAAAAACAAACAGGCATCTGAAATATTTCGGGCACGTTGACTGATTCAGTGGCGATCAACAAGTAGGGTTAGATTAACCATAGTGCACAATCAAACGAATGCGTATTATCATGTACATTTCCGTTCACTGGGCATTTACATTTCGGAAGATACCACGAAACAAACCAAATAACACGATGAAAATAGTGTGGGTATATATCGCCCTTCTGTCCAATTGGGAGGGAGATTTGGCGATATATTATCCTACGGCAATTTTTTGCGCTCGCTCGCTTTGAACTCAAGTCCACACTATTTATAGCAGTGCTGGACTGAGTTTTGCGTGTGGATTACCTTCCCCTATTAACAGTGTCCCTCGCCATCAGGCGAACCCACTCCGACTTACTGGAGGGTAAGGCTGAAGACAAGCGATAAACAAGCGATAAACAACATTACAAATGGGAAGATAACATCAAGAGATAAACGAACAGCAATCTGACAGAATGTACAATCACGGATAGTGGTGGGAATTGCCTGGCCGACAACCCCTAACAACATTGCCACCATCTTGCTCTTCACGATCTATAGGCTTCTCGATTTCTTTGGTTTGAAGCTCATCCTGCTCCAGCGAATCAGTTTATCTGTTCTGAGGAGCATGCTGCGAGTATGGTTCTACTTCGGTGTCAGGATTGTCGTGTCGTCCATGAAGGCCTTCTGTGGTGGCATTTTGCTTTCCTCACTGAGTTTAGGACATTTTGCGTAGTCGTAGAATAATATCGGCGAAATATACACGTGATTAAAGTGAAAGTTTATAATTTTGCAATAGTACATCCGTCATGCCTTTTATTCTCGTTGTTTTCAGAAAACGAACAATGGGGACACAAATCTTGCTGACTGTGGCACTCATTTTTATGGCAATACCAACTGACATCACTGCCAAGACAATTGTCTTTTACCCTCCCCCACTTACCAGTTATTTCGTCTACCAGAGCAACGTGGCTGGAGCTCTCGCCAGGATGGGTCACGACGTGTGGATCTGCGTGCCAGCCTCACTCATAGAGAAACACCTTGTCCAGGATAAATCTGTAAAAATTCTAACGTACGGGGAATATCTAGGGGACATTGTGAAGCAGATATACGAAAACACGAAAATTGTTGATGTATTCTGGGAAAATGAAACTACGTCGGTATTAAAAGCCGGCTTTGATCTGAGTGCTGTATTTGTCAAAATCGCAGACAGTGTTCTTGCTGACCAATCGTTTGTGGGGAAAGTGAGAAGCCTGAAGCCTGATTTAATTGTGCTCGAGTCGATTCTATTCAATATGAACATGATTGTGTTGCCGTATATGTTGGATGTTCCATATGCATTAATTGGGACTTTCCATGATCCGTTAGTCGCCAAGATCCCGTTCAGTCCAGCAACAGCACCTTACCCAATTTACGACAAAAGCGATAGGATGACATTCTTTCAGAGACTTCACAATACTTTGATTTACCTATTACACATGTGTTATGATATTTTTTATGACAACAATCTGGTTGCCAGGTTTGCTCCACACAAACCATACAAGTCCATCAGGGATCTGGCTGCAGAATCTGAAGTTTTTATTTCTGAAGTTGACCACATACTGGACTACCCAAGGACAACATTGCCAAATACAAAACTGATAGGGGGATCGTCTGCATCGCCTGCCAAACCATTAACTGGCGCGTTCCGAAAATTTGTGGACGAGTCTAAGAATGGCATTATCGTCATGTCTTTCGGAGGTTCTGTTGCCAGCGTGCCTTCTTACATTGTAACTAAAATGGTTTCCGCTTTCAGACAACTCGATCTCAGAATCGTCTGGAATATTAACATAATCTCTCCTGACACGAAACAAATCATGACGTCCAAGTGGATACCACAAAATGATCTTCTAGGACACGAGAAAACCAAGCTGTTTATTTCCCACTGTGGAAAGAATGGACAGTACGAAGCTCTCTACCACGGCGTACCCATTCTCTGTCTGCCTATATATGGAGACCAACCTTATGACGCAGAAAGAATTCTAGTCAAGCAACTTGGCCTTCGTGCTGACATGAGAAAAGCTAGTGCAGAAGAACTGGCTTCATTGATGAAAGAAATACTTAATAATAATACATTTACTGAAAACATGAAGAAAGCTTCCCACCTTTACAAAGAATTGTATAAAGAACCAAAACAGGAGGCAGCGTACTGGCTGGATCATGTGATTAAATATGGCGGAGAATATATGAGATCAACAGGGCAGCTGATGCCGTGGTATCAGCTTATGATGTTAGACGTTATTGCATTTCTTTTGGCCATTATTGTATGCGTCTTCTTGCTGATATATTTCTTCTTTAAATTGAGCTATCGTGTTATCAGAGGTACTCAGCGGAATGTCAACAAGAAAACAGAATAATTCAGTGCAGACTTGTTTCCATTTAACATTGTATGTTATTATTCTGAGTCTTTTCCCTTCCATTTTAGTATCCCGCAGCACTGTAGTCATTTCATCAAGGTTTAGTTTACCCACTGCTTTGGTTTAGTCTATGAAGCACAAATATAAGTCTTTCCGTGTCGCAAGCGTGTTTATGTTCGCTAATTTCCGTTTTAATTGCCCTTGGTGTTGTTGTTATACTTCTGAGTAAAATGTTGGTGACATAACTTATGTGATTGTAATTATCCACATTCAATTGATCATGGTCATTTGCTAAGGCTATATATAAATAGAGATGCCATCATATAAAAAGATAACATCAAATGTTATTCCAAATTCCCCTGTTACCTCTAATTTCTGTTCTGTGATTTCATCTGGCTGAGCCGCCTTTTCTTTCTTCATTTGTTTGTTAGCATCAGTGACGCCTTATATTAGTATTAGCAGTCTTGCTAAGTAACATTTTTATGTTTCATCTGCTCTGTCGTCATCATATAATTCTCTTATTCATTTCATATCGTTATTATATTACCTTCTACCATTAATATACTTCATGTCTTTGGACTTTATCCAAATCACAAGTTCGCAAAATCAACACCTGTGAGATGAGATGCCTGAGGAGAGCTGACAACTTAATAATCCGAGACCCAGTAAGAAATGCTGTTATCAGACAGACTGTGGGATCAACATCTTGTGCCACATTTATTGAAAGACAGAAGATCAAGTGGTTTGGCCATGTTGTTAGAATGCAACATCAGTAACTACCATCACTGGCCTTACATCAAAGATCATCTGCGGAGAGACCAAGATGACGCCCAAGAAGAAAATGGATTGACGACATCAACGACATTGTACAATCACACGGAATGACACTATCCAGTGCCGCCCGTCAGGCGCTGGTGTGCAAATTATTTCTCCCCGCGACGCTTGACGGCAGAAATGGATGATGATGATGATGATGATGATGATGATGATGATGATGATGATGATGATGATGATGATGATGATGATGATGATGATAATGATGATGATGATGATGATGATGATGATGATGATGATTGATGATTGATGATGATGATGTCTTTGATTTCAAATATTCTTATTTAAATTTTGTTTGGCCAGTCTCCCCGGCTGAGGGGTAAGCAGCTTTCTCCGTAACCCCGAATACTCTCGTGGTTGACGTGAGCGCACGAGAATTTGAAGGGGTTCGAGTCGCGCCAGTGACTTACAAGAATATGGAGCCGGTCGCTCAGAAAGTCGTGGCTGAAAGATGCTGGTGTTGACCGCAATATCCTGTAACAGGATGGAAACGCGTGGGGGGGGGGGGGGGGAAGAGAGAGAAAATAAAATTTTGTTTGCGTGCCTGTCACATCACTGATGAATCTGTGTATTGTTTTAGTTGTTGTAATATAATTATGTTATTCTAACGACAGCGTCTTAATAGCAACAAGGCAGAATTATCTACAGGCAATGATGGATACAGTAGTTGTAGAGAGTGAAAGAATGGGCCTTAGTTTGATTAACAGAAACACAGACGTCATTGTGATATTAAAGAAAACGATTGTGCCTAAATGTGCAATTAACGTACATGACGTTATTTTGAGGCAAATACAGACATTCATATATCTAGGCACATGGATAACATCAGATGGAAGATGCATCACTGTATAAAGGGCCGAATAGGACAAGCAAACACTGCATTATATCGAATGAAGAACGATTTGTGCAATAAGTCGCTGTACTTGAGAGATCGAGGAAGACAGCGTGAGAAGATTCATGACAGTCTTGTGTCATGACACGGAAGTGAGTCAGCACACGAATTGATCCACGATGTTGGAGATCGTAATTTGTGGAGAGGTATGATCGCCCACTCCAGCCGGCAAGGCACCGGATGATGATGATGAATATAATTAAATTTTTTTTTTTTTTTTGCGCTGTTCAATTAACCAATTTTCTTTTAGTTAGATTATACGTGCATATATTTTTTTCTTTATTTATATTAACATATCTTTTTTTGTCATTCTTATTTAGTTCTCTTTAGAACGCCGGACTCTCATTCGGGAGACCCGGGTTCGATCCCCGGTATGGTGAGGGATATTTTTTTGTCGGGGGCAAAAAGAAAATCCTAACCTGCACAGTTCGCGGCGACTGCACTAGCCAGGCGGCCTTTATTTCTCAGGCTCAAAAACCCCTCTGCCATACACCACACGGTACTATATTGGCAGTAAATGACAGTTTATGACAGTTATGCCCAATCAAATTTGAGATTTCATAAACGATCCATTTCTTCTTAGTATTTTGGCTTCGTTCCTATGATTCTCTCTGTTTGTTTGATGAATGGAGATTTGCAGCATTTCCCATTGTTTATAAATGCTTTGTATTTTAGATACTCCATTGTATCTATTTCTCACAATCATTTCTGTAATATTTTTCAATGTTCTTTATATGATCTTCGAATAGCCAGGCTAGTAGTGGAGTAGGAGAGAAAGAGCATATGTATTGTAGGCGCAGCCTATAGGCGCAACGCCTTCAAGATGGCGGATGGGGTAGGATTGGTTGAGGGCGGGTTGGAAATTTGGGTAATGGAAAAAAATTTGGGTCATGAAGTGGCGGAAAAAAAGGTTGTCTGGGGGAAGTTTTTTTTATTTGGTCGAGTGTGGGTCGGGAAATGTTGTGGGATTTGGGTCATGAAAAAAAGTGAAAAAAGGTTGTACGGGGAAGTTTTTTTATTTGGTCCAGTGTGGGTCGGGAAATGTTGTTGGGTGTGGGAATGTAAAAGTAATTAAGGAAGAGTTGGGTGTTCGTGTCTGAATCGTCGGTACGTAAATGTTTTAAATGTTCATAAATGTGTGATGGTGTAGTGTGGGGTGATAAGGGGGTGTTATGTTCATAGTAGTTTATTCATTAAAAGGGAACCTTATAAAGTAATGGTTATGTTGTCATTTGATGGTAAGGGACTAATAGGTGCCCCTCCTGAAGGCGGACCAGTAGGAGCAGGTTGGAAATATAGGCGGGGGTGGGTATTTTTTTTTTTTTGGGGGGGGGGGTTGGCAGTGGTTAAAAATTAGCGGGGGAAGTTTGTGTGGGAAAATGTGTATGACATGAACCGGGTGTATGATGGAAAGAGTCATTACGAAAAATGTGTTAGGACATTCGGGGTGTACGAATAGAAGGAATAGGTGGCAGTAGTGGGTTAGTGAAATTATTTGATAAGGGGTGTAGCCTTCAGCTGACAAACTAAACGTAGGAGTCTGGTGTGAGGGGCTCTAGGGGTGAGTGATGTATGGAGGTTTCTGATATAGTATCTGTCTGGGGGGTACCAGAACACTGAAGAAAAACGAAGGAGTATCATTGTTAATACGCCTTACATCCCCCAGATGGGTCCTGTGGTGGGAAAACCAATATATCATGGTATTCATCTCCAGGAGCCTCGTTGTCAGATACATAACCAAAAAAGATACGTACACATAAAGACAGACAACTAAAGATAAGTACAAAACAGACAGACGGACACGTCCACGCATACACACACACACACACTTACGGACAGACAACCACACAACTAAAGTTAAGTGCAGGCATACAAACACACAGACACGCGTAATTACAAAGAACCAAACACACAGATACGAGTGCAGACACGCATACAAACAGACAGACACGTCCACGCATACACGCACACACACTTACGGACAGACAACCACACAACTAAAGTTAAGTGCAGGCATACAAACAGATACGTCCACGCATACACACACACACTTACGGACAGACAACCACACAACTAAAGTTAGCGTCCACGCATACACACACACTTACGGACAGACAACCACACAACTAAAGTTAAGTGCTGGCATACAAACACACTTACGGACAGACAAGTATACCCAGCGCAGCTACAGACAAAAAAAACGAACATAACGCTTGTTGAGCGAGAGTTAACACAGTTAACGAGTCAACTCTCGCTCAACAAGCGTTATGTTCGATGACCAAGTAGTCGACACCAAAACAGTCGAGACCACACCACCTTACAAACTCAGGCGAAGCAAGAAGATGAGTAGGATACCTACACCCAAGTGGGACAAATGGCCACGCAATTAAGAAAGTATTAGTATGACCCTAAGACGCCAGGGGCCTATGGTGGAGCCGCCGCCTTAAAAATAAATACTAAGCTGAAGAAAATAGATAAATGGTTACGTCATCAGGATACCTACACGTTACATAAACCGATCCGTCGCCGGTTCCAGAGACGTCAAACCATAACCGGTGGTATAAATCACCAATTTCAAGCCGACTTGATAGACATGAGACTACTACAAAGATACAACGATGGGATGTCGTACCTAGTGACTTGTATCGATGTGTTTAGTAAATATGCTTGGGCCATCCCGATCCAGAAGAAAACAGGGAAAGCTCTGGTGGTCGCTGTGAGTAAAATCTTTGGTGATAGCCAACCGATAAATTTTCAGAGCGATAAAGGTTCGGAATTCGTCAATCGGACCTTCTTAAAATTTCTGAAAGATCGAGGTGTGCACTTCTTTACCACCGAGAATGAAGATGTGAAGGCGGCGATAGTGGAAAGATTCAACCGGACCCTGAAAGAAAAAATGTGGCGTTATTTCACCAAGACCAATACACTGCGCTACGTCGACGTGATAGATAAATTGATCCAGAACTGCAATGGTTCGTATCACAGAAGTATTCGCATGGCCCCTGTCCAAGTCAACTATAGTAATCAAGAAGAGATGTGGAATAACTTGTATAAGCAGACATACGCCTCGCAAAAAGTGCATTTTACACCTGGGGATCGAGTCAGACTGGTTCAACCCAAACAACCTTTTAAAAAAGGGTATAAGCCCTCATGGACAGAAGAATTGTTTACCGTCAGTCGCATAAACCAGACCAGTCCGGTGACCTATGTGCTAAAAGACGATTCGGGACAGGAACTACAGGGCTCATTCTACAGAGAAGAAATACAACTAGTTGGAGACAAGCAAGTGTATCGTATCGAAGCAATCTTACAAGAAAGAATCAGGAGAGGTGGTGGGAAACAGTATTTAGTGAAGTGGTTTGGTTATCCCAATTCATTCAATAGTTGGATAGCTGACACACAACTAGATAGTTATGGAGACTAGTGGTGTGACTGAAGACAAGGTGAAAACTATTGTGGTGCGCCCACAACTGACAGATGGGGAAAGAACTTCGATCTGGTCATTCTTTGGACAACGTGTACCGCGGCCAGAGATTGTATTTCTGTGTCAAATGGTGGTTATAAATGCCGTAATTGCCGCTTGAATATTTCCTGAATGCTTTTTTTTAATTATATTATTATCGATATATTTTAGCCACGATTGATGATAATGCGTCAACTGTACCTGCCACCATTACACATCGACATTATCCGGTTTATACGACGAAACTCTGACAGACCACCTGTGTACAACACCCGTATGTTACAAGACATTAATAATACCACTTGTGGTCTGTACGTCTTGTATTTCTTGTTGATGAAATGCCGCGGGGCGACCATGTCACGTATCCTGCAACCATTTGGACACAGGCAATACGTGAACGACCGTCCCGTGTTTCGATTGGTTACTCCATGGTTAAAAAAGACAAGTCCAGACCTGTTTAAAACTAGATAAATTCATCGTTATAAACTGAGACGACCACTCGTCTTTTTGTGTCTACAACGAGCAAGATGTCTACATCCAAGTGGTTATTCATACCAAGACCTGTTGATATGCCCAGACAGCTAGGCAACAGTTTGAAAGCGGTGACAGTTTCTACAGACAGAGGAACGACGACACTCCATATACACCAGTATTATGATTCTGAGATGATGTATCCTTCCAATGTGGGAATTACACTTACGAAAGCAGAGTTTGAATCTCTCGTCTCGATGAAGGCTGACATTCTAGCTGGTTTTGAGAAACTAAGTTATGATGACCAAGCTACATACAAGCCAGAGCAGTCTACCGACAGTCAAGACAGCCCTCTGAAAGACCAGACATCTTTCTACAATAATTAAGTCCCTCTGCTCCGTTTGGGTCGTAAACGAACCCAGTTTTAAAATGTAATTTGATGTTGTATACCAATAAAAACAGTTTGAAAAATGTTACATTTTTGTTTTGTTTTTAATTTTGTCTCTCTGTATTATTGTATGGTTTTCTTGTCTATATGTGTGTTTGTGTGTCTCTATTCATCCCCTTCTCCGACAAAAAAATAAAGACAACCACATGAAAAACAACCACTTGCAACAATCAACCACCAAAAAACTTGCTTTCACTATTTTATTACCACAATATGTGTGTTCACAACATATTCATCAAACCAGTTTAGTAATATATCATAAGAAAAAATCAATGACATACATGATTATTGTAGTTGTAATGATATGTCACCTAGACATCAACCTATCGGGAACTCGGGCACATGAAATAGGTAAAAACATATGTATATTTGGTGTCTGTACGTTGTTGGATGGCATAGGAATGAATGTCATGTTCGTGTACTGTGTTGATAAACTCATCAGAGTCGTGTCTGTTATTTATTAGCGCTGGAAAATCTAAAACAGAACTATTGTTAAATGACGCATGATAGAATCTAAGATCTTGTGTTTCTCTATGTCATAACACTAAATGAAAGCTAAAGTTTATCTTAAAGCGACAAATTTGGGCTTTGAAAATCTTATACAACGTATCTGTCCACTTGATAGGTTTTTGTATCTCCGGGCTAATAAAGAATGTGTATGTCGATAACCAGTTGTTAATCTTGTGATGTGTCCTGATAGCTTCCCAATTTTATCTATATGTTTGTTGAATATCAGGTGGAAGGATGTGTAGTGTCTCTGGTTCCCCGGCTGCTAAGATGGCCGCTTCGTCGTCTATCAGTTGTTCAAGAACATCCTCGTCTGGATGTGTCTGAGTGTTAGTTATGTTGGTTTCAGTTGGTGGTGTCGTCGGGGCTGTTGGTGGTGGAGTCGTCTCTGTTGTTGAAGTAAATGGTGTATTCATGGGTGGGTGATGGTGTATTCGTATGTGTCTTTGTAGATTGCCTTTTCTGTTATACCCCTTATCACATAACTGACAGGGGATATTCTTGATCTTTCACACCATGAGTGAGTCGACTGTGGCGAGTAAGGTTATATTTAGTACTGAAGGCTTTGTCGCATATTGAACACATGAAACTAGCTTTGGTGGCCATATCGATAAACTAGTAGATGAATAAGTCACACACTTGATTTTCTTACAACACCAAAAAGTTCTGTTGTATACAATATATGTTTCACTGTTTTATCAGAGGCCGACGACACGAACAATGCTAACCGAATCACACCAGTCTGCTTCATAAAAATACCTCTGTAGCTAACCAAGTCAACACGTGAACAATATCTGCTCACTACACTAAGCGACTTACAACCTGTTTCACAAAATACCTCTGTAGCTAACCAAGTCAGCACGTGAACTGCTGTAGAGCGACAGAGGAGACGCCGTCTATTTTATACACTGGGTCTGCACACGACCCTATATAGCTGACGTGGCAGTTTTGTAGACAGGCTTGTCTCGCGCAACCACCCTCCTGCTTTCCCACAAACCGATGACTCATGCTACCACTTAATGACTTGTGTATATGGCGCTGATAATGTAGGGGTTTCTCGGACATCCGCGTTCGTTACCATAAAGGGGTATGTGGTGTCCGTAAGTGTGTCTGCACTCGTATCTGTGTGTTTGGTTCTTTGTATGTACGCGTGTCTGTGTGTTTGTATGCCTGCACTTAACTTTAGTTGTGTGGTTGTCTGTCCGTAAGTGTGTGTGTGTGTGTGTGTGTGTGTGTGTGTGTGTGTGTGCGTGTGTGCGTGGACGTATCATTTTTGGTTATGTATCTGACAACGAGGCTCCTGGAGATGAATACCATGGTATATAGGTTTTCCCACCACAGGACCCATCTGGGGGATGTAAGGCGTATTAACAATGATACTCCTTAGTTTTTCTTCAGTGTTCTGGTACCCCCCAGACAGATACTATATCAGAAACCTCCATACATCACTCACCCCTAGAGCCCCTCACACCAGACTCCTGCGTTTAGTTTGTCAGCTGAAGGCTACACCCCTTATCAAATAATTTCACTAACCCACTACTGCCACCTATTCCTTCTATTCGTACACCCCGAATGTCCTAACACATTTTTCGTAATGACTCTTTCCATCATACACCCGGTTCATGTCATACACATTTTCCCAAACAAACTTCCCCCGCTAATTTTTAACCACTGCCAACCAAAAAAAATACCCACCCCCGCCTATATTTCCAACCTGCTCCTACTGGTCCGCCTTCAGGAGGGGCACCTATTAGTCCCTTACCATCAAATGACAACATAACCATTACTTTATAAGGTTCCCTTTTAATGAATAAACTACTATGAACATAACACCCCCTTATCACCCCACACTACACCATCACACATTTATGAACATTTAAAACATTTACGTACCACGATTCAGACACGAACACCCCACTCTTCCTTAATTAGTTTTACATTCCCACACCCAACAACATTTCCCGACCCACACTCGACCAAATAAAAAAACTTCCCCGTACAACCTTTTTTCACTTTTTTTCATGACCCAAATCCCACAACATTTCCCGACCCACACTCGACCAAATAAAAAAACTTCGCCCAGACAACCTTTTTTTTTCGCCACTTCATGACCCCAATTTTTTTCCATGACCCAAATTTCCAACCCACCCTCAACCAATCCTACCCCATCCGCTATCTTGAAGGCGTTGCGCCTATAGGCTGCGCCTACAATACATATGCTCTTTCTCTCCTACTCCACTACTCAGGCTTGTCCATGGGAATGGGATACCCATGGGAATCCCACTGGAAACGTCCCATGGGATGGTGGGACGGGACAGCAAACCCATTTCCCATGGTCATAGCAACTTTTTTTAACCTTTTTATTGCCTTTTATCCTTTCTTTTTCTTTATATATCAATTCTTTATCTTCTGGAGGGACACAGAATAAATTAATAAATGCGCGCATGCAATCATATTACCAACGTTTCAATGCCCAGTTAGAAAACATTACTCGCATTACTTTAATGAAGATGATGAAGAATTCTTAAACCACATTCCGAATATTGTTCAGATTAAAGGAATGTTGTACATACATGAAAAATTCAAAACTTTTTTTGACAAACTAGAAATTGATGGTACTACATCTCATTTAATTTTGCTGTTATACTTCCTCCTAGACTATTAGTTGTACAAAAATATTGTTGATATTGACGAAGAAACTTCCAGCAACATGGTGAAGAAATATTGTCAGAACTTTCAGAAAATTATTGGAGAAAACTTTGGCCATATTGCGGCAGTTCTTTGGCAGTTACTGCAGCATTCCTTACTGGAGTTGACATAAAAGCCAAAATAGAAGACATGGTCAAGTCAGTTGTTACTAAGAAGAAAGGGAATGTGGACACCAATAAATGGGCCAATGATTGGATCGCTTTTTCTAAGTCTGTTGTTCCAACTGTTATTTCATTCATCAAAGATTTAAATCTTTCTTCTGAATCGATTGCTGCATGTGAAGTAGCAGGAGTTGTAGAACAAAAGCCGAAAAGTGATTTTGACTTATTTTTTGATCCTCCATGAAACAAAACACTTAAGTTTGATGACCCCAGAAACAAATGCCTTGAGGATGAAGTTACTATGTTTCAAAAATTACGGCAACCAACTGCACAACCATTAAATTATTGGAAAAATGAACAAAGGTTTCACTGCTAACAGCAAGTACGAAAATTGTCTTGGCCATACCAGTGTCCTCAGCGGCAGTAGAGCACTTATTTAGTGCAGCTGGATTGTTGTTGAGTAAGTTACGAAAACGGATGTTACCAGCTCCCGTTACAAACTCTGTGTATATCAGATTTGCATGTAAGATGAAAATTGTGGAAATGGTTCAGGGATTACCTGGATTAACTGAATTATTAGAAACAGTCGATCAGCAGAAAATTAAACATGTGGTGAATGAGCAGAGTGACTCTGAAACAAAATGAGAGTGCCAGAATGACACTGAATTGTCATATTTAGATTAAACGTTATTTTAATAAAATACTCTTGAATATTAAAATTAATAATCCCAAGGTGTTTCCACCTTGTCGTGGTGGGGGAGCTTGAGTTTCTCAATGACCCTGAGAGCTATGCCGGCGGTAGCGTAGCTACCAGCAGGGCCTCCCAAGCCGGACAGGTCAAAGGGTAGAGAACAGACAAAGAGAAACACCCTGGTCCTCCAGGTTGGGGGTTGAAGCGTGGGGTTAACATCCCCACCTTTGTAAAAACCTTTCTTTGTTACGAAACAAATACATGAGCCTCGATATCGGACTGACTTATCTGGACAACGACCTTGGAACGTTAAAGGACTTTTGAGATTTGGAACATGGAATGTACGGACACTATATCGAGCTGGAGCGGCTGAAGAACTAACCCGGGAGCTGATTGAATATCAAATGGATATAACAGCAATTCAAGAAATAAGGTGGCCAGGAGAGGGTACTTTAGAACAAAATGGAATGATTATAATATATGGAGGAAACACCCAAAATAAACATGAATTAGGAACAGGATTTGTCATCAAAAAAGAGTTATAAGGGAACGTTTTAAACTTTAAAGCTTTTAATGACAGGATTAGTAAATTACGAATAAAAGGTAAATGGAAAAATATAACGATGATTAATGTACATGCACCTACTGAAGAGAAAGAAGATGATATTAAAGAAGACTTTTATAATGATCTGGAAGATATCATAGAAGAAACCCACAAACAGGACATCCTGATTGTGCTGGGAGACTTCAATGCAAAAATAGGTAGAGAGCAAACTAATAAAAAAGTGGCCGGTATGGAAAGCCTACATACAACTTCAAATGATAATGGATGGAGAGTCATCAACCTGGCAGAAGCCAAAGGACTGCAGGTTAGCAGTACCAGACTACAAAGAAAGGATATACACAAACAAACTTGGAAATCATGTGACAGGAGAACCTATAATCAAATAGATCACATTTTAATTAACAACAGAAATGCATCAAACATACAGCAAGTCAGAAGTTATAGAGGAGCTGAGTGCCACAGTGACCACTTCCTCGTTGGAGCAAAATTTAAAATAAAACTTAAGAGAGCTTTCTATACTAAATTACAAAGATTACACCCAACATATAACAGAGAAAAACTGCAAGACTTTACAGTCAAAGAGAAATTTACAGATGAAATAAAATGTAAACTTGAAACTCTGCAAAACCCTTTGGAGGAAAGCATTGACCAAACTTGGTTGAACATCAAGAATACAATTCAGTCTACCGCAGAAGAATGTCTCGGTGTGTTAACCACGCATAGAAAGAACAGATGGTTCAATCAAAAATGTGAAAAAGCAGTCATTAGGAAGAAGAATGCCAGACATGTATGGTTAAATGACATCAATAACATCCTAAAGGAAGAGCATTATAGAAATGAATGTAAAGAGGCGACAAAAATAGTCAGACAGCAGAAGCGAGAATATATGAGTAATATAATCAAAGATATGGAAACTAATCACCAGAAAAATGAATCCAGAAAATTTTTTAAAGAACTGAAGTCAATGAAACGAGGGCACCAACAAAACACATATGGTTTAAAAGACAAAAATGGGAATATGATAAATACCAATGAGGAAATGTGCAACACATGGAAAGAATATTTTATTGAATTACTAAATTGTGAAGCTCCAAGTAACATTTTCTCACAAGAAGAGGTTCTAACATGCGAACCACAAATTGAAGAACCTACATTTGAAGAAATCCTATATGTAATCACACGACTTAAAAACAATAAGGCAACTGGGACTGATGGACTTGCTGCTGAATTTATAAAGGCAGGTGGCCATGCATTACATCTAAAGCTATACGAACTAATAATAAAAATCTGGAGGACAGAAGAATTACCCCATGACTGGAAAGAGTCATTATTGATACCTATCTTTAAGAAAGGAGACAAGTTCCAATGTGGAAATTATAGAGGAATATCACTACTGTCCACAAGCTATAAGATACTATCCGCAGTATTACTAAATAGACTAAAACCATATTCAGAAGACATATTAGGTGACTACCAGGCGGGTTTTAGACAAAATAGATCAACAATAGATCAGATATTTATCTTACGACAAATAGCCGAGAAACATTGGGAATATAAAAGAGATCTCCATAACATTTTTGTGGATTTTAAAAAGGCTTATGATAGTGTCCATAGGAATAGTCTATGGAATGCTATGCAGGAATTTGGAATACCAAGGAAGTTAATCAACATGACTAGACTATGCATGGAAGATACTTATAATATAGTAACATATAAAGGCAGGAAATCAGACCCCTTCCAAATAACATCTGGCTTGAAACAGGGTGATGCACTATCGCCGCTACTCTTCAATCTGGCTCTAGAGAAAGTTGTAAGGAAGGTAAAGGAGGAATGTGATATTGGAGGAACATCCAAGCTGCTTGGTTATGCAGATGATATAGATATTATAGGGCAAAGTGAACAAAAGACATTGGAAATATTGACTCACTTAAAGGAAAAAGCCCAACAGATGGGGCTGGTTATCAACCAAGATAAGACAGAATATATGGTAATTTCAAGAGACGGAATGGCTAGAAACTCTGGCCACATACAAATAGATAATATGACCATTAAAAGAACGGAAACATACAAATACCTGGGTACGATCTTCAACTGCTCCAACATCATAAGGGAAGAAATACAAACTAGAATCAACTCTGGAAATAAGATATACTATGCACTACAACATCTACTAAAATCAAAGGCGCTATCTCGTAACACCAAAATCACAATATACAAAACACTGATCAGACCAGTTGTGCTGTATGGCTCTGAAACCTGGAGTACAACGAAAGGAGACGAAGTCTTGTTACAAACCTTTGAGAACAAAATTTTAAGACGCATCTTTGGACCCATTAGGGATACACAAAGTGGAGAGTGGAAAAGAAGAAGTAACAAAGACATTTATGATCTGTTTAAGTCCCCGCTAATCACTGGTATCATGAAGGCTAATAGACTACAATGGCTGGGGCATATAGAAAGAATGGAAGATAATAGGGAAACAAAACTCGCTTACACTCAGGAAATAAATGACCGTAGACCCCGAGGTAGACCAAGAAGGCTGTGGAGAGATAATACATATACAGACCTACAAGCACTTGGAATCAACGACTGGCAAGAGAAGGTCCACCAGAGAGACGAATGGAGACGGATTGTATTTGCAGCAAAGAACCTCAATGGCTCGGAACGCTGAAGAAGAAGAAGAAGAAGATGGGATGGAACAGGCAAAATGACTGTGGAATGGGATGGGAATGGGACTGAAAAATGTGTCCCATGGACAAGCCAGCGAATAACTCTGTTAAGTCTAACCTAGTTATCCTCTTTTTTTTTCCTCTTTCATTCCTACTTTTATTTCTTCACTTAAATGGGTTGTTACAATCAGCGCCACACATTGTTTGCCACTTTTCAATATATTGCTGAATCTTTCTGTAAATCAATTTACAGTTATTTGGATTGAATTGTATATTATTTTTATTGAGTGTATTCTTCTCAGATCTGTTTCATGTGTGCAATCGTCTCTTGTGTTGTTTAAATCAGGTGTATGATGTCAACATATCATTTATTTTTAGTCCATTCTATGAGTTTTTCCTTCTCTTTGCTTCTTCAACCTATACCAAAGTCACCAACTGCAGCTTCCATTCTATTCGTACTTACTTTTACTTTAACATCTTTGAATATTAGTTTGACTTCTTGTGATTTGTGATTGTTGCTATTTTGAGAGCTTGACATTTCCATTTCATCATAAAATGATTGTATTCATTCTTCACTATGGTTTGTTGTTGGTGCATAAACAAGGCTAAGATAGTCGTAAAACAGACACAGCGGTTGGGGTGTGCAGTTTTACGCCTTCACATATTCTAAGCCACGATATAAGAAGTAGGTTTGTCAGTTGCCGTCCTCGTCACTTTCCCCTCCCAGTAAATTCTTAAAATTGTCTTGTATTCATTTTTGAGGCTAGTTGACCACAGAGGGGTACTGGTTGGAAAAACATCATCCTTCCTTTGCTGGTTATTGAACTCGGATCACTGTTATGGCAGGTACGCATACTAACCACTGTGCCACACGACTCATGTTGGTACATTTACTTGTATAATATTTATATGTGTTAGTTTGATTTTAATTGTATAAAAGAGTAACCTGTCTAAGATGCTGCAATAATCAAAAACTTACTTTGCTGTTTCCCATTAAACTAATGCCGTCTCCGTGGCGAAGGCGTGGACGTTCCAGCGTTCGAAACACAGCTGCGCGCGATTTGGCAGTCGACCGCTTTGCGCTGGGTTTTAACGAATTGGTATGGGAACTGGTCGTTCAGACAGCAATGGCAATCTACTGAACGTACACTTGCTAAGACATCAGCAACAGCATTAAAATGCTGGTGTTGACAGCGATCTCCTGTAAAAATAATATGAAAAAAAAAATTAATTAATAGTCCTACTCCTTTCTTCGGGTTTATATACAAATGGGGCTTGTTATCAACCAAGATAAGACAGAATATATGATAATTTCAAGAGAAGGAACGGCTATAATCTCTGGCCACATACAAATAGATAATACGACCATTAAAAGAACGGAAACATACAAATACCTGGGTACAATCTTCAACTGCTCCAACATAATACGGGAAGAAATACAAGCTAGAATCAACTCCGGAAATAAGATTTACTATACACTACAACATCTACTAAAATCAAATGCGCTATCTCGTAACACCAAGATCACAATATACAAAACACTGATTAGACCAGTTGTGCTGTATGGCTCCGAAACCTGGAGTACAACTAAAGGAGACGAAGCCTTATTACAAACCTTTGAGAACAAAGTCTTAAGACGCATCTTTGGGCCCATTAGGGATACACAAAGTGGAGAGTGGAAAAGAAGAAGCAACAAAGACATGTATTATCGATTTAAGTCCCCGCTAATCACTGGTAGCATGAAGGCTAATAGACTGCAATGGCTGGGGCATATAGAAAGAATGGAAGATAACAGGAAAACAAAACTCGCTTACACTCAGGAAATAAATGACCGTAGACCCCGAGGTAGACCAAGAAGACGGTGGAAAGATAATATACATACAGACCTAAAAGCACTTGGAATCAGCGACTGGCAATAGAAGGTCGACCAGAGAGACAAATGGAGGCGGCTTGTATCTGCAGCAAAAAACCTCAATGGCTCGGAATACTGAAGAAGAAGATATATATATATATATATATATATATATATATATATATATATATATATAAGTAGTATGGGATGTTGTAATGGCTTAGTATTTGTGGTGGCAACCACCGATATTTTACTATATAAAAAGTCTATCACCACAACCGAAACGTCACAAAAACGGACCACAAGTGACCCAGATATTTTGAACTTGGCGGGTGTTTTTCTTGGTTCCGGGTGACTACTTCCGATTGTCGTGATGACTACTTCCGGTTCCAGGGCACACGGGCGGGCGGTGGTGGGGCGGGCGGTGGTGGGGCGGGCAGGGCGGACAACGAGACAAGCCCCGGTCATGTGGAATACTTATATAAGTAGACCAAATAGTCGCTGGGTTCGAGTCCCAGTGTGCGTGTGTGAGTGTTTGTGTGGTGCGGTGTGCGCGACCTCCAGTCATATCGATCCCCTTCAATGAGGAGACCGAAGTCAGTATGACAGAAAAATGATTTAGTCCATCTCTCGAGCTAACCCGAGTAGGTCAAGTAATGACCGTCTTAATAAACTTTTGCACGGCTCAGTATGCTAATTCACCAGAAGTCCGTACCCCATGTATATCCTCTACGCGTTTGGTTAAAATCTGATCAAAAAAATATACTAGACAAAGAAATTTATTTACAAATTAAACCTAAAAACTTAATTAATCACCAAAATATCTTGTATGTATATTGGAGAATAGGTACGTCAATAAAAATCTACGAGTCTCCATTAATTTAAACCATAGAGTATCAAGATACACATTAAAATATGTAATATTATTAAACCCCACAGTTATACCCCTTAATTATAAAATTACGACAAGGGGACAGTAATCGGTCCCTTGACTAAACCAGAATTGTCCCCCTTCTACATACTAACTTCCCCTGACCCCCAATCGTTACCTGCGCGCGTAAGCAACAAGTGACGCTTCACCGAACACGCCCCGTGAGAAAAATACAAGGGCTGACCAGCGACCGCGAGATTAAATGATACCGCTCATGTAGGACGCCTACGGAATTGTCAATTAACATGGACGGCCTTCAATGCTTATTGTAGATAGCGGTCAGAAGATTGTGAAGGGAATATCTGTGGCGAAAAAATAAAAATATTCCTATCCGAAACCGTTATATATATTATTTGAAATATTAAATATAAATAGATATGTATGGGTGGGACACCCTTGGGCAAGGTGGAGTACCCGTTTAGCCCCCCGATCAGGGTTACGTGAAGCCATGGGTGCAGGTGGTGGATGAAGATGGAGAGCAGCCAACAGATAGTTGTAGGTTATGGTCTCCACCTTCACGACGGTAGGCAGAGGATCTCTTTTTTGAGGAGACAATGGCTAAGGTCACTGACCAGTATGGTCACTGCTAGGAAGGAAAGCAATGGCAAACTACCTTCTTTACACATGCCAAGAAAATCATGTTGTGTGAAATCATCGATAATCAGAGAAACGGCGTAAATGGGTGCTCCATAGGAGCAACCTCGCCCGGTAGGGATAGTCATGCGCACCAGGTGACTCCAGACCGTCAACAGGCTACTAGGTGCAACAGATTAATATCATTGAAAGTAGGAACTTGGAACGTTAGAACAATGAATGCAGATGGAAAGTTAGAAAACATCAAAAAAGAAATGAAGAGAGAGAAGATTAACATATTAGGAATATCGGAAACGAGATGGAAAGGAGCAGGGATAAGGACAGGAGAGGATTGTAAGATTATTTACTCTGGGGGAGAAGAACAGCAAAGAGGTGTAGCCATTATATTAGATAAGCAAACATCAAATTCTGTCAAAGGATATCAGGCTGTGTCAGACAGAGTCCTATTAGTAAAATTAAATGGAAGACCTTTTAAAATAAATGTCATTCAAGTATATGCCCCAACAAGTGAATGCAGTGAAGAAAGCATAGAGGAATTTTATAATGACATGGAGTCTACTTTGAAGAACTGCAAAAAAATCAGAAATAAATATCATAATGGGTGATTTCAACGCAAAAATAGGACAGCAGGGCGATGGATGCAGTGTAGGCAACCATGGTTTGGGAGAGAGAAATGAAAGAGGATACAGACTTGTAGAATGGGCAAAAGAACAAGAAATGGTTGTAGGAAACACCTGGTTTAAACAGTACCCTAGAAGATTATGGACATGGAGGAGTCCAGACAGCAGGATTAAAAACCATATAGATTACATCCTGATTAGCAAAAGGTTTCGAAATGCGTTAACAGTCGAAAAAACAGTTCCAAATGCAGACTGTTACAGTGATCACAGATTAATTACAGGAACATTGAGGGTAAAGTTAAAGAAAGTCAAGTATACAGCAGGAAACCCTAAATATGACTTGTGCAAATTGAAAACTGACAAAGAAATACAAGATAATTTTAACATAGAAGTAAAGAACAAATTTGATATATTGTCTGATCTAGAGATCCTATTTCAAGATGTAGATGATCAATGGGAAATGATGAAGAATTCAATCAGTTGTGCAGCAGAAAAAACTATTCCAAAAGTAAAGGAAGTGGGCCGTAAGACATGTATGACTGAAGAAATTTTACAACTAATGGAAATAAGAAGACAGAAGAAAAATAATCCTGCCAAATATGAAGAAATTCACAGAAAAGTCAGAACCTTATGTAAGGAGGCAAAAGAAACATGGCTTGAGAAAAATTGCAGAGAAATTGAAAAACAACACAACAGTAACAATGCGAAACTAATGCACAAAAGAATTCAGGAGCTTACTAATCAAAGAACACGTACATCAGCAGGCTGCCTAAAGACAAAAGATGGAAGAGTCATAATAGAAAAAGATCAGATCTTACATGAATGGTCAGATTACGTGAAAAACCTTTCTGACGATAACAGAGACGAACAGTATAATGTTCAAAATAATAATGAAGGACCAGCAATTTTGAAGATGGAGGTTCAGAATGCTCTTAACCACATGAAATCTGGCAAGACCCCCGGTTCAGACAGCGTCACCACATTAATGATTAATGCTTTAGAAGAATATGGAATAGATAAAGTTACCAGTCTGCTTAATACAATATATGATACTGGAAATATACCTCAGGAGTTATGTAATTCTGTATTTATAGCAATCCCAAAGAAATCGGGAGCCTTGGAATGTGATCAACACCGAACAATTAGTATAATGAGTCACATCACAAAGATTTTGCTAAGAATTATCATGCAAAGAGTTAGGAGGAAAATACAACCTGAAATAGGAGAAGAACAATGTGGGTTTGTGGAAGGCAAGGGTACAGTAAATGCTGTGTATATACTGAGAACCATAATCGAACGTTCTATAGAAGTAAACAAAGATCTACACCTTTGCTTTATTGACTACACAAAGGCTTTTGATAAAGTGAGACATGTCAACATGATAAGGATGCTTGAAGATCTACAAATTGATGGAAAAGATCTTAGACTTGTAAAAAACATATATTGGAAACAACAAGCTGCCATAAGAGTTGATAATGAAGTAAGCCAATATCAGCCTATTAAAAGGGGTGTGAGACAGGGATGTGTAATGTCTCCAGATCTGTTTTCCCTGTACAGTGAAAGTATTTTCAGAAATATTGAAGATATGGAAGGAATCAACATTGGGGTACGATGCATCAATAACATTAGATATGCAGATGATACAGTCTTGATTGCAGACAATGAACAGGACCTGCAAAATTTAGTAGATGCGATTGTTACACACAGTGAACAACTAGGGTTAGAATTAAATTGTAAAAAGACACATATTATGGTCGTCACTAGGAAGCACGTAATACCACAATGTAATATACAAGTAAATGGGAATATTCTTCAACAAGTGAGTAGGTACAATTATCTCGGAACAGTAATAACATCTGATGGGAGATGCCTTGAAGAGATTAGAACAAGAATCGCCATGGCAAAAGTAGCCTTTAGCAAGATGAAAAACATATTGACCAATAAAACGATGTCAATTGAAACGAGAAAAAGAGTGTTGAGATTCTACATAGAACCTGTACTTTTATATGGATGTGAAGCGTGGACAATGAGCAGTCAGGCTGAAAAACATCTGATGGCTGTAGAGATGTGGTTTCTGAGGAAAATGCAAAGAATACCATGGACAGCCAGAAAGACCAATGAACAAGTCCTTCAAGAAACAAATGAAGATCGTAAATTGATTAAAGCAATTAGACGTAGACTGTCAAAATTCTTTGGGCATGTTATGAGAAGAAATGGATTGGAGAATTTGGTGACAACTGGTAAGATCGAGGGGAACAGACCAAGGGGAAGACCTAGAAGCAAGTACCTGGATGGCTTGGCCTTGTGGCATGGTCGAGACAGAAACACGAAGCTGATCCATGACTCTGGTGATCGAGTGAGATGGCAGAACATGACCGCCTTGTTTACCGGCATGGCACATGATGGATGGAGATATGTATGTATTTATGAATGTATGTATCTATGTATTCATATATGTATGTAATTCTATAGCTGTAGGTAAGTTGTCTCAGTGGCTATATATACGTACTTGCCTTGATGACTTAGTCACGCGGGATATGTGTGCGCGTCTGTGTGTGTGTGTGCGTGCGTGCGTGCGCGCGTGTGGACTATCAATTACAGGACATCACAGTCAGTCCCAACATTAGGTGGAGTGGTGTGCTTGCTGGCCATGTTTGCGATTCTCATTTTGAATGAACGACAATCATGTCACGTGCGTATGCGTACGCGTATGTGTATATACATGCGTGTGTGCATGCGCGCGCGTGTGTGCTATCAATTACAGGACATCACACTCAACCTCAACATTCTTTGGAGTTTCGTGTGTGCTGGGCAAGTTTGCAATTGTCATTATATACGAAAGACAGTCATGTCATGTGCGCTAGCACGCGCGTATGTGTATGCGTGCGCGCGCGCGGGTGTGCTATCAATTACAGGACATCACAGTCAACCTCGGTATTCTACGGAGTGTCTGACTTTCTGAGGCAAGTTTTGCAATTGTCATTATGGACGGACGACAGTCATGGCACGTACGCGAGCGCGCGCGCGTGTGTGTGTGTATGTGCATGCGCGCGCGTGTGTGCTATCAATTACAGGACATCACAGTAAACCTCAACATTCTTTGGAGTTTCGTGTGTGCTAAGCAAGTTTGCAATTGTCATTATATACGAACGACAGTCATGTCATGTGCGCTAGCGCGCGCGTGTGTGTGCTATCAATTGTAGGACGTCGCATTCAGACCCATCATTCGGTGGAGTGGTGTGTTTGCTGGGTAAGATTGCTGCTGTCTTATTGAACGACCAAAAGCTATGCCTTGTACTATAGCTGTGAGCGTGTGTATGTGTGTGGGTGTGCGTGCGTGTGTGCTATCAATCACAGGACGGCGCAGTCAACCCCAACATTCTATGGAGTGGTGTGCTTGCTGGGTAAGATTGCTGCTGTCTTATTGAACGAACGGTAGTCATGTCACATGCGAAGGCGTGCGTGTATGTACAGGCGTGTGTGTGCGCTATCAATTACAGGACGTCGCAGGCAACCCCAACATTGATTGGTTGGTCGTGTGCCACCATGCTTTACCGTGTCATTGCATGACCAAAGCTAGGTCTTGTACTATACCTGTGTGTCTATCTTTTACATAGCACAGTTAAGCTGTAAGGCAAGCCATTTA
The DNA here is from genome assembly GCA_963921405.1 of Cepaea hortensis. Taxonomy (NCBI): domain Eukaryota; kingdom Metazoa; phylum Mollusca; class Gastropoda; order Stylommatophora; family Helicidae; genus Cepaea; species Cepaea hortensis. The sequence goes on from OY992888.1 coordinate 34,401,447, forward strand.
CAGGACGTTGCACTCAGCCCTAACATTGATTGGTTGGTCGTGTGCTATCATGATTCGCCGTGTCACTTCACGACCAAAACTATACCTTGTACTATAGTTGTGTCAGGCTATTACATACTGCAGTCACGTTGTAACCCATTGCATTTACAAGAAGTTGCAATCAGTCCCAGCATTCATCCTTCTTGGACAAGCTTGCCGTTGTCTTTCTGAACGACCGACAACCATGATCTTCTGCGGTCTCTGTCAGCAGGATTACCATCATCAGCATCAGCCAGCACCACCAACAAAATCATTATCATCATCATTATCAACAGCAGCATCGTCATCAGCTGAAGGTGACCGATCGGGTGACTCACCACAGGGCTATGTCGGCGGAGTGAACGTACGTGAACGTGTTCAGACATGTCTTTAGGGAAAACTGGAAGATAACTCAGAGCGTACTGACAGTATAACGATACACCTGATCAAATATGACGATGCTTCCGGTCATATGTCTAAGGTATACAATCGAAACACGTGACTAAAAACCGATTAAAGATCGCGTCGCACTCGATCACATGTGTAAGTGTACATCCGCGTGACTAAAACCGTTCAAAAAATGGCGCTGTACTTGGTCTCGTGTCTTATGGGATACATCCTAAACACGTGACTAATGGTCAAAGAGGGAGCCGCATCCGGTCACATGACCAGAGACTATACTGCTGAGTCAGGAGTCTTCACCAGCAGATATCGTGTATATAACACCCACCATTCGCCGTCTAGATGTCCCGGTCTCAGTGAACATCGTTCAGGTCACAATGTGCCAAGTCTTTAATGGTAAGATGGGGTTTTTAATAAGTCTTTCACATTTTCGGTGTGGTTCTCCAAGTAGGCATACAGTTAACCTAACAATTCTAGTATAATAAAGAGATATATATGATGCTAATCACATAAAACAGGAGTATGTGCTCTGCTGGCTGCGACACCAATCAACACATGCACATGGCTGATCCAGCAACCCTGCATACAGAAAGTAGTGTCCTTAGGACCGGCAATGTCCCACAAGGAGCGCCTCGACCACTGATTTTTGCATTTGCCAATAGCAACTAATGATACAATGATTATGAAAAATAGGAAAAATATGTTACCCAAACGGGTAAAATTTCTCTTTATGTTTCCAGCTTGAATGTTTCATGTGGAAATTTAATTGTTAATTTTTTGTACAATTTTATTGTTGAAATTTTATTTTGTTCCTTCAATTATAGTGACTTATTACATAAGATACGTTTAATTTTCTGAAATACAACTGTTGTTTGCATAGGGGACAGACGAATATCTTATAAGCTTCGATGAACTTTGGTCAAACTTTTCACATTTGGTTAACAAAGTTTCCTAGTTTTTTATGAGTTTTGTTTGAAGTTTGGTCAAACTTGTCCAAAAATTTTCACCTTTGGTTAACACATTTTCTTACTTGGCCAAGCTTTTTGCCATTTGGTTAACAAAGTTTCCTACTTTTCATAAGTTTGGGTGAAATGTGGTCCAACTTTTCATACCTGGACACCAAAATTTCCCACTTTTCATAAGTTTAGGTGACAGTTGGTCAACTTTTCACCTTTGGTTAACAAATTTTCCTACTTTTCCTATGTTTGACTGTGATTTTTATAAGTTTGGTTTGAAATTCGGCTAACCTTTTCACATTTGGCTAACAAATTTTCCTACTTTTCATAAGCTTGGGTGCGCGTTTTATAAGTCTGGTTGAAATGTAGCCAAAATTGTCCCCTTTGGCTAACAAATTTTATTACTTGGCCAAGAATTTTTGCCCTTTGGTTAACAAAGTTTCCTACTTTTCATAAGTTTGGGTGAAATTTTGTCACACTTTTCACGTCTGGACAACAAAATTTCCCACTTTTCATAAGTTTAGGTGACAGTTGGCCAAACTTTTTCCCGTTTGGTTAACATATTTTTCCTACTTTTCATATGTTTGACTGAGATTTTTATAGGTTTGGTTTGAAATTTGGTTAATCTTTTCACATTTGGTTAACACAATTTCTTACTTCGTCAATCTTTTTGCCATTTGGTTAACAAAGTTTCCTACTTTTCATAAGTTTGGGTGAAAGTTGACCAAAGTTTTCATGCTTGGTTAACAAATTTTCCTACTTTTCATGTGTTTGACTGAGATGTTTATAAGTTTGGTTTGACATTCGGCTAACTTTTTCACCTTTGGTTAACAAATGTTTCTACTTTTCATCAGTTTGACTGAGATTTTTATAAGTTTGGTTTGAAATTTGGCTAACCTTTTCACATTTGATTAACACATTTTCTTACTTGGCCAAGCTTATTGCCCTTTTGTTAACAAAATTTTTCTACTTTTCATAAGTTTGGGTGAAATGTGGTCAAAATTGTCACCTCTGGACAACAAAATTTCCCACTTTTCATAAGCTTGGGTGACAGTTGGCCAAACTTTTCACGTCTGGTTGACAAATTTTCCTACTTTTCATATGCTTGACTGAGATTTTTTATAAGTTTGGTTTTAAATTCGGCTAACCTTTTCACATTTGGTTAACAAATTTTTCTTCTTTTCATAAGCTTGGGTGAGTTTTTTATAAGTCTGGTTGAAATGTAGCCAACATTTTCCCCCTTTTGGCTAACACATTTTCTTACTTGACCAAGATTTTTGCCGTTCATTCTCTCATCACATGACAACTATATACACCGTAAACACTGGGGGAAAAAATTCAACAACCAAGACATAATTATAATATAGACCTGTTTATTTTACAGTATTTCAGTACATTTTTACAGTATTTCAGTACATTTTTCAAGAATAAAATCGCATAATGTCATTATACGAAATGACTGATGTGAAATGAGGTGGTATACATAGTATCATCACAACCTTTTATTTTCACATACAGAGCTATACACAATGTATGTTGTATCTGGATTTCTTCACACCCTTGTCTGGGTAGGTTGGTTTTTTTCAGCTGGTAGCCTGGTATGTACATGTCACTTAGCCTGTAGTCATAAAACTGGTCTCCTAATTGGTGGGCTGATATCTGAGTCTTGTAGATAACCGAGGCATCAATCATCTGAGTGTCGGGCACATCATGTCTTCGGACAGTCTGTGGTTTCGACGTAGCGCCCCGTATTTTACCGTTATTCTAGGTCTGATCTCTTCCGAACTCGAAAATGTAACGTCAGCACTGAAGTCCCTGTAGTGAATGCGACCTTTGTACCCGAATCAGTGGTTAGAAGTATTTCCACCGTGTCGAAGGAGTAACGACTCAGCGGTATGTAATGAGGATTGTCGTAGGCGCCTAACACTGAGGTCGAGTGCTGATTCATGATAGGAACCGTCCTTAGTAGTGGGACCAGGACGTCTCCGACTGGTCTCGCCGCAATGAGATCGCAGTATACGTAGATATTTTGTAGGTCGGAATTCAGGTCTATCGCCCCTTCACCTTCAATTGTATCTAGTATCTCTTGCAACTTCTCACTAAATGTAATAGTGGCCCCGGGTTCGAGTATATTCACGATGACTTTCTTTGATGTATTGTCGAAATGGAATAGAACACAGAGCTGCTCGTCCACATTCCGATCTTTCATTAGGCGATTCAGGGCAGTTATAAACGCGTCTGGTGAACTGTACAGGCCAGGGGGGCTCGCCTTTCTTATCACTCTACCGTTTTGTGGTATGTATCTTAACCATACTTCATTCTCTAGCACATTGCAGTAGTAGTTGGGGAACTGAATTTCGGCCAGACCCACTTCGAAATGTTAACTCAGTTCAATAGTCTGCGGTAACTTGACGAAATAGTGACCCGGTGTGTTCTTGGGAAACATGTTCGGCGACGCATTACTCGGTAATGTCAGGTAGAAGCTCATATTTTAGGGTTTGGTAGCCTGTAACCCAGACAGCTGCTTAGAAGAGCTATCCACAACTTGCCCTCGACTGTGTCGACGCTGTCTCGAGACAGATTGAATAGTGATACGCCAATGACTGTGTATATAGCGACCAGTTGACAGAAGCAGACAATCTCTAGTCGTGGCACTCGCCGACCACACATGCACCAGAACGAATTTCTTTCCCCCTCTGGGGTATTTTGTGTGTTAGTTTCCACGATGGTTTCTTCCATTACCACTGTTTTTGACCTACTGGGTCATTACACGCGTGTCTCTGTTGTATCATTAGTTGCTATTGGCAAATGCAAAAATCAATGGTCGAGGCGCTCCTTGTGGGACATTGCCGGTCCTAAGAACACTACTTTCTGTATGCAGGGTTGCTGATCAGCCATGTGCATGTGTTGATTGGTGTCGCAGCCAGCAGAGCACATACTCCTGTTATATGTGATTAGCATCATATATCTCTTTATTATACTAGTATTGTTAGGTTAACTGTATGCCTACTTGGAGAACCACACCGAAAATGTGAAAGACTTATCAAAAACCCCATCTTACCATTAGAGACTTGGCACATTGTGACCTGAACGATGTTCACTGAGACCGGGACATCTAGACGGCGAATGGTGGGTGTTATATACACGATATCTGCTGGTGAAGACTCCTGACTCAGCAGTATATTCTCTGGTCATATGACCGGATGCGACTCCGTCTTTGACCATTAGTCACGTGTTTAGGATGTATCCCATAAGACACGAGACCAAGTACAGCGCCATTTTTTGAACGGTTTTAGTCACGCGGATGTACACTTACACATGTGATCGAGTGCGACGTCATCTTTAATTGGTTTTTAGTCACGTGTTTCGATTGTATACCTTAGACATATGACCGGAAGCATCGTCATATTTGATCAGCTGTATCGTTATACTGTCAGTACGCTCTGAGTTATCTTCCAGTTTTCCCTAAAGACATGTCTGAACACGTGCACGTACGTTCACTCCGCCGACATAGCCCTGTGGTGAGTCACCCGATCGGTCACCTTCAGATGATGACGATGCTGCTGTTGATAATGATGATGATAATGATTTTGTTGGTGGTGCTGGCTGATGCTGATGATGGTAATCCTGCTGACAGAGACCGCAGAAGATCATAGTTGTCGGTCGTACAGAAAGACAACGGCAAGCTTGTCCAAGAAGGATGAATGCTGGGACTGATTGCAACTTCTTGTAAATGCAATGCGTTACAGCTTGACTGCAGTATGTAATAGCCAGACACAACTATAGTACAAGGTATAGTTTTGGTCGTGAAGTGACACGGCGAATCATGATAGCACACGACCAACCAATCAATGTTAGGGCTGAGTGCAACGTCCTGTAAATGGCTTGCCTTACAGCTTAACTGTGCTATGTAAAAGATAGACACACAGGTATAGTACAAGACCTAGCTTTGGTCATGCAATGACACGGTAAAGCATGGTGGCACACGACCAACCAATCAATGTTGGGGTTGCCTGCGACGTCCTGTAATTGATAGCGCACACACACGCCTGTACATACACGCACACCTATGCATGTGACATGACTACCGTTCGTTCAATAAGACAGCAGCAATCTTACCCAGCAAGCACACCACTCCATAGAATGTTGGGGTTGACTGCGCCGTCCTGTGATTGATAGCACACACGCACGCACACCCACACACATACACACGCTCACAGCTATAGTACAAGGCATAGCTTTTGGTCTTTCAATAAGACAGCAGCAATCTTACCCAGCAAACACACCACTCCACGGAATGATGGGTCTGAATGCGACGTCCTACAATTGATAGCACACACACGCGCGCGCTAGCGCACATGACATGACTGTCGTTCGTATATAATGACAATTGCAAACTTGCTTAGCACACACGAAACTCCAAAGAATGTTGAGGTTTACTGTGATGTCCTGTAATTGATAGCACATGCGCGCGCGCATGCACACACACACACACGCGCGCGCGCGCTCGCGTACGTGCCATGACTGTCGTTCGTCCATAATGACAATTGCAAAACTTGCCTCAAAAAGTCAGACACTCCGTAGAATACTGAGGTTGACTGTGATGTCCTGTAGTTGATAGCACACAAGCGCGCACGCACGCATACACACACACGCGCGCTAGCGCACATGACCTGACTGTCGTTCGTATATAATGACAATTGCAAACTTGCCTCAGAAAGTCAGACACTCCGTAGAATACTGAGGTTGACTGTGATGCCCTGTAATTGATAGCACACCCGCGCGCTTGCACGCATACACATACGCGCGCGCTAGCGCACATGACCTGGCTGTCGTTCGTATATAATGACAATTGCAAACTTGCCCAGCACACACGAAACTCCAAAGAATGTTAAGGTTGAGTGTGATGTCCTGTAATTGATAGCACACGCGCGCGCATGTACACACGCATGTATATACACATACGCGTACGCATACGCACGTGACATGATTGTCGTTCATTCAAATGAGAATCGCAAACATGGCCAGCAAGCACACCACTCCACCGAATGTTGGGACTGACTGTGATGTCCTGTAATTGATAGGCCACATGCGCGCACGCACGCACGCACACACTTACAGACGCGCACACATATCCCGCGTGACTAAGTCATCAAGGCAAGTACGTATATACAGCCACTGGGACAACTTACCTACAGCTATAGAATTACGTACATATATAAATACATAGATACATACATTCATAAATACATACATATCTATTTATATTTAATATTTCAAATAATATATATATATAACGGTTTCGGATAGGAATATTTTTATTTTTTCGCCACAGATATTCCCTTCACAATCTTCTGACCGCTATCTACAATAAGCATTGAAGGCCGTCCATGTTAATTGACAATTCCGTAGGCGTTCTACATGAGCGGTATCATTTAATCTCGCGGTCGCTGGTCAGCCCTTGTATTTTTCTCGCGGGGCGTGTTCGGTGAAGCGTCACTTGTTGCTTGTGCGCGCAGGTAACGATTGGGGGTCAGGGGAAGTTAGTGTGTAGAAGGGGGACAATTCTGGTTTAGTCAAGGGACCGATTACTGTCCCCTTGTCGTAATTTTATAATTAAGGGGTATAACTGTGGGGTTTAATAATATTACATATTTTAATGTATATCTTGATACTCTATGGTTTAAATTAATGGAGACTCGTAGATTTTTATTGACGTACCTATTCTCCAATATACATACAAGATATTTTGGTGATTAATTAAGTTTTTAGGTTTAATTTGTAAATAAATTTCTTTGTCTAGTATATTTTTTAGACCAGATTTTAACCAAACGCGTAGAGGATATAAATGGGGTACGGACTTCTGGTGAATTAGCATATTGAGCCGTGCAAAAGTTTATTAAGACGGTCATTACTTGACCTACTCGGGTTAGCTCGAGAGATGGACTAAATCATTTTTCTGTCATACTGACTTCGGTCTCCTCATCGAAGGGGATAGATATGACTGGAGGTCGCGCACACCGCACCGCGCGCACACACACACACACACACACACACACACACACACACACACGCGCGCACACTGGGACTCGAACCCGGCGACTATTTGGTCTACTTATATAAGTATTCCACATGACTGGGGCTTGTCTCGTTGTCCGCCCTGCCCGCCCCACCACCGCCGCCCCGCCGCCGCCAACCCGTGTGCCCTGGAACCGGAAGCAGTCATCACGACAATAGGAAGTAGTCACCGGGAACCAAGAAAAACACCCGCCAAGTTCAAAATATCTGGGTCACTTGTGGTCCGTTTTTGTGACGTTTCGGTTGTGGTGATAGACTTTTTATATAGTAAAATTTCGGTGGTTGCCACCACAAATACTAAGCCATAACAACATCCCATACTACTTATATATATATATATATATATATATATATATATATATATATATATATATATATATATATATATATATATATATATCATTTTACCAGAGAACTCTTTTACCTCGTCTTTCTTAATCTTGGCATGTTAATTCTCACCTTGTTATTTTCTTGTACTTCATGATCCAACTGTTATATTTTGCTACTGTCCAAATATTCCAACTCGTACGGTGAAGTAAATTACGCTCATCCAGCCGATGCTATAACGAAGGAGTTACGGACGCACTTCGTTATCCCTCATACCGCGTTCGAAACACATCTACGGGCGATTTGGCAGCAGACCTCCTTGCTTTGAATTTTTAAGTAATGGGATAAGTGTCGGTCGTTCAGAAAGCAATGGCAAACTACTGAACTTAAACTTGGTTAATTGCGACGTCTTGTAAATGGTATGCAACTAACTAACTTGCCTACGCCTTAAGACCTTTCGTTGATTTCGATCCCTCAGATCGGTATCTCAGCAAATTATGAAACTGCGTTTCACTATCCTCAAAGCCACATACGCCAATACCTGTACGTGTAGACGCCGTGTAGTCAGAAATATGGTCTAGAAGTGACGAAACATCATTCCAAGTCGTTGAGCATTTATTACTTGGTTAGCAATAAAAATGGCTCTGTGCCAGATAGGTCCGTGTTAGATAACTGTGGTTTCAGGCGGATGACAGTCCTGGTAATGTTTGTTTTAAGTGTTTTAATAGACCAAGGGTCGAAATATATTTGCCCTGTTTCTCTTCGAGGTTCGAATAGCTTGTACCTATAGCTCACAATTTTAAGAGTGCTCGGTGACCTCTGGTGTCTACTTCTTTCCTCTGTTTCTGTTCGTATTCTGCCTGTGACATTCTTTGTGCTTTGTCTATTTGGGCTTTTTCATTCTTGGTCTGTCCTTGAGCAGTTACATGTGTGCTCAATCTTTTTGGAATTTCTTCAGAGTATGTTCGGTTTCCGCCTTAATTTCCTCAAACTGAGCCACATCACGTTCTATTTTCTACAAGACGAGTTTCAATTCGTCCAGGATGCGCTGTTAAGTTAGCTGCATATCCTTTACAGGACGTCGCAGTCAACGCTAGCATTTCTTGCTGTTGTGATCTCATAGCAAGTTTAAGTTCAGTAGTTGTCCATTGCTTTCCGAACGACCGACACCCAAACCGTTTCTTAACCAAGGCAGTCTGCTACCAAATCATCCGCAGCTGTGTTTTGAACGCGGGTATACGGGATAGCGAACTGCGTCCGTAACACCTTCTCCATGGAGCCTGCAGGATGCGCTGTACAGCTGCTATTCGTGGTTATTAATGTTACGCGTTTCTGTGCGCCATGTTGCCTACTTTCGTTTGCAGGTTCTTCAGTAGGCCCTCCAATTGTGCTGTGTCTGTCTTTGTGAGTCGTCTGATCGCCTCGTACTCCACTTCCAATTTTTCAAAACAAAAATTCCAAATTCGGCCTCGTTCAACCTGCTTCTTCAGCTGTGGTTATTGTTGAGGTCCGTGGTTTTTGTGGGTTCATTCATCCTAATTCTTGTCTTGTGCGCTCTTACGAGTAAGTCCTATCTAGGACTGGTTATGTAGCGTTTGTGTCTGTGACGTCAACAGAGGGATCGATCGGCGGCTGTCCTTTGTGCATGTTTCCTCTTGTGGTTTTCTTTGTTGGTGCAGGCTCCTGGCTCATCTGGCTTGACTGGTTGCAGTCCTTAAAAGGACTTTTTATTTGATATTTTTGCCTTCTCTTTTGTGTATTGCCTGTAGAAGCTTTTCGATGTGGTATGCCTCCTTGCGCCTTCTTTCACTCCCCTTCTCGCGTTTGAGTTCTTGCTGTTGTTCGATTGCTTCCTCCGTGGTCAGCCATGAACGATTTCTCCGTCATCTATATAGTATTGCCATGGTTGTTCGCCATCCTCGTTTTTTTTAAATCTGGTACTGTGGCGGTACGGCGGGACATTGTTTTCCCCTTGAGTTTCTTGTACCTCTTTTCTTTTTCTTCCGTGCGCCTTCTGTATTCCTCGCACTTGAGTTCTTATTTCCTCTTTATCTCTGCGTTTCTTTCATCGGTAAATGCTGGCGGTATCGGATCGTCCTCTATGCCGTCGTCAGGGTGCTCATCTCGGTTTTCTTCGGATGTCTGGTGGGATATTGGCTTCCCTTTGAATGTCTCGGGCGTCGTGGTGGGGCTGCTGGCTTTCGCTTGCGGTCTAGGCTCGGCCTCTTGGTTTTCATCCTGCGATGTCTCTGTGATTTCTTGTATGGCTTCTGTTGGTTTGTTTTGGAGAGGTTCCATTTCAGCTTTCTGTAGTTTTCGCTTTGATTTAATGGTTTGCAAGATTTCTTTGTTCTCCTTCTTTATCCGTGCCATGTGTTCCACTTCTTGCTTGATGTTTTGACGGATCTTCTTTATCTCAGCCAGCAGTTTCTCATTGTCGATGGTTGTTGTCGGCGTCAGCAGTGCCTTGAATTGCTTCTTCAGCCCGTCTATTTGCTTTTGCAGGTGATCTTTTTCCGCTTGTGAGATGCCCGTGGTTGTCTCGCATCTCCGCATTGCTTCATTGTATGGTGTCTTGGTGTTGATGGCGAGCTTTAACACGTCTCTGTGTCGTTGCAGGTACCGGCAGCCCAAGTATCTTGCTCCATGTTTGCCCAGGCAGTTGGCGCATTTTCTTTTGTTGTTAGGTGCTCGGAAGTCCGTGTCCAGCTTGGCCAGCGGACACTCCTTGAAGGCGTGGTGATCTGAGCAGTAATGACAGATTTCCGTCTTACTGCGACATATTTCTCTGCTGTGGCCGGCCCTCTGGCGTCTGGAACATTGGTTGACTCTAGGGATGAATCTCTCTGGCTGCTGCATTCTCTTGTAGATTGATACTGTTATCGGCATCTCGCTGCCCTCTGTCGTCACCACTGCCAAGGTTGTAGGTATCTTGGAGTAGGTGAGCAGCCGCTCCGCCTTCAAGAATCGGATGTGGAGATTCTCATCTTGTAGCTGCTTCAGGATTTCTTGGTCTGCCAGCTCCACTTGGATTCGTTTGACAACCCACTTGGTTGTCGGTGAGTCAGTGTTTCCGACTCTGGTGTCTTTCTCCTCTCTTTGCGTCTCAGTAGGCTTGTCTCTTGTTTGTAGTGGGTTGTCGTCTTCCTTCCTCGTGGCAGCTTTGTTAAAGGATGCTTGAGGTTCTTGTTGTTTACTGCAGCTCGCAGGTAAGTTCATTCCGCTCGTCTTCTTGTCGGCTACCATGCTGCACATCTTGGATACCGCGTGTTGCTTGATGTTCTTGCAACGTGCCATTTTCCTCCCCCGTATCAAGCTTCTTGACTTGTTCAAGTGACTTGTCTTGTTAGCGCTCGCAGTTGCGAATGGCGGCGACGTCGCCTCGTACTGCTTTCTGGTTTCTTTATATGGCAGGTTTGACTTCACAGCGTTTTCGTGGCTTCATTGCTGTGCTGGAGGCAGGGGCACCCGAGGTAGATAGCCGAGAGGTTGTCGAGGAAGTTTGCACGACGTCTGTTTTCGTTGGACCTGCTTAAGTGTGCGTCGTCTTTTGTCAGCGGGCGTTTGCTGTATGGGTGTGGTCCATAGAAGTTTCTGGAGACTTCCAGCTCGCTTTTGCAGTAGGCAGACTAAACTTCTGGCACTTGGAACACTGTAGCACTCTTGGTGGTATGTAGTGCTCCGGGGCTTGCTCCTTCTGGTTCCATTTAATGATACGTGGAATATTTTTTGCCACCGATGTGATGATGACAACTTTGTAGTGCATGCTGTTCTTGCTGATAATTCTATCTGCTCTGGTTATCTTGAGGGTCGGGTTCTCTGTCAACATCTTCTCACTGATTTCTTCGTTGGTGAGATGGGTTTTGACTTGCCTGCTAATCCATTGTTTGATACTGCGATGTCGGGTGGCTTCAACTGTTATGCTATGTGGTAACTTGATGTCTTGATCGATCTTTCATTAGCGCAACTATTTTGTCGGTTTTGTTCTTTTTAGTATGACTATTCCCACCGACGTCTGGCAAAGTTGGGCGATGCTGCGTCTTTCCATCACGTTTTTCAGAAGGTTGATAATATTGTCGGTTTGCAAAGCTGGCAGTTTTACCTCTGGTTTGTTTTACCATACGTTTCGCGGAAACAGTCTCAGTTGGGTTATCTTCCTGTGAGATTTATGGTAGGCTGCTTGGCTACATCTGCTTGGTGTTCATTTGACTGGCTTCTCCTAATGTCTAAATTAGACTGTTTTGATATTTTGCTGTCGGGATCTGCTTCGGCAGCAGTGTAGGTGTAATGGTGCCTCTATGTGTCGTCACAGGATCAGCATTTCACATATCTTCTTCGCCTCTACTTTTCTCTTCCGGGCTGCATACATAGCGTGTCTCTTTGAAGCATTCTTAGTACAAGCCCTCCTCTGAAATACCACTTGGCAATAATACTTCTCCATAGGTTATCGACTCTTAAAATCACGACCTCCTGATAACCAAAGTCGCCTAGTATTTATTCTGTCAGGTTCATAATATTATCTCTACTTAGGTCGACGGGGAAACCTGTGCGTTTGATAAGCTATCTAGTTGAGTGTGGATGGCCATGTTCAACAAAGCAGCTTCAGTGCGGCCAACATGGTAAATCTATTGATGCTATGATGTGGCGTCTTTTTGTTAGCGCTCGCCTTCTCTGCCGACCTCCTAGTGGGATTCCGTTTTTATATTCTGTTTTAGTTCAGTGATCTTGAATCGTAGTGGCTACTAGGTCAAGGTGTTAATCGAGCTGGTCTCTAGGCCAGTGTTTTTCAACGTTGCTGAAGGAACTCCGTGCGATAATCCAAGTGTCTGTCCTACTTAATGTAATAAACCAGATGGGCAGAAATGTTGCATTTAGGCGATGTCGGTCTGTTTTTTGCGGAACCCATGGCTGCCACTCGCGGAACCCCGGTTGACAAACACTGCTCTAGGTCGTTTATTTAGGCCGGCCCTGTTTATATATTTTTGCAAATCTTATTTTGTGATATATTCTATTACTAAACGTACCTATAAACCCTATATGTACCTTTGGTGAGCCGTAACTTCACCACTGACCCATAGTCCTCTGCTTTTCTTGTGTTTCAATAACTTATGTTTCTAGTTCAATGAATTTTTCATTTTCAGATCCCATGTACTTCACCCTTCATTATGGCTACTAAGAAAAGGAAAGTGGACGCCGAGTGCCACGTTTTCAATGAAGAATTGGGAGTAAAGTACTTCTGTGTGGAAACAAAGGACCAAAAGACCAGTTGCGTAATATTCAGTGAAAGTGTTGCCGTTTTGAAAGAGTACAATCTTCGGCGTCATTACGAAATAAAACATCTATCAACATATTCAAAGTTGTCTGGAAAGTTACGCTCGGAGAAATATGAGTCTATGAAACGTAATTTAGAAACACACAGAAATCTCTTCAAGAGAAAGTTTGCTGAAAATGAATCTGTCACTCGTGAGAGTTACAAAATAGTGCATACGATGGCAGAACGAGGAAAACCTTTTGCTGATGGCAGCTTCATCACAGAGTGTATGATGGAAGCAGCAAATGACTTGTGTCTTGAGAAAGCCGATTTTTTTGGAACTATCAGCCTTTCGGCAAGTTCATTTGTGCGAAGAAAAGTAGAACTTGGAGAGAGCACAGTGCTACAGACACGCGAGAAAACTAGGAACTTGTGGTATTCTCTGGCGCTGGATGCGTCTACTGACCTCTCGAGTTATTCACAACTTCTCTTGTTCACTTATGGTGTCAATTTGGACTTTTAGATAACGGAAGAGTTGGCATCCGTTTGCAGCATGCATGGAACAACAACTGGAAAATATGTTCATGGAAGTGCATAAAGTTTTGCAAGACTATAACCTTCAGTGGAATCAGATTCGAGATGTTACAGTTGATGGGGGAAAAACATGGCTGGGATGAGGAAGGGTCTGATAGGGCAGATCAGGACTCAGTTGGAAGATTTGCATATTCTGGACGCTCTGTTCATACACTGCATCATACAGCAGCAAACAATCTGTGGGAAAGACTTAGCTATTTCTTGTGTACTGAAACCAGACGTTTCTGCTGTGAACTTCATTCGGGGACATGCAATCAATCACCGTCAGTTCCAGGCTTTTCTTGAAGAAATTGTTTCTGAATTCTGTGACGTGCCTTATCACACATCAGTGAGTTGGCTCAATTGCGGTAAAGTCCTGTTTCATTATTACAAGCTCCGAAACGAAATAGATGTTTTCCTCACTGAAAAATATACAGCTGATCCACAACTGTCAGATCCTACCTGGCTGTCAAAGTTGTCATTTGTGGTCGACATCACATCTCACATGAAGGAACAGAATTTGAAACTTCAGGGAAAGAATAACCTCGTCTGTGATCTCTACAGAATCATCAAAGGATTTCGGAGAAAGCTGTCATTGTTTCAAGCACATCTGGAAGGAGAAAACTTTTCCCATTTTCACTGTTTCAAAGAGTTTTGCGCTACAATCGCTAAAGATGTCAACCTTGATTTTCCGAAGAAAAAAAATTATTCGTGACTTGAAGTAGCATATTTTTGGAGAGATTTTCAGATCTTGGCAGAATTGAGAGTGACTTTCTTCTGTTCCAGAATCCGTTTGATTGTAACCTTGATGATGTGCCAGTTGAACTACAGTTGGGGGAATCATTGATTTGCAAGCAAATGACTTGTTAAAAGTGAAGCACAGAGAAGGGAAACTTGTTGAATTTTACCGCTGCTTACCTGATTTTGAGTTTCTGAAACTAAAGAAATGTTCCATTGTATGGCATCAGTGTTTGGAACAAATTATTTCTGTGAGCAAACATTTTCAAAAAAGAAATATGTGAAGTCAAATCATCGAACGAGATTGACTGATGAACAACTGAAAGCAATTCGCAGGTCCGTATGGCCGAATGGATAAGAACCGTGTTCTTAAACATCCGGTGTGCTGCTGCCGTTGTTAGCGGTTCAACCCTTACACCGAAAAACAGGACTAAAATGTTGACATGTTGTCCTTGACTTCGGGACGTTAATTACAAGTCCCTCTGAAGTTGGAGTGGGTTCGCCTGATGGCGAGGGACACTGTTAATAGGGAAAGCTAACCCACAGGCAAAATTCAGTCCACACTACTATAACTTGTGTGTATGGTCTAAGCTTGAGTTCAAAGTGAGCGAGCGCAAAATAAAACAAAAGCAATTATCTTGATTGGATGCAACCAAACATTGACGATATCTTGAAAGCTAATTATTGATTGGATGCAACCAAACATTGACGATATCTTGAAAGCTAAATATTGATTGGATGCAACCAAACATTGACGATATCTTGAAAGCTTAATATTGATTGGATGCAACCAAACATTGACGATATCTTGAAAGCTAAATATTGATTGGATGCAACCAAACATTGACGATATCTTGAAAGCTAAATATTGATTGGATGCAACCAAACATTGACGATATCTTGAAAGCTAAATATTGATTGGATGCAACCAACCATTGACGATATCTTGAAAGCTAAATATTGATTGGATGCAACCAAACATTGACGACATCTTGAAAGCTAAATATTGATTGGATGCAACCAAACATTGACGATATCTTGAAAGCTAAATATTGATTGAATGCAACCAACCATTGACGATATCTTGAAAGCTAAATATTGATTGGATGCAACCAAACATTGACGACATCTTGAAAGCTAAATATTGATTGGATGCAACCAAACATTGACGATATCTTGAAAGCTAAATATTGATTGGATGCAACCAAACATTGACGATATCTTGAAAGCTAAATATTGATTGGATGCAACCAAACATTGGCGATATCTTGAAAGCTAAATATTGATTGGATGCAACCAAACATTGACGATATCTTGAAAGCTAAATATTGAGTGGATGCAACCAAACATTTACGATATCTTGAAAGCTAAATATTGATTGGATGCAACCAAACATTGACGATATCTTGAAAGCTAAATATTGATTGGATGCAACCAAACATTGGCGATATCTTGAAAGCTAAATATTGATTGGATGCAACCAAACATTGACGATATCTTGAAAGCTAAATATCAGTTTCACACATCTCACTAACATTTATTGCTGCTTAATTTATGAGATTCGGATATTTGCAGGTTAGGTCTGATGTAGCTATCTTTTTGCTTCTTTGATAAAATTTTTAGTAAATAAATATGTTGGTTGTCTTTTTTTTTTTTTTTTTGTGCATTGCACGCCACTCACCCATGATTAACTTACTTTTTCGTCTTCTTCCCAGACCTTTCATTCTGGCTTGCAAGTATTGTTAAAGTTAGTTTCATTTCCTTTACAGGACGTTTGCAGTCAACGCCAACATTTTTTGCTGTTGTTGATGTCTTGGCAGGTTTACGTTCAGTAGTTTGCCATTGATTTCTGAACGAATGACACCCATACCACTGCGTAAAAAAACTACCGCAACGCGGTCTGCTGCCAAATCGTGCACAGCTGTGTTTCGAACGCGGGTATACGGGATTACGAACCGCGTCTGTAAGACCTTCGTTACGGAGACCGGCACAAGTATTGTACAGAATGAGTATGCGGCCCGCGCTCGTCATTTTATCAGTTATCCGGCCGCTGTGGAAAAAAGTGAGGTGACCCCTGCCTTAAAGGAACCAGCAGAGTGTTGATAGGATTCTTTTGGTATTCCAGAAGCAATGTTATATTGACATATTTAGCAACAATACGTTTTTTTTTTTAAAGTTAATTGCATATCCTTTACAGGACATGGCAGTCAGCATCAGTCTTTTTTATTTGGTACTGTTTGTGATGTCAGTAGTAAGCTGACATTGCTTTCTTATCGACTAGCTCTCATATCTTTGTATGGAAACCAACGCAAGGCGGTTTGCTTCCAATTCGCCCGCATCTGTGTTTCGAAAGCGGGATTCAGCATTCATAACCACTTCGCCACAGAAACAAACCAAAGCCAATACATTTAGGAGCATCACCGTCATGTAAGATGTCCTTTATATAACATCACTCTGGTGACATCCTGCCGACAAGTGCCTCGATTTCTTGTCATTTCTCCTGCCTCATGCACCCTCGTGCACCCTCATCCACCCGTATGCACCCTTATGCACCCTCATACACCCTCATGCACCCTCAAAAACCCTCATGCATCACTGTCATTGTCATTTACTGCCAACATAGTACCTTGCGGTGTATGGCAGAGGGATCTTTGAGCCTGAGGAATTAAGGCGCCTGGCATGTGCAGTCGCCGCGAACTGTGTAGGTTAGAATTTTCTGTTTGCCCCCGACACACAAAAAATCCCGCATCTTACCGAGGGATTGAACCCGAGTCTCCTGAATGAGAGTCCGACGTTCTAGCCACTCGGCCACCCTCATGCATCCTCATGCACAAAACCAGTACCAGAAAATGTACCTGTTAGTAAAGGTGGCCTAACTAATTTATCATCATCCACGGGCGTGTCCTTTGAATAATTTTGAAGACTTTCGAAATGTCTCTCATAAGCCAGAGGTCGTGCCTATGTAGTGAGTCCGTTACAAGCACGACATGCTTAAAAAAAGTAATCTAAATGTTTGGAATGAGGCTAAAACACTAGGAAAACCTACCACAAACATAAGAAAGAGGCAGTGGTAATTTTAGCCAGGTCATGAGAAGATAGTTCATTAGTCGCGGTTCCAACTTCACGGCAACGGGTCGTCCCCATTATGCTCTGTTCCTGTGCCTGTGAATATCACATAAAATGCTCCTCACTGCCCCAATGTGAAAAGTGGAAAAGACAGGAGTCTCGGCAAGACAACAGCCCGCACAGCCCAACTGCATAATGCCGCCGCCATAATCCAACATAAATGTCCTCCACGAAAAATACAGTTCTTCTTCGATGGAATCGGCAGTCACCAGAAGACTTCATTGACCCGAGTTTTATCTCATATGGCTCGGTCTCTTTCCGCAGGGCGACTCGCCGAAAGCGCCGAACAAAGCACGAACTCCGTAGCTCCAGAGACGACTCCCAGGATTCTCCTAACAAATGCACTCGTGAACCGAAAAGGCAAAACAGTCAATTCAGCAACAGCCGGCTGTCATCATTCCGAACAAGCAGTTAACGCTACATACAAGCGCTGACAGATGTAAAAGCATTCCACACGAAATTCACAGCTCACAGTGTCGCACCATGCACAATCATAGTAGCAGGGCGACGGAAGCATGCACTACCAGTCCAAAATAAGAAAAAAGCGAAAGCAAACCGTAGCCAGAAGCATAAACACTCCACAGGCCTTAAAGGTTCAAATGCCTATCCGTCATGTTGGGGACCGGAAGTCATGCACCCTCATGCATTTTCATGCACCCTCATGAGAAGAGAAACACTGTAACGTGTGACAACTGGGAATATTTGTGAAAAATGACAGCGGGCAAACCAGCGAGAGATGATTCTTGACCCTTTTTTTGGCAGGAAAGGAAAAGTGCTAGCGCTCGAGTTAGTACATGCTGTTGGGAATAGCACGATGTGATGCAGCATGCTCGCTCACGCAAATTGACGATTTGATGATGAATGTTGTTGTTCCTTCATCGGCCTTTCATCTCTATATGGTGCATAGGTCATAAGCGAACTCACACCAAACCTGTCACGACTCTTTGTTGCCTCATGACTGGATGACTTTTGCAGCTACATTATCTACGAAATGAGGTAGATAGTCACACCAAACTTCTTTAGCTGTACCCCAGGACACACATGGCAAGCTACAGTTTTACTATTCTTTCATTCGAGTTTGGTCTCGGTAACACGCGAGTGATGCTTTTTTTAAAATAGTAAATCACATGTAAGGAATTAATTACAACAAATTTTCAACACATCAGATAGGAATGTATTCGTAGTTTGAAATAGAAAAATAGAAAATTCAAATACGCACACGGTAACATGTGACTAATGTTCTTTTTTAACAGTACATAACATGTAAGGAATTAATTACAACAAATACTCAACACATCAGATAGTAATGTATTCCTAGTTTGAGATAGAAAAATATAAAATTCAAATACGCACACATTCACAGGAACTTGCATTTACATAGTCGCTGAATTATGAGGAGGGAAAAAACAATAACTCCGCCTGTCACTGATAAAACATGTTCTTTGCTAACTGGCGAAGGCGATTATGCTGGTCCATAATTCTTAGTCTCTAGTAATGCCTATCGTTGCATAATAAACATGAAACTTCGCAAGACAAAAACAAATAGGTAAAGTCAGTCTGCCCGTTATTAACTATTTCAATGCGAAAAGATAATATATTGCCAAATGTGACCTACCATTTGGACTGAAGAACGATATATCGCCATACTAGGGCCATCATATTATTTGTTTTGCTTTGCGGCACCTTCCGCAATTTTAATGCTCAGTGGATGGAAATTTACATTATTCTTTTTCTGCTGCGTTTGTCCGGAATATTTTTTTAGACGTAACTGCGTTGTGCCTGATTTCAGCAAAGCTGCGATATTTGCACCTTTCGGCCGACACATCCGACTTCTTCAGGCATTTGTTGACTGGGTTACCTTCCCGGTAATTTACGTTATAATACGTGATTGTGCACCACGTCTGGTACACGCCTACTTTTTGCTTGGCACTGAATCTCTGCATATGGTAACAGGTCTTTGATTCCAATAATCTCATGCGACATAAGGTCTGGTTGCCATGATCGAATTTATAGAAAAACAGATCATGGCATAGTTTGCATAAAGTGCGGTCTGAACGAGGAGACCGTGCAAAGTGATCCACCACGAGCATGGTCACAAAAGCGTGAAAGGCGCTCGGGACGCTTTGTAAAAGGACAAAGCGTCACCTTCAATCAGTTGGACAGGAGCCACGGTCAAGTCTGGACCTGGTTCTTTGGTTCAAGTAGCACGGCTACACAATGAGCCGCTACATTAGTAGTTAGAGGTGTATAATTGTAGTCTCTAAGTGTTGTGTATGATTGATACATGTGGTATCAATGATAATGTAATCGGTACAATAGTTGGAGACAATAGAGTTGAAAAACTGCACCTGCATTGTCTTATTCAAGACGCGTTGGGTTTGTTCTCGATAGTTATCTGCAGAGTGGGAGAGCTTAAACAGAACTTAAGATACCAATAGACATAGCTACAGTGAGAATATTACAGCATCGCCAGGTAGAAAGGTATTGGTACAGAAGTGCGACCGTACAGTCAAAAAGATATAATTTGCACCTCAGAGAACCCTTCCCAATTACCTGTAGTGTGGTGTCAATATCGGGCAGGATGTGTATCTGGCAGGACGAACGCTCCGTGCGCCCACCAGTCTCATCTGGGTTGTGATCTCGTTCATGAGGTATAAGACCATGGATATCAACCCAAGTATGGTTGATGTAAATATATCATGAATTGTCATGAAAACCACGTATCAGCCATGGGCCTAGTAACGATCAGAATTACTCGCATATGGCACTGACATAATCAGTATAATATTGGCACCTTTTCATTTGATGATTTCCAGATACCTATCCTTTGCTGTATGCCAGTGAATCGTGAAACATGTGCCAACAAATTAGGAAGAACTTGGAGGGACAGGAGATGTGTTTTCTGAACCGTCTATTGTGAATACATTGGACTGTCAGAGTAGCCAACCACTGTCTAGACAAGGCTTATGAAAGTAGAACATTATATACAAATAAAAGAAGCAGAGAAACCGTGTTCTTTGGTGATATCATAAGAATTCAGGCACCGGAAAACATCGTGATGACTGGTAAGATAGCTGGTAGAAAAGGCTGAGGCAGACCATCGGAAATGATGCTGGGCGGAGTGAGACGGTGGTATTAAGGAAGATTAATAGAATCTATGCACAACCCCGGGACCGAGATCTGTGGAGATGTATGAACGCCTACGCCAGTTGGAAAAGGACATGATGACGATGACCCACATTAAGAGACTGGGTCCACTCCAGGTTCTTGCCAGTGTGAAACAAATGATGCCATTATTAGAGATTCGGGATGCTTCTCTTCACATGATAAGAAATCCCAAGCTCAAACAGAGATGGCATCACTACAACACAGCACCGAACATAACACAATCTATATCTCATGGAATGTGACTTTAAGTGACTGATTTAAGGCAGCAAGTAACATTTAAAACCTCACATATTTTGTTTTTAAATACATTCTTGTCTGTAATGTCTTTCTTCCGTCTTTATATGTTGATTTCGTTAAAAGTAATGCTACATGTATCAGTTATCAGTTGGGGTATCTTCGTTGCACTCCGGACATGTCCATAGGTGCTCAGATCCTCCCCCCAGCATATGCATCAGCGTCCGGTGGCTAATAGTGCCAGTTCTGTGTTGGTTGACGAGGCGCTTTGTTTTCCCGATGTACCTCTCGCGTCTGGCTGTGCCGATTCTTACTCCCAGGTCTTTCATCCTGGACAGCGATGTGGAATCACTGACGTCAAAGTCCTCTGTTCTCGCCATATCTTTAAGGACGTTAATAACATCGGCACGATCCATGGGCTGGCCATCTACAGAGGGTGCAGAGCCAGCCAGTTTGTCAGCTCGTTCATTTCCCTCGATTCCCGCATGTCCCGGGACGAAGATGAAGGTGACTTTACGGACAACAGACTTCCGCAGCGATTCAGTCCACTGTCTACGTACAGATCCAACTTCGACCTTCTGAATCATGCTCATTGAATCACTTAGTACACACACGTTGGTATAATGCTGTGATTCCAGCCATATGAAAGCCTGTGTAACTGCCATCACCTCCATCGTCATGCTGCTCGTGGTCATAGAGTGGGCACCACTGGATTCTTGAACGGTTCGGCCCGCTGAACGGGCTGTAAATGCCCACGCACTTCTCTGATGCTTTACAACAGATCCATCTGTATAGATGAGCACTTCGGGGCTATCTGAGTGTTCATAGATGAGCGCGTTAACCTCTGCATTGACAGCGGCAGGGTTCTGCTCTCTGCACCGTCTGTCGAGTGTGATAATGCAGGAGAAAGTGCACTTAAAAGCTGGAGGCACCGGCACCCATTCCTTGCCGGCGTTGATACTGGTAAGACTGCAGACCTGTCTGACGACATCTTCCGCCCGACCCATCCATGATTTGCCCCTCTTTAGCCTGTCACCCTTTTCTCTGAATATAGCGTCATGCGTCAATGCTACATGTATATGTATATCTATCACGAGTATATTCAGAAAAGGCGACGAGGAAGGAAACATACCCACTTTTCGAACGAGGGTATGTGGGATTACGAACCGTAACTCCTTCGCCAAGGAGCAGGGTGACATATGACGCTCTCCCGTAATCTAGGACAGGAATGTGGTGGACTGTCCAGTAGCCTTTATCGCCAACTTTCGTTCCCATAAAATTTTCAGGGGCTGAGTGGTCTCGAGGTATTCTGTCCGCCTCGAGTGCTGGAGGTCCCGGGTTCAAGCCCCGCTGAGGGCTGGGATTTTTTTTTTCAAGTGGACTTCTAGTAACAAAATTTCCCCTGGTCGCTGGGTAGTGAGATCGGACGCCCGTGTATATTGTTGCGCATGTAAAAAAATCTCTTGGCAGTTGGAAATCGAAAAATAGTAGCTAACGGTGCTGCCCGGGCAAACATTTTGAGTTAAAAATCTACCCAAAGTATTTCAGGATCCTCGCCGGTGCTACGAAGTTCGTGCACTGAGATGAGTTTGTCCGGACTCAGTCTTGAGTTAGGAGTAAAACGGAGCACTTATGGGTTACACCCTGTGCCATGATGTTGATCCATCGACTAAACTAAACTAGAACACTCTAAATATTGTCTGGTACCCATTTTTGCGAAGCTGTGTAATCCCAAATCCGTATATGTATATAAAGTCGAGAGTCGAGGTGGACGCTGGATTACGAAGTGCGTCCGTAATCCTTCACCACGGAGCCGGCTAAAATATTAGCCCTGGCGTATCCTAGGACAGGAATGTGGTGGACTGTCCACTTGCCTTTATCGTCACCTTTCGTTACCTTACAATTCTTAGAACAGGAAAGGGGGGGGGGGCTTGCGTTTAAATGTCCGGTGCGCTGACGACGAGGTACGGGATTCATTCCCTACACCCGTCAGTTCGACTTCAATGTTAACTTCTCGTTCAGAAAACAAACTACTGAACGTAATATTACCTAGTAAATTAACCTGAGTTTGGGGTTGGCTGCAATGTCATGCAAAGAACATTTTCTTTTTCCATATCGCACAATAATCGGCACTGGGGTGAAATACTGAAAATATTTATTATGCAGAATAATTAATAATCAAACAAATTTATTAAACATATACAAATATATAAATATTATACATTTGAATAACAAAGACACAAACAATAGATTGCATGATTTATTGCCTGGAATATTTCGCAAAATCTTGTCAGGTACATACTGCAGAAATCACACAACATAAACTAAAGTAATTAGATAAATCTTTCAAGCTGAAATATACAACACGCATGTTCACAAAGTAATTTTAATTGTTTACCACGATAATTTTAAACAGACTATCGTGTCTCTCTGTTTGCACAAAGTTGGTTCTGTTTATGTTGTGTGAATTCTGCAGTATGTACCTGAGAGATGCAGCGAAATATTCCAGGCAATAAATTCGTGCAATCTATTGTCTGTGTCTTCGTTATTCAAATTCATTTAGCGAAAACATTGTTTTGAACATAGCAGATCGCTGGGCCCACTAAGTATACAGTTAAAAAGCACAACTCTGAAACAAGTTAAAGAATTCAAATATCTTGGAAGTATGATCACAGAAGATGGCAGATTAGACAGAGAAATTGAAATCAGATGTCAAAAAGCTAGTGCAATTACATATCAACTATCACCATTACTGAAACATCCAAATATACCCATGCCAGCAAAACGACAGATAATAAATAAACAGCATATTCACACCAACCATATGCTACCAATCTCAAACCTGGACTTTATCCAAATTACACGCAAAATCAACACCTGCGAAATGAGATGCCTGAGGAGAGCTGCCAACTTAACAATCCGAGACCGAGTAAGAAATGCTATTATCAGACAGACTGTGGGATCAACACCTTGTGCCACATTTATTGAAAGGCAGAACATCAAGTGGTTTGGCCATGTCGTTAGAATGCAACACCAGCAACTACCATCACTGGCCTTACATCAAAGATCATCTGCGACGAGACCAAGAGGATGTCCAAGAAGAAAATGGATTGACGACATCAAAGACATTGTACAGCCACATGGAATGACACTATCCAGGGCCGCCCACCGAGCGCTGGAACGCAAATTATTCCTCCCCACGGCGCTTGACGGTAGAAGTGGAAGAAGATGATGATGATGATGATGATGAATTATTCTTCCCCACAAGACACTCATTCTCCCAACCTCTCTTTAATGAATCTAAACGCCGCAGACACCGATTCTCTCCCACTCTTTAAGGGCACAACCATGTGTGAAATAGTATCCCCGTGAAAACCTCCCTTCCCAAAATGAACCTTAACTATCACATTGGCGTCCTGCAATCGCCTGGCGTACAAAAGTGCGTCATCGCGCAGCACGTCAAACTCACAGACGTGAACTAACGCTGGAGGCAGTCCTGCTAAATCCGGTGACATCACAGGGGAAAACAGTGGATCTGTGACAACGTCTTTGATTTTTGCATAAACTTGAGCATCGTGAGAAGAATGTACAGGTGGACGGGGCTTGCTCGGTGTTTGATACTCGGGAGGCAGCAGTTTGACATCCAGAAATGCAGCTAGTTTTGATTTCCTGACCTCTGCAGGGATGTGTCTGTTTTCACTGATCACAGATGTAAAGTGATCGATGTTGTCTTTATCTGTTGATTAAAATTAATAGCATTTGTGTGTTTCAATTTTGGGACCACAAGTTTTAGGCTGTATTGTATACACTCATCAAATAGAGGTAGCTATTTCCCCGTGGCGAAGTTTTCAAGCCGTCTGCCTCGGGCTCCGAATGTTGTGGGTTCGATTCCGGGCCGCATCCTTCGGTTCACGAGTGCATTTGTTCGGAGACTCCTGAGGGTCGCTGGAGCTACGGAGTTCGTGCTTTGTGCGACGCTTTCCGCGCTGCGGAAAGAGACAGAGCCATATGGGATAAACACCCGGTGCAATTAAGTCGACCCTGTCGACTTTTAAGCGATTTTTTTTTAAATTTCAATCTGTCTGCGATGTTAACTGCAAGGGCATGTAAATGACATGCAGTTAACCTTTTTTTTTTATCTGCAATTTAAACATATTCTTCAACACAATTTGTCTGCAATGTATGTATTTAGTTTGAATACAAACACATTCTCGAACTCAATCTATCAGTGGAGTATTTATTTAGTTTAAATGCAAATACATTCTTGAACTTAATCTGTCTGGTGGGTTTTTAAACTAACCCACTCTCGTGCATACAAAATAAACCAATAATGCAACTATACTTACCCACTCACAAACCAAGAATTTAACTATACTGACACTATCTCGTACATATATAGCAACAAAGAACGCAACTATACTTACCCACTCCCATGTAATGAGCATAGAAAGCTGTCATCATGTCTTGTGTCAGTATCGGCATTGACTGGTTTAGGTCAACATATGAAGGCAGGTGCATGTCGAAGGCTTGCAGTGCTGGGTAATGAAGAATCTGGAAGAGTAAGCGCGGCAAGTCTGGCTCTCTCGACAGCTTTAAGGCCACAGATGCTGCTAGATTCCCACCAGCACTATCACCTGTATGAAAACGATAGCATAAATATATCATCGTGAACAGTTGAGTTGAGTTGAGTTAAGAACTGACATCATTGTACTCAGGACATTCCCATAGGCGCTCCGTTCCCCTCGTTCAACAGCCAGCGAAGAGTCACACTACTAATCGTTCCCATCACTATCTGATTGAAAGTTCACCTGGTCTTCCCTCTCAGTTTTGAGATTCTCCCAGAACCCCTGTGCCATGTGCTGAAAAGACTCTGAAAAGAGTCAAAAGGAAAAGAAGTAAGAGGACGAGACATATACACTATAGATCTAAAGAGTAAACAAGAAAAGACTGAGTAATGATTACGAAAATAGTCAGAACGTTGTAACGAGGCTAGAACTACGACTATAAATATTAGTCAGTGACGTGAGAAACTAAACACCATGCGACGAAGTCGATGTGGGGACAAAGGGATTGAGATACGGCAGTCGGCTGAGAAGAGAGCTCGAGAAAACATCATCGCTCGCAGTGAAAAGAGTCAAACATCATGCGGTAAATTACAACTTACGAAGTGAAAGAAACGATCAAGCCATGCATGTAACCACGGCGTTGAAAAGCGTCCAGTATTCACTAACTGTAGCAGTCTGAAGGCCACCAACGATGTATGATGTATGCGATAACAATATGTGTGCCATCCGACAGAATGAGATTGGTATGAAATTGGCAGTACGAGAAGACTTGTGCTACAGGGTATTCAATAAAAGATGTGGAAACTTAGAACGCCGGCTTCAACCGTTCATTCTCTTGTTGTCGTATCTTGTAACAAAGTATGCCACTGACTTAAAACGAGCCGAAGCAAGTCTCTGGCATCTAGCCAGTCCCCCGCAATCACACCCTTTCCACATACGTTTTCTCAATCTATTTCCCCACCTTCTCCACCTGGCCACACAGGCGCACGACCACCTCCCGCTAGTCCATAGGTAATCTGCCACCAAGAGGTGCATTCCCTGCCAGCCCATCAGCCTGTTCATTCTCTCGCAATCCCGTATGGCCAGGGGGGGGGGGGGGGGGGGGGGGGGGGGGAAATCCATACAATTCTCACAATCTGTGACCTGTGAAGCAAGAATAGACATTCCACACGAAACGTTCCTTTCTTCACCTTACTAAGCATACTTCATGAGTCCGTAATCAAGACAATATGTGAGAACATTGACTCATGAAACTGCCATCTACTGCTTACAGTACCTTGCGGCGTAGGACAAGGGGGTCTTGAGCCTGGGGAATTAAGGTCTTCTGGCTAGTGCAGTCGCCGCGAATTGTTCAGGTTAGGGTTTTCTTTGGATTACTTTGGTTAGGGTTACGTTGAGTAATATAAGACAACTATGAGTGTCAGACAATTGTCAGAATAGTCTGGGAATTACATGAGAAAACAACAGCGAGGAGGAAGGGAATCGGTCGGCTACCTCACGTTCTGTAGCCAAGAATATTCACACGTCATGAGCTGTATCTGTTATTTACATTTACCCTTTAATCATTAAACATTTTGGACTTTTGGATAATTTACAATCTTGAATATTCTATATTTCTTCGTCTTCGTCTACGTGTCTTCCTCCTCTTCCTCCTCCTCCTCCTCCTCCTCCTCCTTCTTCTTCTTCTTCTTCTTCTTCTTCTTCGTTCATCCGAAATGCTTGTTTTGGATGTGTTTGTGTTGTGTCAGTTTACAGCAGAGGTGCGATATTTGCGAGTTCCGGCTTCTTGTAGCATTTGTTGACCGGGTTATCCTTCCCGGGTATTCTATATGTCTACACGCTTGCTTCCAGTCGCATGCTTACCTCGGGTTTTCACCAAACAAAACCTTGAGTCTACTAACTGTACTTTCTATATTTCTGGAAATGGTTGACAACCATTTTTTTTTTACGTTCGCTCGTCTTGAACTCAAGCATAGTCCATACACGTGCTACTACTTCTAGTGCGCTGGACTCATTTTTTCGTGTGGATTAGCTTTCCCTATTACCAGTGTCCCTCACCTACAGGCAAACCCACTCCGACTGCAGAGGTACTTGTAATTTACTTCCCCATGTCGAAGACGAGAAGTCACATTTTAGTCTATCTGACCAGTGTAGGTGATGTACCCACTACCTCGGCATCAGCACACCGGAAGTTTAAGAGCGAGTGCTCTTATCCAATCCACCATGATGAACTAAACCTTTGTCGTGATCTGGAGATGGTGACATACTGGTTCATTTCTATTCAAATGCTGCCACATATATATGTCGTTTGTAGTGTGGAGGCCCGTTATGAGAAGAAATAAACTGATTGAGGTGAAAATAACAAGGGAAAAGCAGAGAAGTAAATACCAAGATGGCTTGGCCACGTGGCATAGTCAAGACAAAATGCACAGGGTTGATCCACGACTGGTGATCGTCTGAGATGATGAAACATGACCGCCCACGCTTATCGGCATGGCACATGACGAATGAATTAGCAGGCTACCTGCCTGCCACACCCATTTTAGTCACATCTACAAGCAATTCGGTCTCACCATTTCGTCCTGATTTAACTTCGAAAAATGCATTAATTCTTTTGTGATTAATACACTACCTGCCTGCCACACCCATTTTAATCACATCTACAAGCAATTCGGTCTCACCATTTCGTCCTGATTTAACTTCGAAAAATGAACAAATTCTTTTGTAATTAATACACTACCTACCTGCCACACCCACTTTAGTCACATCTACGTTATACTTGGCACCGTGTTTCAGGACAAATCGGGTTACATCAATGCAGTCCTGAATGGGTATAGGAAACGGGTGTTCTGGCGCCAAGCGGTAACTGTGTAAGACAAATGTTTAGTTAATTTTACATCACAGAAAATAGTTTAGTTTATAATAATTGGTTTAACAGCTGTGAAATGATATTTAGAAACGGAATCAAAGTAGAAATTACAATGGCCGATAAAACAGGAATGGGTCTTATAAATGTCATGAAGAAAGCATTTTCCTCGCTTTGATCTCGAGCGAGTCCATAAATGTGTTACTACTTCTAGTGGACTGGACTGATTAGTGCGTGTGGATTAGCTTTCCCTACTGCCAGTCTCCCTCGCCATCAGGCCAACCCATTCTGTCTTTTGAGGTACTTGTAATGTACGTCTCAATGTCAAGGACGAGAAGTCAACATTTTAGTCCAGCTGACCGGTGTCGCATTTGAACCCGAAACCACGGCATCAGTACACCGAAAGTTTGTAAGTTAATCGTTATAGTATTTCACGGATCATGATATCTGCTTGGCATTGCATTCTTTTCACTGACTTTTCACAATTGGTATTCTTCTTCTTCTTCTTATTCTGCGTTCGTCCGGAATTAGACGTATTAGATAATTGTGTTGTGCCTGTTTACAACAGAGCTGCGATATTTGCACCTTTCGGCTGATACACCTGACTTCTTCGGGCATTTGTTGACCGGGATACCTTCCCGGGCAATTGGCATTTGATTGGTGATGTGTTAAAATCACGATAGTCGCTTTTACTTTCTAAGACATTTTCCCGTATCCACTTTAGGCTGGGACGACATGGGAGATTAAGTCGATTTTCAAAATTCGAATTTCCCTCCCTCCCTCCCCCCCCCCCCTCTCTCTCTCTCTCTCTCTCTCTCTCTCTCTCTCTCTCTCTCTCTCTCTCTCTCTCTCTCTCTCGATGTGGATTGAACTTATGACGACCGGGCCGGCAGCCGAGCGTCTAACCACCACTCCACAGTGGCTTTCCCGTAGCAAAAACTCAGAAAAGACAAAGACATTAAGAGATAGAAATATACTCACTCAACATTAAAGATAACTGTTCCAGTTTGGATTGCGTACTCGTGCATTAGACTATCATACATATCTGTAACAGAAGTGATAACAATTGTGAAAGCAAAAAAATAGAGGGCGTCTGTAAGGTCTCACTAGACTTTGTATGTAGAACAATTTTGAAAAGCTATATACATAACGTCATAAAAAATGTGCTTAAAAGTCATTAAATTAGTTACAATAGTCATTACTATGGTCTAACGCTGTTTTGGGGGAGCTGGAAAGTACCAACGAAGTATCCATTATAACTTATTCAACACATTTCTAACCGTAAGGAGGTTGTTTATCGTGAAATCGTGCTGTAAATCTTTGAACAACCACCTGTTTGTATCGACCGCCATTTCGAAACACTTGTTCAACCAAAATATGTCTTTCTTCCATTGATAAAACCATTCTGTTTGTAGTGAAAAGAATTACTCTAGCAGACAACAACCATTCGCTGCATACTGCTTCACGATGAACTGTGGAGCACATTATTTGATGACGTCAAATACTTCATTTTTCAAATTTGTTCTACATACAAAGTGTAGTGAGGCTTTGCAAACACCCGGTATTACTTGACTGTATTAGTGGCAGTTGTATGTAGTTTCTATGTTAATTTCTGAGATATTTATCTTGTTTTACCAAACGTCATAGAAAGCTGCCGTAGGGCAGAGGCTAGCCCGCTTGCCTGCTGGCGCGATGGTCACGAATTCGAACTTTCATCGAATTTTTGTTCCCTTTAATTTACTTGAGCCTCTGCCGGATTTGTGGCGAAGGAGGTTTCGAACGAGATTCATAATCTCAGAGACTACGTTCGATACAAGCTGCGGCTAATTTGTCAGCAGAACGCCTTGTGCTGGTATTTCACACAATAGTGTGCCTGCCGGTCGTTCAGAAAGCAATGACAAACTACTGAACGTAAACTTGCCAAGAAATTTCAAACAGTCAAAAAATTATGGGGTTGACTGTGACGTCCTGTAAAGTATGTGCAGCTAACTTTAATTACTTGAACTTCTAGATCTACCAAGTCTAAAACTGGGTACCAGGAAATGTTAATTCAGCTAAAGTATTCTTCATTTATTCACTTCATTTGACACGTAACTCGCCAGTATGCACCTGATGAGATGTAACGAAGTGTACCAGGCAATAAATCGTGCAACGTGTTTCTGGCTTCTGTGCTTAAAATACCATACAGTGTTCAAGGGACTAAACTCACCCATTCAATGCATAGCTTCTTGAGAACTTTCTTATCTCCCATGTTGCATTAATAAACGTCCTCATGATTGTCATTCTTTGCCTTCTACGTCTGGCGACCATCAAAGTGTAGTTTAGATGTTTACCGCAATACAATATTTTGTCCCCGCCCCGCCCTCCCTAGCGATGACACTAACACATCCACTCATTTATATATGCTATAAACATATATGCTCTAAAAGTACTGGAGAGTTTTGGTCAGAGACCATAACTTTATGAAGGGAAAATCCCAACTGCACCTCCCCGCGGTAGAGGATGGAAACACACTACGGTGTGGCTAACACAGCTCTGGGGACCGAGTATCCACCGGAATAAGTGGACAACTCTGCAGCTGAGCAGAGCAGGGCACTCACTTGTCCTTACAGTCGGAAATGGCTGTCAAAGGCAGAGGTAAAAAAGACCACCATGTGAATGTGGAAGGCAAGGGGAAACCACCACATTATCTTCCCAAGACTTCATGGCAAAACATATTTCAAAGCTAGTGAAGGACGTTAATGGCTGTCTTAGAGCATCCTAGTCCGGTAGGGACAGTCATGAGCCACAGGTGACACCAGACCGTCATCCAGCTACTGATGGCAAAAACTTAACTAAAATAAATAAATTTAGAGTAGGAACATGGAATGTTAGGACATTAAATGAGCTAGGAAAGTTGACCAATGTTCTAAGAGAGATGGATAGCATGAAAATGAATATACTAGGCGTTAGTGAGATGAGATGGAAGGGATCGGGCAAAATTATAGCTGATAATCACACAATAATTTATTCTGGAGGGGATACACATGAAAAAGGTGTAGGAATAATATTAGACGAAAAAACAGCCAAGTCAATTAATGGATACTGGTGTATTTCAGATAGAGTTATTATGGTAAAAATCAAAGGCAAACCAATAGACATAAATATTATACAAGTATATGCACCAACGGCAAGCAGTAGTGATGAAGAAATACAACACTTTTATGACGAAATAGAAATGGCGATGGCTCAAATTGGATCACAAGAAATAAAGATAATACTTGGTGATTTTAATGCAAAAGTAGGAAAGGGAAAAATGGAGGATGTAGTGGGGAATTATGGTTTAGGTACAAGAAATGAAAGAGGGGAAAAGCTAATAGAATGGGCAAATATCAATGATATGATAATTGGAAACACATGGTTTAAACACCATAAAAGACGACTGTACACATGGATAAGCCCTGATAAGAAAATACGCAACCAAATTGACTACATACTAATTAATAAAAGATTTAGAAATGCTTTAATTAATGTAAAGACAATGCCTGGTGCTGACTGTAATAGTGATCATGTACCACTATGTGGACATATAAAAGTAAGATTAAAGAGAGGGAAAAAAATGGTTAAGAACATGAGACTTAATAAAGAGGTTCTGAAAATAGATAAAGAAATGCAAGAACAATACAGAGTGACTGTGAAAAATAGGTACAATGCAATAACTAAAATACAGAGTATAGATGAACAATGGGAAATGTTAAGGGACTCCATTCATCAAACTAGCAAAGAAGTATTACCGGAGAGAGGCAAAATAGCTAAGAAAAAATGGATGAATGAAGATATCTTAAAACTGATGGACAAAAGAAAACAGAGTAAAAATGACAAACAAGAATACGCTAAGATAAATAAAGAAATAAAAGATAAATGTGGGAAGGCTAAAGAAAATTGGTTAAACGAGCAATGCAAAAAAATTGAATTAAATTCCATTAAAGATACAAAAAATATGCACAGACAAATCAGTGAGCTTACAGGAAGAAAAATAAGAATAAATACAGGGTGTTTGAAATCAAAAACAGGAAAGATAATATTAGAGGAAGATGCTATAATTAAGAGGTGGAATGAGTATATAAGAGAATTATATGAAGGAGAAAGGGGAGAATTAACAGAAGATAGTAACTTAGAAGGTCCACCTATTCTGAAAGAAGAAGTCGCTGACGCTATGTGACACAAAGTGAATGTTGACTAAGTGACAGATAGAGTGGCTATGGTTGTGTCTAGGGTATGTCCTTGTAAAATGTGATGTTGAACAACAGATTAACCAAGATGCATCACCACCAAACACCAGTCAGTGAACAAGCGTTAATTTGCGCACATAATATTCCTTTAATTCTGAATTAACACAGACACATGTAGCATATAAATCCAGGAACAATAATTCTCTAAGAATATATCTCCATCCCAATGGAACACTTCGAATAACACTGCCTCTCAAGGCTACTAAAATCTCGTCCCACACGACAGGTATACTAGCCTCTCTCTAGGCCCGACTCAAAGTAACCCACTCTGGGTCTCGAATTCCACTCACTATCCCTGGAACCCACAGTGCGGAGTTATCTTCCGAACTCCGTCACAATTCTTCACTTTCTCAGACCACGACCTTCTCCTGGTCCGGTCTAAACTCAACTCCCTCCCAGCTCGGAGTCCAAACATCAACTGCCCCGTCAATCTTTGTCCCTGTCTTTTTAAACAATTCTATGCCTCCTCACAATGATCCACACAAACCCCACCTCACTGCTTCAACTGTCTGCCTCTTCTTGCAGCCCCTCTACCTTACACCCTTCCCCGTTTATCTCCTTATATTTTCTTTCCGGTGAATGCCCTTTCACCTCGTGAACTGTTTATATTGTACGGCCACTCACCTTAATGCCACTGAACACAGGCATGTGACACTACCCCACCCTCAAAAGAAAACATCGTTTTCAAATGTTGGGAGACTAATACTTATCAAATATGTGACCCAGACACATTGCCTGGGTAGTCGTAAGTATAAATCCAAATTACTCTAGCTACCACACTAAATAATACATCAAATGCTCATGTTACACTCCCTTATTCCCAACACATCAATACAAACAACTTTCTCTCTTGTATCATAATACATGAACTAAAACATGGCATAGTAATAAACATATCATCTAAAACATCATGTTTGTGTACCCGCAGGTCTCTTACTACTCTACGACCACACAATACTATTTGTGTACCGACCCTATATCAGATGGTTCTGTTCTTGCATTAACCCTCCTCTGATTCCTGTCGATGCTGTGTCTACCTTTCATGTACCCATGACTCATGGTACCTCTACAATGACAACATCTGTTTGCTATCCCTAGCCCTGGGTCAGTAATGTCGCGAACACTCTTTTGACCTGCGTTAACATTGCTATCTGCATATTGTACTGTTACACTGGAGTCTCTGTTTAGTCTGACCTCTTTATTAAATCCTGGCCAATATCCCTGGCATCCTGCTCTCTGCTGCTTCTGCCTTACTCCTATGTGCCCTGCACCTGCCCTATCCTGAGCTGTTCTCGTATATCGGTCTCTATGTGTTAACGGTAATCCTACTTGCCCACATGCAGTTCCGCCATCTGAAAACCTGCGAGTGAGAACATTATTCTTCCTTCCAAAGCACCATCTACCCTTCTTTGATTGTCTATGTCTCACTTTACTACATTCTTGGAAACATTTGTCGAGAGTAGTCTCTTGTCTCTGGGATTCCCTACAGCTATATTTGAGATCGATTCTCACCTGCTCAGCTGTCCTATCGTTGTCCTCTGTGTCTACTTCAAGTGCCTCTTTTTCTTCAGCTATACTCTCTAATTTAGGTTTTCTTTTGGTAACTACCTCGTTACTATTTCCACTATGTTTTTGGTCCCAATAAACGACTTCCTCTTCTGTACACTCTTTAACTCCTATAACATTTCCTATGATGAGATCTGCGACTGGTTAGTCTAAAACACAAGTTGTCACTCTTCCCTTCCTGTTATGTATGGTGTTTTTACTGTTATCACGGCTATTGGGTAGAATTCTACTGTCCCATTAAATGTTATGGATCTAATCTTTTTCCCTGTATAATCCGAGGTATGCACTAAACTCTTTCTCACCCCGATGGACGTACATCCGGAATCCCTAATTGTTAACGCTGGCCTATCATTAACAAATCCATGGTGCATCTTCAGACTACCTCCTTCATGGACTGCTGATCCTGCTTTCACTGTATGACCACACACTAAGACTGGTTGCCCGTCTTTTTCAAAAAGAGGTTTGCACCCACTACAATCTTCATTGTTGATAGTCTCAATCACTTGTGCTGCATTAGAATGCTCCGTTTCCCTCATCCTACAATGATGACTGACATGCCCCTTCCTTCCACATTTGAAACAAGTGATCTCCCTTTTACTGTTGTTCGTTGGTCCATCTGATGGTTGTGCATCACAATCTGCCATTTTGTGTCTCCAGCTCCCACAATTCCAACATCCAGCATAACTATTTGGACGTCTCTGAAAATTCCCCCTTTTGTATGGGTACCGTCCTGCTCTGCCAAAATAGTTGCCACGGGAACCATTGTCCTTAGGTTCTTGTTCCTCATATCTTTGTGTTAAATCTACACTTTTTGATCTTGGTCTAATAACTGGATTCTGGTCCTGTTTCGTATACGCTGCACAGACTATTTCCTCACTAATAAGTCTACCAATAGAACTGTTTTGATGTGCAGTCATGTAATTTTGCCCTAACTGTGACATTGTGTCCATGTCCTTTGGCTTACGTTCTTCAAAGAAAGCCACTAAATTGGTATTACATGAAGCTAATACTTTGTCTCTTAACACTAAATCTACTAATTTATTAAAATCTTTCCCTACTTCTGCGAGCTCCATCCATTTGTTAAATGTGTTCTTTACTGTGTTAACAAAGTCTGTGAAATCTTGATTTGTCTCTGGCACTAACTGTCTAAACTTTGTTCTATATCCATGTTCAGTTAGTTGGAACTTTGTGAGGAGACGCCGACGCAAAATAGTGTAGTTGTTTCTTTCTTCTACAGGTAAATTGAACATGGTGTCTAGTGCCTTGCCCGTAAGAAATTCGCCAAGTCGCATCCCATATTCTGCTTCCGGGATGCCTAAAGTTTTCGCACTTGCTTGAAATCTATCCAAATAAGATTCAAGGTTGTCTCGGTCCGTAAAATATGGCAGTTTTAGTCGCTGTGCGGGATGGGAAGGTCTTCTGTTTTCCTCACTTTGACCTTTCGAAGATAGTTCTAGTTTTCTTAACTCGATTTCAGTTTGCATCTGACACTTGAACTTCTCTTTCTCAATTTCCACCGCATTTGTTTGTTTTAACTTTTCAAGTTCCAGTTGTGTCATTTCTAGTTTCAATTGCGTCTCTTTCTCTTCCTGTAGACGTTTGTTTTCAGATACCTTTTCTTCCTGCAGACGTTTTGCCTCACGTTCATTATGCCTCTCCTCTCTTTCAATCTGTTTTTGTTCTTTTGTTTCGGCATACTCCTGTAACTCTTTACCTTTCAGGCCTATTCTTTCACCTGCTTCAATATATTCCATTAAAGTAGGCATCTTATACTTGTGGACACGTTGCTGTCTGTCAGCCAACTATAAATGTGAAGACTCTGCTGTTAGTCTTTGTGTCACTTCCCTAAGTACACCAGCACTCCCTGTGTACGTAAATTCGTAGTGCTAAAATATCACTCTGTACTCACCCAGTCACTCTATAAGCACTAGGTAGTGAGGGGGGAATATTAACTATACCCCCTCGTATATATATATATATATATATATATATATATATATCAAATAACTGTAGAACAATTCCTGGAAATAGTTGTAAACATACATATACATACACAAATGAATGATACACACTAAATGCCAACTATTAAACGCTAAACGCATAGGCCGGTGAAACGCAGACGGATGATTACATAGAAATAAAAACCACTGACATAAACATGCCCATGAAAGACCATACTGTGCGCATAATATAAACTGACTCAGATACTACCTAGATAGAAGCAGTTTTAACATAAGACTTACAACAATACCATATATCCAAAGAAATCAAATATCGTATGTAACCGTAAAGAGAGAGCAGTAAAAATAACAAATATAAAATGAATAATGTACATAGATCTGACGATAGACACTTGGACACCGTGTATAATGTCGAGACGACCCAATGCCACAGCACAAAACAAACTGACTCGTCAGCTGCCTCTCAACAACATACAATATTTACCTAGACAATTTCACCTTTGCGCTGTCTCCCGCATTTCGAGAAACAATGCAAAAATATCCTACTTATAACGAACACTGGACCACATACAAATAATTACGTAACGCACAACAACAATACTTAGGACGATGAGAACAACAGAAGCAAACAAGGATTGCCGACACCAATGCGATGGTAGAATCTTACAAAAGTCCTTAATTTGTTTTTAATAGTGTCCGAAAATCGCCTGGAAATGTCTGTCCGTTACTGTTATGAAAAAAATTACGACGTTAGATTCCCACAATGAATTAATGTTCTGACGCACTGTCACATTTTGTTGACGTGATGACACGATTTTCGACTGTCGTAACAGTTGAAGATGATGATAATTATCCCAACGCCTTGTCTCTACACAGTCCGTAACGTTTTTGTAACCCTCCCTGTAGAGTTGGCCTGTGATTGTATAATGTATGTGAACGCTCTTGTTTTGCCAGAAATATTGGGTTTTCGTTGCGTTTTGGGGAGCCGAAAATACCTTTAAAATCAATGAATGTTTATCTGCGTAGTCACTGTCGCTTTGAAGTGATGGTATGGTTTCACTGTTGCCGAAAAGGTTAAACCAACGAATGGCAGTAAAATTATCCAGCGCCTTAAATCCGTTTTGCAAGTCTTTTTTGGTGAAGAAATGCGCTCATAGTTGCGAAGACGGCACCTGAATGACTGTTGTGGTTTGTTTCTCAATGATGACACACATACAAAGACGTTAAACGTAAATCCTAGTTTCAGTAGAAAAACAACGTGTTTACCTCGTTCTATTCTGGACAATTTTTCAGTAAAATTCCATTGTCCACGGCCTTGAACCCGCCGGTCATCTCTGTACCTCAGTGTACTACAATCTTCACTGACTGCGAACAAAGTAATGTCCGGAAATTTTCCGTTATCCACAAATACTTCGCTGTCCTCGTAAACAGCACTGACCCTCTCCTCACTCTGGCTGCGGTAGGGAATTGTTCCTCCCCCTTCGGTCCCCTCCCGATGAATCAACAACTGTCAGTTTTCTCTGTTCTCAGTACTCTACCTGTACTGAACACTGGCCTTGACCCTCTTGTCAACCCAATTTGTCCGTGGAGACTCACAATTTACACCGTCCTCACCCGTTTTTTACCTGTGGTGAATTCTTAACTTATCACCCTGAAACCACACTGTGCTTTGTCCTCAACACACACACACACACACACACACACACACACACACACACACACACACACACACACACACACACACACACACACGCTGTCCACTTGAACTGTCTGTCGTGTATTTGCCGTGCGCTGGCTGTTTTTTCATGTACTGTGGTGGCCTTTCGTGAACTCTCTGCTAGCCAATTCCCGCACAGGAGACACCCCAGTGTTTATATCGTGGACAGTCTTTCCCCGTCTACTCTCCCCACTCCGAGTGAGAAAAGATATTTTTACCTGGTTTCTCGTGGACTCTGTATTATTTCTCTGACACTTTTGACATGCTTTGTCTTTATTCTTGACAGGAGAGCCCTCATTATTGTTGTTGTAATTGGGCATCCGACTAATGTCTCTGATGTTAGTATTCTCTCTAATCGACGAAGCCTCCCAGAAATCTCAATCTTGCACGGACGTAGCCTCCATAAATCTTCTCTGACACAAAGTGAATGTTGACTAAGTGACAGATAGAGTGGCTATGGTTGTGTCTAGGGTATGTCCTTGTAAAATGTGATGTTGAACAACAGATTAACCAAGATGCATCACCACCAAACACCAGTCAGTGAACAAGCGTTAATTTGCGCACATAATATTCCTTTAATTCTGAATTAACACAGACACATGTAGCATATAAATCCAGGAACAATAATTCTCTAAGAATATATCTCCATCCCAATGGAACACTTCGAATAACACTGCCTCTCAAGGCTACTAAAATCTCGTCCCACACGACAGGTATACTAGCCTCTCTCTAGGCCCGACTCAAAGTAACCCACTCTGGGTCTCGAATTCCACTCACTATCCCTGGAACCCACAGTGCGGAGTTATCTTCCGAACTCCGTCACAATTCTTCACTTTCTCAGACCACGACCTTCTCCTGATCCGGTCTAAACTCAACTCCCCCCCCCCCCCCCAGCTCGGAGTCCAAACATCAACTGCCCCGTCAATCTTTGTCCCTGTCTTTTTAAACAATTCTATGCCTCCTCACAATGATCCACACAAACCCCACCTCACTGCTTCAACTGTCTGCCTCTTCTTGCAGCCCCTCTACCTTACACCCTTCCCCGTTTATCTCCTTATATTTTCTTTCCGGTGAATGCCCTTTCACCTCGTGAACTGTTTATATTGTACGGCCACTCACCTTAATGCCACTGAACACAGGCATGTGACACTATGAAACGTATGAAGAAAGGAAAAACAGCTGGGCCAGATGAAATCACAATAGAAGAATTAGAAGTATTGGGAGAATTTGGAGTAGATATATTAACCAAAATGTTGAATGATATTTACAGCAGTGGATATTTACCCAGTGATATGCTGAAATCTGTATTTATAGCTATACCAAAAAGACCAGGAGCAATTGATTGTGAAGATTTTCGTACAATTAACCTTATAAACCATATCACTAAGCTTCTACTCAGAATCATAATGAGAAGAACCAAAAAGAAAATAAAAATGGAAATTAGTGAAGAACAGTATGGATTTGTGGAAGGAAAGGGCACAAACAATGCAATTTATACATTACGGACACTAATAGAAAGGTCAATAGAGAAACAGAGAGACATATATTTGTGCTTCATAGATTATACTAAGGCATTTGATAAAGTAAAACATGATGAACTGATTAAAATGTTGGAAGATATCAACACTGATGGAAAAGATTTAAGAATAATAAAGAATATTTACTGGAACCAAGTAGCAGCAATTAAAATGGGAAATAAAGAGGGTAGTTACGAACAGATAAAGCTAGGAGTACGACAAGGGTGTGTCTTGTCACCCGATCTCTTCTCCCTGTATAGCGAAGTAATAATGAGAGAGATCAAAGAGATGCCAGGAATACTAGTTGGAGGTTATAATATAAATAACTAGCTGACACGGCCCGGCTTCGCCCAGACTCTGGTGGGGAGCATCTCATTTAATTCATATAAGTAGTCATATAAGCTCCCGTTCCCGACTGTCTGTCTGTCTGTCTGTCTATCTATCTGTCTGTCTGTCTGTCTGTCTGTCTGACCCGGCCCAGCCCATGGTGGAGAGCATCTCATTTAAATCATATAAGTAGTCATATAAGATCCCGTTCCCGACTATCTGTATGTCTGTCTGTCTTGGGTAAATGGAGGAGGGAGGAGGAAGAGGGAGGTGGAGGAGGGAGGAGGAGGGAGGAGGAGACAGGAGGAATAGAAGGGAGGAGGAGGGATTAGGAAGAGGAGGGTGGAGGAGGAGGGGGAGGAGGAGGGAGGAGGAAGAGGGAGAAGGAGAGAGGAGGAGATCGCAGGAGGAGGAGGAGGGGAGGAGGAGGAGGAGGGAGGAGGAGGAGGAGGGAGGAGGAGGAGGCGGAGGGAGCAGGAAGAGGGAGGAAGAGGGAGGAGGGAGGAGAAGGAGGAGGGAGGAGTAGAGAGTGGGAGAAGGGAGGAGGCGGAGGGAGGAAGAGGGAGGAGGAAGAGGGAGGAGAAGGAGGGAAGAGAATGAGAGGGAGGAGGAGGAAGAGGGAGGAGGAGGAATGTGAAGGGAGGAGGAGGGAGGAGGTAGAGGGAGGAGGATAGAGGAGGAGGAGGGATGAGGAGGAAGAGGGAGGAGGAGGAATGTGAAGGGAGGAGGAGGGAGGAGGTAGAGAGAGGAGGAGGGAGGAGGAGAATGGAGGAGGAGGAGAGGGAGGAAGAAGGAGGAGGGAGGAAGACGGATGAGGGGGAGGAGGGAGGGGGAGGAGGAGAAGGGAGGAGAAGGGAGGAGGAGGGAGCAGGAGGAAGGAGGAGGGAGGAGGAGGAGGAAGAGGGAGGAGGAAGAGAGAGGAGGGAGGAGGAAGAGAGAGGAGGGAGGAGGAGGGAGGAAGAGATAGGCGGAGAGAGGAGGAGGAGGGAGGAGGAGGAGTAGGGATGAATAGGAGGGAGGAGAAGGGAGGAGGAGGGATTAAGAGAAAGAGGGGGGAAAGGGGAGAAGGAGGAGGGAGGAGGGAGGAGGAGGAGGAAGAGGGATGAGGAGGGAGGAGGAGGAGGGAGGAGGAGGAGGGAGGATGGTGAAGGAGGAGGAGGAGGAGGGAGGAGGGTGAAGGAGGAGGAGGAGGGGGAGGAGGGAGGGGGAGGAGGAGGGATTAGGAAGAGGAGGGAGGAGGAGAACGTAGGTGGGGGAGGATGAGGAGGGAGGAGGGAGAGGGAGGAGGAGGGAGGAGGAGGAGAGAGGAGGAGGGAGGAGGTGGAGGGAGAAGGAGGAGGGAGGAAGAGGTAGAAGGAGGAGGGAGAAGGAGGGAGGAGGAGACAGGAGGAATAGGAGGGAGGAGGAGGGATTAGGAAGAGGAGGGAGGAGTAGGGTGGAGGAGGAGGGGGAGGAGGAGGGAGGAGGAAGAGGGAGAAGGAGGGAGGAGGAGAGAGGAGGAGGAGGAGAAGGGAGTAGGAGGAGGGAGAGGGAGGAGGAGGAGAGAGTAGGCGGAGGGAGGAGGCGGAGGGAGCAGGAAGAGGGAGGAAGAGGGAGGAGGAAGAGGGAGAAGGAGGGAGGAGAAGGAGGAGGAAGGAGGAAGGAGGAGTAGAGAGTGGGAGGAGGGAGGAGGCGGAGGGAGGAAGAGGGAGGAGGAAGAGGGAGGAGGGAGGAGGTAGTAGGATGATTGATTGCCATCCCACCAGGTTAATATGTTATCGCGGACCTCAGAGAGAAATGTCTATGTAGAAGACCATTTCCTGGACGTACGTATTTTGGGAGGGGGAGGAGGGAGGAGGGAGGAGGAGGAAGAAGAAAAAAAAACTACGACAGTTGGCATCTCTGGAATGAAAGGAAGGCGTGTAGAAAATTTCATCTCAATCGGATGGGCCGTTCGCGAGCGTATAAAGGACATACGGAGATACGCACATCCTTTTTTATATATAAGATATACGCTATGCAGATGACACAGTATTGGTGGCGGATAATTCAACAGACCTACAACAATTATTAGACGTAGTAGTAACAGAGAGTGCAAGGAAAGGACTCTCCTTGAATATCAAGAAAACAGTAACAATGGTAATATCAAAGAAAATGGTGACACCAAAATGTGACATAGAAATAGAAGGGAAAATCCTTAACCAATGTGGTGAAACGCCAATGGCTCATGTCCTCATGCCTTCTTTTATTTTGGGTAAACAGGGGGAAGCGGTTTTCGGAAGCTCTTGTTCGCTCAATCTCCATGAAAGATAGTTCTTTGGGTTACCTTCCTAACACAATCTTTACATGGAGCGAGTAGATATGGGTCTTTTCTTTCGGGTAGACCCGATGGAGCGCCTTGCGCCAAATGCGCACTTGTGCGGCTTCTGGAGAATCCATGTCCGTTTCTACTGATCGCTACCCACTGCCGAATGTCAAGAGTTCAAGTTAAAGATTGAGACATTTGTAAAGGCCTACTGGTGGAATGAAAAGGTAAACTTGGGTTTTCTTTGGTCCAGCCAAAACTTGGCCTATAAATCTTTGTTGTCTCAACTGGTGAAACGAACTGGCGAAAAGCCGGTCATGCCCATATTGTGAGTGGGTTGACCGTTGGCCAATCTAGTTAGGCGTTCTGTTCTTGACATCGCCAGGGAACAAATCTGAACAATAAAGATGTCCCAAATGATATCGCTTGTTCTTGGCAGCCGATAGACGTGTGCTATCTTTCTTCCTACGGCTTACCTCTACTTAGTAGCATCTCTCATTTAAATATAAGCACATCAGATAGCTACGGTGTGCCGGAAGGAGGGAGGGGCTCCTTGGGGATGGGGTCCACCAATCTATGATCTATCTTCTTTAGCCGGAAGAGGCTATCCACGGTGCTATCTCTTTCGTCTTTTAGTCGATAGGATGATGTGGGGGATATAACTAAACTTCTTTGTTTCATTGAGAGAACATGCATTCCTCTGAATCTACGTGTTAGGTGAGGCACTGCCGGTACATTGCGGCGACAGCTCAGACAAGAGCAGCGGCCGGAAGGGGTAGTATCTTCTTTCCTATTCTTGCTGGGAATGGGGAACTACAATGCATGCCATACAACCCCACTACTATAATAGTAGTTAAGGGGGAGAAACACACAGATTACGGGGCACACCACACCACAAGATATTTGTCGTGAGAAAGGCATGGTTTGCAAGGGAGAGAGAAGCTGGGAAACGAATGTGCCCAACAATAATAAGGGCAGGGTATGAGTGTGGAGAGTGAGTCTTATATGCAACAGGGTGCATAGGGTAGCCGACAGGACATCTACAAGTTGGAGGTCTGCTCAAGCCAGGACGTAGCCAATCCAGGGGCTACCTGACATGTCAAAATCATTCAAGCAAGCCACTTATCTACTTATCGTGGTAAGCCGAAATGCATAACTAA
Organism: Cepaea hortensis; assembly: GCA_963921405.1. Lineage (NCBI taxonomy): Eukaryota > Metazoa > Mollusca > Gastropoda > Stylommatophora > Helicidae > Cepaea > Cepaea hortensis. The sequence continues at coordinate 34,444,552 of OY992888.1, forward strand.
TGTGTGGGGCATGAATCAGCTTGATCCCTCACTTGACTTTTGTTATCTACAGGGTCCTTCTTTTGAAGTCTTCTCAACGACGTAAGGTCGAGTGTTTACAGTAAAGTGTGGTGGAAGGACTTGACAAGGCTTCTATGCCCAAACTTATAAGCACATGAAGAGGCCAGGGCAAGTCAGTGGACATACCAGGTATAATGTGTTTTTTTCTAATATAACTGGAGAGGCGTTACAAAAATGTAATGAGTGACACAACAGCCAACTCAAGTCTTCTTAGTGACTGAAGGTCGAGCGTATGTGGATGAGGCGGTTTGGACCTACGTCAATTCCCATCCTTGTTCGGGACAGCGAAAGACACTGATTCGGTCCCTATACCCAATCTGGTATCATGACTTTGGTTCCCAACCTCAATTGTGCCCAGTGATCCCATGGCACTTTCTCAGACCAGATTACTGACTATATCGTGGTGACCTAAGAAACTTGGAAGCTGTTGTTCGAACAACCGACGCTGGATAGAGAGACGGGAACCTTTGCCCGGTGAGGCAGTTGTGAATTGACTGGACGATTTCAAGATCTGTGCTATATGAGGTTCAGAGTTTCTGGATTCATTTCTGGACTAGAGTTATCTCATCAGTTTTGTTTTCTGGACTTTTATAGGTTATCTGTCTTGGTGTTCTTCTGTGTTGTCTTTATTACGGTATTAAATTCTAATTATAGTGACTGAGACGATCGTCATATTACGTTTGTGTCAGCCAGAAATACACTGCAGGAAATAACCCTGAGGTCGAAAGAAAGAGTGACAGTAAGTCCGGGGAACGGATGAGGGTTGGCAGCAAAGACCTATCCCCAGCCAGAGCAAAAGAATAAATTTGAAATATTGTGACGGGACATTATGGGACCCTCCCCATAGCTTGTTACAACCAAGTTGATAATTTTAGATACCTAGGGGCATTTATAACATCAGATGGAAGATGTACAACAGAGATTAGGAGCAGAATAGGGCAGGCAAAAGCCGCATTTCAGAAAATGAAGAGTATCTTATGCAATAAGTCACTGTCACTGAATGTAAGAAAGAGAGTGCTGAAATGCTATGTAGAACCAGTTTTGCTGTATGGCAGTGAATCTTGGAATGTAAATGAACAAATTAAGAAGAAATTAGAAGCAACAGAGATGTGGTTCCTGAGACGAATGTTGCGAATTCCTTGGACTGCCAGAGTAACTAACGATGACTGCCTGAAACAGGCTAACGAAACTAGAACATTATATACAACAATAAGACAGAGACAAACAGCTTTCCTCGGTAATGTGATGAGAAGAGAGGCATTGGAGAACATCGTAACAACTGGAAAGATCGAGGGGAAGAGAGGCAGAGGTAGACCAAGAGAAGTGATGCTGGATGGATTGAGAAGGTGGCATGGAGGAATATCAGCAGCAGAGTTGATCCAGAAAACCAAAGACCGAGATCTATGGAGAGCCATGAACGCCTACGCCAGCCGGCACGGCACTTGATGATGATGATGATGAACAATATTGCCCGCCTCCGTGATCGAGGAGTTAGCAGCTTTCTCCGTAACCCTGAATACTCTCGTGGTTGACGTGAGCGCACGAGAATTGGAGTGGTTCGAGTCTCGCCAGTGACTTATGAGAGTATGGAGCCGGTCGCTCAGAAAGTCGGGGCGTGCTGATGAGCGTAATCTTAGCCTAGGAATCAACATACAGCTGAAAGATGCTGGTGTTGACCGCAATATCCTGAAACAGGATGGAAACGCGGGGGGGGGGGGGGGGGGGGGGAATAAACAATATTGGTAACATAACTCCTTTTGGAACAGCCTGCTCCAACACAATCTTCATCATTATTTGCCCTGGTACTTTTGTCTTTGAAGTTCTATTCTCAAGGCAGCGAATATTCCATATGTACATGTCCCTACGCTTCTGCTTTTTTATTGCAATTTTACTTTCAGTTATTACTAGCAATCTTTATAAAGTGCTTTTTCAAAATCTACTTGTATTCTAGTGTATGTTTCCCCCTCTTGGAAGGCATCATCAATATCGTGATCTATGTAACTTAGTTGACCTTCTGTATCTCTACGTTTTAAATCCTGCTTGTTGTAGTCCTAAGAAATATTTTACTTCTATGTTAGTTAGTCAGTCGACAGATCATCCTTATTGCACATCGAACCATTCAGTCCATAAATGCTCGAATCCCCTTCCCACCCCCTTCCCCCTTTCTTTTTTTTTAAAAAGTAATTCCCGCAGCGTGTAGCGACTAACGACACCAGTTCTGTGTCGGTTTATTAATCTCCTTTGGCATCCTGCATAGGATTATTATTTGGCCACACCTATTTTAATCTCCCGTGTGTTGCCGGGGCCCATAGGGGAAGCAAAGAATAGCAACACTGTAGCCTACCACGTATGTCGTAAGAGGCGACTAAGGAGGCTTGATGGTTCCGTCGCCCTGCTACTGAGTGAGTGCGTGGCGCGACGCTTTGAGCTGTGAGTTTCGTGTGAAATGCTTTTGAATCTGCCCGACGTTTTTTGGAGCGTGACTGCATGTTCGGAGCGATGGCAGATGGCTATGTCCCAGAGTTGACCGGTTTTTGCCTTATGCAGAAATGCGTGGCTGCTGTGCTTCTGGTTGAATGCCACTACCATCGACAATGAACTGTATTTCGTGGACTGTGTAGGTGAACATCTAGGAAACATACAGATGGGAAAATGACTGCTGATTCCATCAGAGATGAATTCTGGGTTTCGTGGGGGACTATTGTGTTGACATTCTGGCGGCGGCATTATGCGCAGTGTATCTGTGCGGACTGTTGTTTGTCGAGACTCCCGTCTTTTCCACTTTTCACCTTGGGCAGTGGGGAGCGTTTTTTTTTTGTGATGTTCACTGGCACAGGAACGGAGCATAATGGGGACGACCCGTTGCTGTGAAGTTGGAACTGCGACTAACTAACTAACTAACTAACCTATTTTAATTTGCTGTTCCCGCTGTCTGACCATGATTGTATATTCACAGTCATCACTTGGTTCCCGCAACCGACTTACTTCTCGTATAGCATTCAGTATACCAGCTTGGTCCATGGCTATTTTACTTCTATATGCCACATTAGTCTGATATTTATCATGAGCCTGATCATTCCAAAAAAAAAAAAAAAAACCCAGTAGACTTAGAGGTCAATAGCCGTTTGGTTCTGCTAAGTTCTTTCCTTTTTGGGATTGGTATTAGTATTGTCATGGAAAGAAATAAAGACCAATGAGGAATTCCTACCAGAAGCAAATGAAAACCGTACACTGATTCTTCTTCTTCCTCTTCTTCTGCGTTCATCCGGAGTTTTTTTTTTTTCGGATGTGATTGCGTTGTGCCTGTTTATAGCAGAGCTGCCTTCTTGCGCCGTTAGGCCGACACATCCGACTTCTGCGGGCATTTGTTGACCTGGTTAACCTTTCCGGGGTACACTGATTAAAGAACTTAGACCTAGATAGTCAAAATTAGTTAGGCACGTTATGAGGAAAAAAATTAAATCAGAGTACTTGGTGACAACTGGCAAGACTGGAGGGAAAAGAGCAAGGGCATTGCAAAGAAGTAAATATCTGGATTGCTTGACCGCGTGGCATGGTCGAGACAAGAACGCGGAGCTGATCCACGACTCTGGTGATGGTGTCAGAGGACGAAACATGACTGCATACGCTTATGGGTATGGCACATAATGATGATGATTAGCATCGCTTTCTTCCATGCCCGCGGGACTATTTATCTCTTACCAGTAATATAGTCCAGTCATCCAGTCCAGTAGTCCAATCCAGTCATCCAGTCCAGTCATCCAATCCAGTCATCCAATCCAGTCCAGTCATCCAGTCCATTCATCAAATCCACTCATCCAGTCCAGTCATTCAGTCCATTCATCCAATCCGGTAATCCGGTCCAGCAATCCAGTCCAATAATCCAGTGAGCCTGTCCAATGCAGAACTCCCCCACCTCTTCCTCATTTATTTCGAAATTTCTCTCTGTCGTAAGCCCTGCCTCTGCTGTTCTCATGTGCAAATAATCTAACCACGTCTTGAATAGAATCGACGTCGAGATTTTCCGCTTCCTCTTCTTCCCGATATACTTGCCTTCATTATTATCTTTACCAGACTTTAATGCCCTTTTATTTATCAGAAATATTTTATTTTCGCTTGTTTAATAAACCGGCTCTGTGGGGGGGGGGGGGGGGGGGGGGGTGTCACAGCCTCACATCATACGGTAAACTAACATAAGTTAATATACACAGGCAAAGGGCTACAACTCCCGCCCAAGGGAAAGAAGTAAGACACTCGAAGGCCAGAGTAATCCAGAGCCTTCTCGAAGGACTGGTCAGTGAGTCCACTGTCCCGTGGACACTGATGTGGCCCGCCTATTGCGGGGTCCACGAGGAACTCGGATAGAGTTACCACCCGTGTCGGATTGCGACACGTGTGAACCGGCAGAGACAGACAGGACGTCGGCGAGGCAACAGGGCCTGCCTTAGAGGGACTTAGTAGTTCAGACCCATGTGTATTTAGGGTCATAGACATATGCTAGATAGTTTGCATAGAATGTTTGTTATAACCATGTATCATGTTAAACCACTGTGATAAGCAACTTATCAGTGCGGGCTTGTTAAACCCACTGCGCCAATGCACTGTATACCTAAGTGTCAATAAATGTTGCTATATTATAGTTAACGGAGTTATTGTTGCCTGTTTGAACCCGCTTTCGGATCCCCTAGAGATCCAACACTGTAACAGGCTTTTTGGGGGCTAAGCTCCGATTTTGGCACAAGCTTTACGTTCAGACGGCTATTGATTGCCAAGTAAAAAAATTAAGTAAATAATATCAAATTTATTACTGAACATATTCTTATAATTGTGCAGCTATCTAGTAATGAAATAGTACTAGTATTAGTCCCTCTGCAGATAAATACCCATTGATGTGAATACTATAAAATTTGACATGACTGTGACATTTACTTGACTGTTACTAATTTTTTTTTGATCCTACAAGCAGATTGTTCCGCGAGTTGTGGTGTATGTAACCTATCTTCCAACAGGGGCGAGAGAACGAGACAACATTCGCAAGTTCAGGAAATATAAGATGAGTTTCATATCATGCCCATTGCAACCCTAAGCGGTACTTATCATCCTCCATCCATGTAACATTATTGTTTTGCATTGATTTGTATGTATATTCATAACCTTGTAACCAACAAAACTTTGCATTTGTATTTGCTCATGTAAACATTAAGGGAGATAACGAAAATTTCTACTCCCCAACATTTTTTCTAAGGGATTTAGTTAGTTAGTTAGTTAGTCGACAGATCATCCTCGCTGCACGTCGAACCATTCAGTCCATAAGTGCTCGGATCCCCTCCTCAGCAAATCCCGCAGCGTGTAGCGGCTAACGACGCCAGTTCTGTGTTGGTTTATCAATCTTCTTTGGCTTCCTGCGTAGTGTTCTTGTTTGGCCACACCTCTTATAATTTGATGCTCTAGCAGTCTGGCCATTGTTGTAGATTCACAGTCATCACTTGGTTCTCGCAAAAGTCTCACATCACGTAGAGCATTCAGAATGTCAGCCTGGTCCATGGCGCGTCCGCCCTCCACAGTAGCCTCACCTGCGAGCTTGTCAGCCCGCTCATTTCCTTGTACTCCCGCATGCCCTGGCACGAAGATGAAACTAATCTTTGCCAGCCGAGACCGCTTCAGAGGCAGCAACCATTCTCTTCGGATCGACCCCTCCTCTATCCTCTTGATCATGTTCATTGAGTCGCTAAGGAAACAAGCCCTGGTGAATGTCTGTGTCTCGAGCCATGTTATTGCTTTACTTACTGCCATGACTTCCATGGTCAGGCTACTTGTGGTTTCAGTGAAAGCACCAGAGTCCTCCTTCACAATTCTCCCTCCGGCCCGAGCTGTAAACGCCCATGAGCTTCTCACATGTCGGACGACCGACCCATCTGTGTAGATGACCGCGTCACCGTCTAGCGAATTCTCGAAAATCTAAGGGATTTAACTTCAGTAAAATTACCAACAATTAAAAGACAAGATGTCTACGTTAGAAAAATGTATTGAGTTAGGTATGAAATTAGGGTATAAAGAAGAGAAACTGTCAGAATGGGCACAGAAGACACACACAGAGAACATTGCCCGTGAAGAAAGAGCGATAGAACGGGAAGAAAAACAAAGGCAAAATGAAGCAGAAGAGAAAAAGATGCAATTGCAGGCAGAAGAAAAGAAAATGCAATTGCAGGCTCAAGAGAAACAAATGGAGCTTGAGGCGGCGGCTAAACTAGCCCAATTGAATGCCGAGACACAAATAAGACTAAAGCAGATGGAGATTGATTCCAACGTAGAAATATCTGTAAATAAACGGAGAAGCAAGGAGGAGGAACAAAAATATAATAAGTATAAAGGCCTCGTGAAAGCATTTTGCTCAGGAGACTCTATCAGTGCATACCTGGAAAATTTTGAGTGTCTAATGTCCTACCATAAGATCGTAAAAACAGATTGGTCATTTATTCTAATGAGAAACTTGGCTCTCGAACCCTTAAAAGTAATAGAGACAGTTCCACAGGAGATGAGAAAAGATTATGATTATTTAAAGCAACGCATTCTCCAACATTTCTCATTAGATACAGCAGGTTACCAACAACAGTTCGCAAAATTATCCCCACAACCTAACCAAACCTTCATTGACTACGTGTCTACAGTTCAGGATGTTTGCACAAAGTGGATTAACTCAGCTAAAACTAACAACAACCATGACAAACTAAAAGAACTCATTATTATTGACAAAATAGTTAGTACAATCCCAACACCTTTTGCTAAGTTTTTGAAACAAATGGACTGTAAAAGTATTCAAGATGTAGAGACAAAGGGGAACGTATTTTTCACAGCGAACAGAGATATTTTCCAATTAAACCTAAGTCAAAACGAAACAGCAGCAGTTGTAAACACTAGATACTCGAAACCAACTGAAAGCAAGTTTAAACCACGCTCGAATGTCAGGAAGCCAGTTAAGTGCCAATATTGTAGTTTGACTCACGAAGAATACGCGATGTGCGATAAATCGCCCAACTATCCACATCATCTCAAAATGATCGTGGAGAAGCAAAAGAACAAGAGAAATTCGTATCAGAGAGCGGTCAAATGCTATTTTTGCAGCAGCTTTGGACACTATTCTCGTTTTTGTGAAGGCCGAAAGATACTGAAACAAGCCAATGCTGCACTAGTTGAAACTTCATCAGATGAAGATATTGAACAACTGAATGAGTGTGACAATCAGAATGAAAGTTTGAGTGAGCTAGGGAATGCAGTGCAAATCATCGACACCATTACAGACAACAAATGTAACACCTGTAGAAAATTCCAACTTGACACAACATTGTTATGTGGCCATACGATCCCTATTTCTAATGAAATGGCCAACGCTGCCTTGTCATCTACAGGCAAGCTAAATTTCTCAACAGGGTTTGTAGACAACAAAAAGTGCACATTAATCCGCGATTCCGGCGCAACGCTATGTGGAATTAAGAAAACATTAGTCAACGATAAAGACTACACACACAAACACGTAACTTGTCGCACATTCGCAGGCACCATCGAAAAATACCCCCTTGCTCTTGTCGAAATTCGCACACCTTTCATATCAGGACAAGTATTGTGCGCAGTACTCGAAAATCCTGTCGCTGAAATTATACTTGGACATCTGCCCAACATACGATCGTGCTCTGAAAAGGAAATCAGAGATTGGGAGCAGAAAAACGGTATCCAGAACCCAAACAGCGATTCTAAAGAGAAACACCACTCGTGCTTGTCTCAAACTGCCAAAAGCACAAGGGAGACAACCAATGAAGTAATTCAAAAAGAATTCACCGAGGTGCATAATGCAGGGGCAGTTGAATCTGTCAGTGATACGACCAACTTAAAACCTCGAACTGAGGATGCCAGCGATCCACAAAGTACCAAGTCTGTAAATGTGCAACAACACATACAACACACGAATGCAATAACACGACAGACAACTCACAAAACCCATACCGACCAACTGCAGGAGTCACTAGAAATTGTATCACCAAACACTACCATCACTAATTTTGGAGAAGAACAAAAAGCAGATCCTACACTTTCACAATATTTTAGGTTAGTAGGACTTAAACCAAAATTGACTAAAAATGCGTCGTGGACATTTAGATTAAATAACAACGTTCTGACTAGATATTACACCAGAGATCAGACCACGATATAGCAAGTAGTTTTACCTCATTCACATCGTGAGAAGGTACTAAAGATAGCCCATGACTCACCTTTCGGAGGTCATATGGGTTACGAAAAGACGACGAAAACATATTGACAGTACCGACAATATGGGATAATGACAACGACGACCAATTTGACGACACATTGACAACGATTAATCTCGACGACGACGACAAGGACATTGAGGACAATTTACAAACAGTAGCTTCGGTAATAAATCAGACGGACGTAGACAATACTGAAATTCCAGTACCAATTAGGAATGACGACGGCAGTATAAAGGACATACAAATCTCTGACACTTTGACACAACAGCAGCGACAAGACATTTTGTCTCTCCTTAACGATTATAAATCTATCTTCTCTAACAAACCTGGACGGACTGACAAAATAACACATACAATTGTGTTGACAGATCTGACACCGGTCAAATGTAGACCATATTCTATTCCTCTGCATTATAGAGCAAATTTAGACAAAGAAATTTTGGATTTAGAGAAAAATAGAATAATTCAGAAGTCTATGTCCCAATATTCTTCACCGATTGTCCTTGTGAAAAAGAAGGACCAAACAATCCGTTTGTGCGTAGACTATAGAAGGGTAAATACGATAACCACTACAGATGCAGAGCCAATGAACAGCTGTGAAGATCTCATTTTGAATATGTCTCAATCATCCTTATTTTCGAAGGTTGATTTAGCGAAAGGTTATTGGCAAGTTCCACTACACCCTTCTTCCAGACATATAACAGCATTCGCAACACCTCTGGGGTTGTACGAATGGAGATATCTTCCATTTGGGCTCAAAAACGCTCCCGCCACCTTTGTCAGGTTAACTAGGTTGTTATTGCACGGCATCAAAGACGTGCAATCTTATATTGATGATATATGCATTCATTCTTCTAATATGACTTCTCACTTACTTACACTCCAACAAGTCTTTAACCAAATCTATCTTTTTGGACTTACTATCAAACCTTCCAAGGTTGAAATAGGCTATAAACAAATAGACTTCCTTGGTCATAGAATTTCTGAAGGCAAACTGTTGACAGATGATAAAATTGTTTCTAAAATTCTCAATCTAGAAGTTCCAACTACGAAGAAACAAGTTAGAAGTTTATTAGGTCTTATAAACTATTATGCTAAGTTTATACCAAATTGGGCAGAACTTACATCAGTTTTTTCTAATATGTTGACAAAAGATCATCCAGAAAAATTTTGTAAAAGTACCCGCTTAGAGGATGCAATATGCAGATTGAAATGCATTTTTTCTAATCCACCAGTATTACGATTACCAAACATAGATTTACCCTTTATTTTGACCACAGATTCGAGTGCTATCGCAATTGGTGGATGTTTAATGCAAGAAGTGAAAGGAGTGAGACACCCAATTCTCTACGTGGGCCGTAAGCTGAAGAAAGCATAGACCCATTATTCAACGGTGGAATTGGAGGCATTAAGTCTATTATTTTGTATGCTCAGATTATCTAAGTTCCTCTTAGGTTCCCACTTCGTTGTACTCACCGATAACTCGCCATTGTTGGTGCTGAAGCAAGGTGTCCCGAAAAACCATCGTTTACAAAGATGGTGTCTTCTTCTTCAAGATTTCGACTTCGAAATCCGACATATCAGAGGCACTGACAACATTATTGCTGATATTTTATCACGGCAAACGAATGCACCATCAGACTAACAGTAGTTACATTAACAATTCGCCATACAAGTAGCTGTGATAATTTTATTCTGTGGCATAGAACAGTGTACCTCTACACCTGCTAGAGAACTTTCATTTAGAAGAAATATCACCCAAGTGAATAGGTTACGTATAACACCTACGAACATGACACTTTAAGAACCCTATACTACCAATCACCAAAAGCTCTATAAACATTCCGAGCGAGACATTATGTGTGAAATGAATTCAACCAGTGAACTGACATTGATCATGAAAGCATTAAGAACACTTCATACTCGACACTGAGAACATTCCATACTTGCTGTTGCTAAGAGACTTTGCAAACAGCCAAAAGAAAACTACGACGATTACAACACTCAAGAGACAGCCATACTAACTGTTAACATTCATGGCACGACACGCTGACAACAGGAGGACAACGCGCACATCATCGTTGGATTTAGTTACTTAGTTAATTAATTAGTTTAGTATTGAATATGTATTATATTTGTATTGAAGTATGTATATAAAATATGTCAACCTGTAATTTGTACATTTTCTACCATAATATTACATGTACTTCCACTCATAGGCGAAAGATTCTTCCTATGCAATTTTCTCTATGTAATTTATAAACCATTGTTGAGTCATCGTACAAAAATTACGTAGTATTTTAAAGGGAACATATCGCCTATTCCATTTTTTCTAAGGGCAATAACACTTACCTCAACTTTACTTATATATTTTAACGAAATACTATTTTGAATGAAAGATGTGTGAATGACAGGGTGAATGAATTAAATGAGAGCGATATACTGAGCGGACAAATTGTACGCAAAACGTATTTATTTTAATTTGTCTGCGTCTTTCATGTAAATTGTATTACTTGTCTAAATTGTTAATGCATGTTTAGTATTTAGGATACTACATCTAAGCACCACTGCTTGGAATGCCTGATCATGCATTACACACGTTAGGGTAATTCATGATTAAGGATATCCCAACTCGTGACGCTTGGAGATAAGCCACACATGCAACACACACTTTACATTAAACTCAAAACTGAACACTATCAATTAAAATACAGTCACTTTATTAGAAGCAACTACTTAGTCCACACACTAACAAGCCAACAGGGACACATGTAGTCAGATGGGATAAAATAACAGCGTAACTACATATTCAGCATTATACAACATACGAGAGTAAAAGTGTATTGAAATGCACACACAGAACAAGATTTGCAGGTGTACTTAATTAGCCAAGACTTGTGTCTTGTTAATCCTCTCTAATACAGAGGTTAATTATCTTGGTATCAGTGGGATACTTTGAGAAGGACGGGTTGTAGAAACAACTAGGAAACGTCACGTAACTTCGGTCAGATAAGCATTTTTAAGGACACAGGAGAGAGAGACCTCTTCAGCAAATCAGAGAAGTGGTGTATGGGAGAATACATGGGTGTTGATGCCAGTGTGTAGGTTACCAAGTTACTGTCCACCAAACTACAAACACCGATTTAATGTGATTCTGTGACAGAATTAGTACAGAACTAATTACCTTATAACAACCCATCAAATCGGGGGAGAGGGGGGAATCCTGTCACAGCCTCACATTATACGGTAAACTAACATAAGTTAATATACACGGGCAAAGGGCTACAACTCCCGCCCAAGGGAAAGAAGTAAGACACTCGAAGGCCAGAGTAATCCAGAGCCTTCTCGAAGGACTGGTCAGTGAGTCCACTGTCCCGTGGACACTGATGTGGCCCGCCTATTGCGGGGTCCACGAGGAACTCGGATAGAGTTACCACCCGTGTCGGATTGCGACACGTGTGAACCGGCAGAGACAGACAGGACGTCGGCGAGGCAACAGGGCCTGCCTTAGAGGGACTTAGTAGTTCAGACCCATGTGTATTTAGGGTCATAGACATATGCTAGATAGTTTGCATAGAATGTTTGTTATAACCATGTATGATGTTAAAACCACTGTGATAAGCAACTTATCAGTGCGGGCTTGTTAAACCCACTGCGCCAATGCACTGTATACCTAAGTGTCAATAAATGTTGCTATATTATAGTTAACGGAGTTATTGTTGCCTGTTTGAACCCGCTTTCGGATCCCCTAGAGATCCAACACTGTAACAGGGGGGGGGGGGGGGATAACCTACCTTCACATAGCAAATTCATTGGCACCTTGCCGTCTTGACAGACGATAGTTTGTACTTTAAAAAGGCATAATAACTTTTACCTATGGCGGTAGCGAATGTGACTGATCAGGCCAATTTGCGCTGTAAATGTCCGTTCACAGCGGGTGCATGTGAACACGTGGTCATTTCCACCATCATGCACCATCTTGCGTCTCAAACGCTCGGTGTGTGACTTATCTGCAATAATTTTCTCCTTTGTCTTTATTCCATTTCTGATGTTTGCCCTCCATACAACACGTTCAGCGGCGACTTGCTCCCAGTGTGCATTATCAATGCCTGTATCAAGCATGTCCCGCTTACACACATCTTTGTATCGTAGTAGAGGCCGACCCTGAGATCTCCTACCCATCTGTAATTCACCAAAAAAGATGTCCTTTGGTATTCTACCATCATCCATCCTCCTAAGATGTCCTATCCATCTAAGTCTACGAAGACTGAGCATGGAATAAACTGTCACACAACCTGATCTTTCCAATACTTCAGTATTTGTGATTTTGTCTTGCCACTTAATACCAAGAATTCTTCGCAGACATCGCATATGAAAGCTGTTTAAATGTTTCTCTTGGTGTGAGTAAGTTGTCCAGGTTTCACTGCCATAAAGAAGAGTACTAAGGACACAGGCTTGATAGACAAGGACTTTTGTTTTTGCAGTAAGCTTCCTGTTCTCCCAGACTCTTTTTGTTAACCTGTTCATTGTTGTTGCTGCCTTACCAATTCGGATGTTGATTTCCTGATCTATGGATAATTTACTATTTACCACTTATCCTAGATATGTAAAATGGTCTACCATCTCTAGTTCAGCGTCGTCAATAAAGATTGATGGTACCCCATGTGCACCTTGTGACATAACCTGTGTCTTCTTTTTGCTAATTGTTAAACCAAATTCTGAACAAGCATTGGAGAATGCAGATAGTAGACATTGCAATTCTTCCTCAGAGTGGGTCGTAACTGCAGCATCATCTGCAAAAAGCAACTCTCTGATCAGTACCCTCCTAATTTTGGTCTTGGCCTTCAATCTTTGAGCATTGTAAAGGCCACTATCTGAGCGTGAGTGAATGTATATACCACCATCCTGATCACGAAAGGCATATTTCAGTAGAAGTGAAAAGTATATTCCAAAGAGGATGGGAGCTAGTACACAACCTTGCTTAACTCCACTCTTGATTTCAAATTCTTCAGAAGTTGCACCATCAAACTTGATTATACCCTTCATGCCTGCGTGGAACGATTCCACAATGGACAGAATAGTTGGTGGGCAGCCAATCTTCTTTAGTGCCTTGAATAGACCCTCACGACTGACCAAATCAAATGCCTTTGTGAGGTCGATGAAGGCAATAAACAGTGGTTGATTCTGTTCACGGCATTTTTTTTTTTTTTTTTGCATTTGTCGCAATGAGAATATCATATCAATGGTAGACCGGTTCTGTCAAAAGCCACACTGTGATTCGGGGTAGACTTGATCTCCTAGGACTTGATGAAGTCTGCGCAGAACAATTCTGGCAAATACTTTTCCAACAATGCACAGAAGTGAGATACCCCTATAGTTGTTGCAGTCGCTCCGATCGCCCTTGTTCTTGTACAGTGTTATGATGCTTGAATACATAGAAAATATACAAGGGCCAAGTAGGTAAAGAACCTGCGACTGGTCTAGCAAACCGGTTTGGTAATTTACTTGATCCTAAAAACTCTGCTCAAGATTCATGGAGGAAATTGGAGGAAAGGCGCTAGTCACAGGCTCTGGAACTTCAATTACTCCTCCCCCACGACGACGCCTAACGGCATAAGTGGAAGAAAACCAAACAAACAAACAGACTACAGTGTTATTTTTTACTCCGACATATGCGACATGGGAGATCACATAAGCTGCTACGATACCATAGACCATAGTTATTGGAACGTCTGTGACAAGCATGTCCCTTTACCCTAGAAAACATACATGATACGTTGACTTTTACCTGCACTGCCAGAAACCCATCCTCCTCCGTGGAAGAAAACAATCGCAGGATACAGTCCAGAGTTATCCTTGGGCTGATATAATATCACAGGTATGCCAGCGATTTTATCCCTGGTTACCTTGTCATCAAACAATATGAGAAATAACACCTTCATGGAAATGTATTATAGCATGCCTTTATACAAATCTATAATAACATACTTTATACGAATGTATAATAACATACCTTTGTCAAGGTCTCACTTATCTCTAAGTAGATAAGGGACACAATAGAGAGAGAGAGAGAAGGAACATAGAAACAGGGGATGAATAGGGGAGAGAATAGAAGAGACTCGAACATTCGAGTCTTAGGTCAAACTACGCAGTACGCCTAGCCACAACCCGGCAGAAGCGTGAAGGGTGAAACCCCACGAGACGCACGAATGGGCAAGCACACCGTGTCCACCTCACGAGAGTCGAGAGGGCAGACGGCCACTGGACATTGACAGGAGAGGGTGTAGCTTCTAGAGGGAGACACAGGGATAGAACTACTTAGATTCTTAAGATATTAATAATAGACCTAGTTTGAAATGTTGTGTGTAGTATTTGAATGTTGTGTATAATGAATGTGTATGTAATACTATAACCAAATGTGTGAGAAGATTATTTCTCCAGATGACAGATATTGTAATAAAGGATAACGACGATAATCGAACTTAGAGTTCTGTCGTATCTGTGCTCGCACTATTCTATCTGTCTGAACCCAACTTCCTCTATGCCTATTTATGACACGTTGACACCTTTATATAATGTATAATAGCATACATTTATATAAATCTACAATAACATACTTTTATACATATTTATACTCTATACTGAAATAGTATACTGTAGGTCAACATAACTGTAAACTTGTGAAAACAATGTATACTGTGTCAACTAGTAACGGAAATGTATAGTGTTATGAATATAGCAGCCGAATTGTACGGGAAATTTATACTGAACATGCCTGTCAACTTATACAGGAAAGGTATAACGTGTATTAATATAGATGTCGACTTGTACAGAAAATGGTATAATGTGTATGAATAAAGCTGTCGACTTGTACAGAAAATGGTATAATGTGTATGAATAAAGCTGTCGACTTGTACAGAAAATGGTATAATGTGTATGAATAAAGCTGTCGAGTTGTGTAGAAAAAGGTATAATGTGTATGAATAAAGCTGTCGAGTTGTGTAGAAAAAGGTATAATGTGTATGAATAAATAAAGCTGTCGAGTTGTGTAGAAAAAGGTATAACGTGTAGTAATAAAGCTGTTGAGTTGTGTAGTAAAAGGTATAATGTGTATGATTACAGCTGTCGAGTTGTGTAGAAAAAAATATAATGTGTATTCGCGGGGGACTTTTGTTTTGGCATTCTGGCGGAGGCATTACGCACAGTGTACCTGTGCGGGCTGTTGGTTTGTTGGTACTGCTCTTTGTTCCACTTTTCATATGGTGAGGGACATTTGTGGGACAAAGTGAGGGACATTTTGTGTGATATTCACTGGCACAGGAATGGAGCATAATGGGGACGACCCGTTGCCGTGAAGTTGGAATCGCGAATAATGACTAATGACTAAGTATAATGTGTATGAATAAAGCTATCAACTTGTGTAGAAAAATGTATAACGTGCATGACTAAAATTGTGAACTTGTACAGGAAATGAACACACTGCATGCACATAACTGTACAGCTATAAACGTGTGCAGAAAAAGTATAACATGAATTAATTAACAACGCTGTCAACTTATTACAGAAAAGATATAATGTATATGAACATAGCTGTCAATTTATATCATCATCATCATCGTGTGCCATGCCGATGAGCGTGGGCGGTCATTTATCGCCATCTCACACGATCACCAGAGTCGTGGATCAGTGTAAGATTCTCACCCGGAGTTGCAACGCGTTGTCTGTACCAACGCCAGGCAATGCAACCGAACTCAACGCTGAGCTATGTTAAACACTACAGTTATAACGCGGCGTCTTCGACAGCGCCAGAGAAGCCCAGCCGGGTTCAACACTGAGCGACGCTAAGCAGTCGTGGGTCGGCGGGAACACAGCGTGAACATTGTGGGTCACGCAAGGTGACTCGACTCCAACTAACGTGTATGCTGAACGGCTGGTCAGACAGGGCTTAGGAGCCGTACTGGACGGACGCGATTGAATGAGGCCTGAGTGTTTGAGCAAGCATTGATAGCTAGCCTGTATGACTGTTGGAGACTGAACGCCTGGTGTGTTTGACTTGTAAGTGGATTGCACTGGTGTATTCTTTGATTGATTGTATTTATGATATAATGATATTGTGAATTATGATTGCGCGATGCCTGGATTGTTTCTGATGAGTGCATTGCACGAATAAAGAGTGCGAATTATATCATCGGGTATTCACGTCGAGTTATTTAATAGTAATATTTAGTATCTCACTTGTCAGTAAACGAGCTACATTTCTTGCCTTACGCAAGACCCTGACAAGTGCGAACGTGGAGGCTTTTCGTCCGGGTTTTTTAACAAATGCGAACGTGTAAAATATAAGATAGAGCAGAAGTGCGAATGTGTTAACAGCGTCTAGATGATAAAATAACTATAAATTAACGGATAAGTACGATCTTTCGTGTTGATTTAAATAAACCATAAGTGCGAAGACTGAGTTATAAGTCCAAATGTGGCGTCTTCGTACTTAGTGAATTTTCTACCGATCTAGTGAAAAAGATAAAAACAAAAATGGCGGCCATGTCCTTGAATGTCATTGAGTAGGAGTAGTGTAAGCGGAAAGTCTGAAAAGTGTGGAAAGGGAGTTGTTGATTGTGGTGAAACGACTAACAAAAATACTTGACGACATACAAACCTACAAAACTTAAGTGACCTTACATACACCACACACTTGCACATGTTCTAATTTCTCTTGTTCCAAAAACAACAGGTTGTTTTGTGTCATCCATACCTGTCCCTTGTAAACTCCAAATTTTTTGTCGACCTGAATTGAAATCCAGTGTGATTTTGGGCAGTACTGAGCAGCCATTGTCCGACACATTGTCCCAGGAATACTTAAGTATAAAAATTTTTTTCTCTTCTTTATACTTTCGTTGATCAGGCCAAAGCATAAGCTGTATTATTAAGAACTGTAAACTATTCAAATTACTAACAACATAATTAATTTTGTGTGTATCTATTTCATCATACATATTGTTCATCATGTCTACTTTAAACGATTACATCGAAATGGGTTTAAAGATGAATCTTTCCGGTGAAGAGTTGAAAGTCTGGAGTGAGAAAAAGTTTGCAGAATACCTCCTATTACAGGGTAAAGTTAATTAGCGTGATGAGAGAGCAGCCGAAAGATCTTTGAAACAGTCTGAATTAGATACTGCTTTAAAACTTAAACAGACAGAATCAGATACTGCTATGAAACAAGCTGAAATTTTAGCTCAGAGTAAGAGAGAAGAGCTTGAAGTACAGCTAAAGATTGAACAGCTGAAAGCGGAAACTTCCAAAGAGAAGGAAGATAGAAAATCAGACAAAGATCAGCCATACAAGAAATACCAAGGGCTTATTAAAAGTTACACCACAGGTGACTGCATAGCAGCCTTCACCAAAAATTTTGAATGTATTATTGATCATTACCAGATCCCAAAGTCTGAATGGAGTATAATATACATGAGAAGTCTTTCTGGGGAACCTCTGAAAGTGATAGAGTCTATTCCAAATGACCTGAAGAAAGATTATCAGTATATTAAGACTAAAATTATGTCTCATTTCCTGCTAGATGAAGCAGGCTACAGAGAACAGTTTAGTAAATTGTCTCCTAAACCAACACAAACGTTCTCTGATTACATCTCAGAAGTACAAAATATTTTTTCTAAGTGGCTGTCAGCAGCCAAAGTGAATGGTAATTTTGATAGATTGACAGATCTTATTTTGAGAGATAAAATTATTACATCTCTCCCACCTCCATTTTCGAAATTTCTATTGGAATGTCAGTGTGAAAGTATACAACAGATTGAAAGTCGTGGCTCAGGTTATTTTTCAGCCAATAAACAATGTTTCACTAGTGGATTGACTAGCACAGACTTTGTAGCAGCCGCTACATATGGTAGATCGAAGTCAGTGCCCTACAACAAACAAAAACCCTATAAGCAATCTGCTGAGAAGTTTTATCAGTGCAGATATTGCCATTTATCACACAATGAAACTGAAATGTGTGACCAACATCCAGGGTACACTTCTTACTTGCAGAACTACATATCTAAGCAAGATAAAGAAAGAAAGAGCTACACACGTCTCATCAAATGCTTCCTTTGTAAGGCGTATGGACATTGGCGTCATGATTGTAAAGGAAAGGTAATGACCAGAAAGGCTAATGCGGCCATGTTTGATAGCTCTTCTTCAGAAGATGAAAGTGTAGAAGATCAACCTGTAAACTCAGCACATTCCATTGATGTGTTTCACCATGAAAAATGCACCATCTGTGATCGTTTTCATGAGGATGGCGTTTTGACATGCGGCCATTCCATACCTGATACAAATGAAGAGGCCAATTTAGTGGTTAACTCACAAGGTAAATTAAACATCCACCATGGGTATGATAACGGTAGAGCTGCCTCCGTTTTACGAGATAGCGGCAGTACTCTCATTGGCGTTAAGAGAGATTATATATTACCATCACAATATAGTGAAAAATATGTTACATGCAGAACTTTCTCAGGTAACATCGAGAAATACCCGCTTGCATGGGCATACATAAGTACACCATTTCTTACAGGAAAGGTCAAATGCGCAGCATTAACTTGTTGCGATGTTATCATTGGTAACCTTCCTGAGGTAAATGATATGCCACATGACAGTATTACATCCACTGTCACTTGTAACATTGAAAATACCATTTCACCTTCATCACAAATCACCATTCATGATGTATTACCACCTGTAAATGAATGTATGTATGCCAATTCGGCAACGCCAACACATGAATGTAGTTGTTTAAATGTAACACCAACTTGTAATGATAATGATAATCTTGATATTACAAATGCAGTAACCAGATCTACTGCTCAAATGCAAGAGCGAATCGATCAGACAGAGGCTTTACAACTAATAAGCCCAGTTGTAACATCTCCTGAAACAACCAGGGAGAAATTTATAACAGCTCAAAAAGCCGATCGATCTTTGCAGAAGTATTTTAAACTAATAGGCCAAAAGCCACGAGTAGCAAAGAACTCTAAATGGTATTTTGCTCTGAAAAACGGAATTCTGACACAGTACTATACCAAAGGTTCTAGCACTACAGAACAAACGGTGCTACCTTCAGAAAACCGCAACCAAGCATTAAAGCTAGCTCATGACATACCCTTCGCAGGGCACATGGCTTATGCTAAAACCAGAGCAAGGTTACTTACTCAATTCTATTGGCCTAAATTCTGCAGTGATACCAAACAGTATTGCAGATCGTGTGACATCTGCCAAAAGCTTGTTAAAAAGGGTAAACACCCGCAAGCTGAACTGCAAATCACTGATTTGGCAAGCAGACCGTTTGAAAAGATCTCGGTCGATATAGTTGGTCCTCTTAACCACATAACATCGAGAGGAAATAAATATATTGTAACAATAATTGATCTCTGTAGTCGGTGGCCAGAAGCAATTCCGATGAAGAACATAACTTCCAAAGACATCATGGAAGTCTTCTTCCATATTTTTGCAAGGGTAGGATTCCCTGATACCATCCTCTCAGATCGGGGTAGTCAGTTCATTGCCTCAGCTACGCAAGCCTTTACTAAAATGTTGGGTGTGAAGCAGTGTTTTAACAGCCCCTACCACCCACACTCCACTGGTATTATAGAAAAGATTAACGGTGATCTTAAACATATGCTCTCAAAAGTTACCCAAGAACACCCTGAAGATTGGGATACGTATCTACCTGCTATTTTATTTGCATACAGGGAAGTGTCCCATTCCAGCAATGGATTCTCACCATTTAAAATTGTATATGGTGCCAAACCACGCGGCCCAATATCTTTGTACCAGTCTATGTTGTCTGAAAGTAAAACTATACCTACACCCATTTCATCGTATGAACATGTAACATCATTGCGCGATAGAATCATGAAATCATGTGTGTTAGCGAAAGAAGCACTACAAAAATCAGGTGCTATCTACCGACAGTACGCTAACAGAGGAAATAGAACAATTACTCTGACGCCAGGACAGGACGTTCTTCTTCTATTGCCAAGTGACAAACATCTTCTCACAGACTCATGGCAAGGACCGTTTAAAGTGTTACGACAAATTTCGACAGTAGATTACGAAATTGCAGTTAGGGACAAACTTAATATTTTCCATATTAACATGCTTAAACCATATTACCACAGGGACGACGACCAAGTAGAGACTACAGCAAGCACAACAATAGTGGACCAGACAGACGACAACGATACTGACGAGATACCGACACCAGTACTTGACACGACAACCAACCTACAGGACATAAAGGTAAATCCTAAGCTGACGCAGACACAGACCGACAGTTGCAGACAAGTGTTACAAGAATACAGTACGATTTTTTCTAACAACCCAGGACAGACAGACTTAGTGCATCATCATATTATTTTGACATCCGACATCACAATAAAATTCAGACCATATTCCATTCCTATACATTACAAAGACAAATTACACCAAGAAATCATTGATTTAGAAGCAAACCATATCATCCGACGTTCACAATCACATTTTTGTTCACCTATTGTCATTGTGAGGAAAAAGGACAACACAATAAGACTCTGTGTTGACTATCGAAAATTCAATAACATCACACAGTTGGATTTGGAGCCAATGAGCAACTGTGAAGACATACTAACTGAACTGACTGACTCACGTTACTTTACTAAACTTGACATGACGAAAGGTTACTGGCAAATACCTGTACATACTGACAGCATACATCTGACAGCATTTGCCACACCCTGGGGACTATACGAATGGTGCAAATTACCATTCGGGCTAGTTAATGCTCCAGCCACATTTGTCAGAATGACAAGACTTCTTTTGACAGACATTTCTAACATCATTTGGTACATAGACGACATTTGCATACATACAAAGAACATGACAGACCACATAACAGCACTACAGCAGACATTCGACAGGATTAGACAACATGGACTGACAGTAAAACCATCCAAAGTCGATATAGCCTTTCAAGAAATTTCATTTTTGGGCTATAAGATCTCAAATGGCTTTATATCGACTGACGATAACATCATGTCCAGAATTTTGAAATTGTCGCTTGCGACAACCAAGAAAGAGTTGCGAAGTGTGTTAGGGCTTTTAAATTATTATAGACAATTTATTCCTCATTTTGCTGAATTGACCAAATGCTTCACTGATTTACTAACAAATAAACAACCTAATGTCATTGTGAACAGCGAATGTTTAAGCCCTGCATTTGCGAAAGTATTAGCTTATTTTTCTAGTGAACCTATTCTAAAATTACCCGATCTTAGCACTATTTTCAGGTTAAGATGTGATGCGAGCTCCGTAGCCATTGGAGGGGTGCTTCTTCAAGAACACGACCAAATCTTGTACCCTGTATACTACGTCTCTCGAAAACTAAACACCAGGGAATGGAATTATAGCACGCCGGAACTTGAAGCCCTCGCTCTTGTGTTTTCGGTACGTAAACTTTCAAGATTTCTGTTAGGAAAACATTTCATTGTAGAAACAGACAATAGTCCATTGACGATTATCACCAGAGGAACTCCAAGTTACCACAAAGTGGCAAGATGGTCCCTTCTTCTACAGGACTTTAGCTTCGAAATCAGACATATAAGAGGCTCACAAAACTCACTGGCCGATCTTCTATCTAGATGTCCATACGACTTACCTAGTAGCCATGTAACACCCGAGCACACTGCAGATGGTGTATAAACTGCAAATTAAATAGTGCTTAACACCACAGCCAATTGTGACATCATGTCAGTAACGCTGTGAAGAATGATGTGATAGGGAAGATTTAATCTCCCATTGTAAATAAATTGTGTAGATATTATTATTATGTGAATGAATGTGTCGTATAACTGTGAGATATGTGAAAGAATGCAATTATTATTGTAAATATGTAATATTATAAGAAACAGACACTACAAGTGTCACAGGACCGTACTACAGGACCCAAAGACTTACCGAACTCGAAATGCGTCAAGTAATCCTGAGTACATGCACAAAGATGAGTCCACGGCATTTTAACAAGTACGAATGATGACTGTGACAACCTAATCCGAGAAGAACACGGAAGAAACTATCCAACAGCTGATTACAACAACTGGTTGATCCGTTTGTTTAAAGTCCATCTAGAACGGAAGACCTTAATGTGAATGTCAACATAACACATTTGTGGAACAACACAGCTGTACACTTCCGGTATTTTTGCATATTAATTTGAAAGTTAGCAGACGATACTAAAATGGTCATAAATCTATGACAATTGTTTGAAACTTTGGGTATGAAATATTTCCATATACGGAATTGTATATGTTGATTTTTGTTAGATGTAATCTCAGCATTGTAACTTGATTTACTTTTTCACAACAGTGACCTTTTGTGCACTTTTGTCAATAAGTATCAAATTATGACACTAAGAAATGAAAGTATACTTGTAATTCATTTCGTTGAAATAATGATGAAATTACCGTCCCTAACTTTTATTTATAACCAAGGGACATAACTAAAAATTGTTGGTGATGTGTAAATATGTATTGAAACTATCAACATGTTTGCCTGATGGGTAACACGTCAATGTGACGTAATTTGTGTATGGAGAGAATTGCCAAAACTGTAGACCTTCATTGGACACTCTGATTAAATAAGGTTAGAGGTCTAATGTTGGAGTTATCTTACAGGTAGATACTCACGGTCTGACCTGACGATTTGGAATTTTTGTTTCTTGGTTGAGAGGTAGGGGCGAGTTAGCCGTAACCTACCGGACTGGCTGTGTCACAATACAGCGAGGTAAGATCCATCAAAGTGATTGTACTTGACGGGTGTACTTGATGGTTAAGCATAAAGATTGTATGCATATAATTTGCTAATCACCTGTACATATTAATAACAATCAAAGATTTATGTCAGATGAAGTACAGAGTTCGATTCTGACAAGGTAAATAACAGCTATATAGAGTACATGAAAGGAAACCCTTTCATGAAAAAGGGGGGTGGAGAGTGTCAGATTCTCACCCGGAGTTGCAACGCGTTGTCTGTACCAACGCCAGGCAATGCAACCGAGCTCAACGCTGAGCTATGTTAAACACTACAGTTATAACGCGGCGTCTTCGACAGCGCCAGAGAAGCCCAGCCGGGTTCAACACTGAGCGACGCTAAGCAGTCGTGGGTCGGCGGGAACACAGCGTGAACATTGTGGGTCACGCAAGGTGACTCGACCCCAACTAACGTGTATGCTGAACGGCTGGTCAGACAGGGCTTGGGAGCCGTTCTGGACGGACGCGATTGAATGAGACCTGAGTGTTTGAGCAAGCATTGATAGCTAGCCTGTATGACTGTTGGAGACTGAACGCCTGGTGTGTTTGACTTGTAAGTGGATTGCATTGATGTATTCTTTGATTGATTGTATTTATGATATAATGATATTGTGAATTATGATTGCGCGATGCCTGTATTGTTTCTGATGAGTGCATTGCGCGAATAAAGAGTGCGAATTATATCATCGGGTATTCACGTCGAGTTATTTTATAGTAATATTTAGTATCTCACTTGTCAGTAAACGAGCTACATTTCTTGCCTTACGCAAGACCCTGACAATCAGCTCTGTGTTCTTGTCTCGACCCACGACTCGTGTGCTCGTGTGAGATGGCGAAACATGACCGCTAGTCAGCTTGTACAGAAAAGGCATAATGTGTCTGAACATAGCTGCCAAATGGTGATGGAAAAGCATAATTTGAATGAATTAGCTATCGAATTTGTACCAAAAAATATATAATATGTATGAACATAGCTTTCAACTTGTACAAGAAGGGTATAGTATCTATGAAAAAAGCTGCCAGCTGGTACAATATATAATGTGAATTATAAAATATAATTTTAATTAACTTAGCTTAAGCTCTAACATAAAACCATTATCTGTATGAGACACAGCTGTCAAATTAGTGCATAAAAGGTATCATGTGTTTCATACGGGGGAAAAACATATTTCATTAAATGTTTACTAAGAAATTTAGCAGGATTAACATAACCCAACGCATGTGGGTCTAGTCGTTGCAGTATTGATGCTGACATAGTACTAAAGTTAACATAACCCTGCTTAGTTGAGCTGGATCATTGTAGTAGGTTGGCCCGGTACTTTGGCACGGTGCCCACATGTTGGCTGGCTATTCTGTTGTGATGTTGTCAGTCCGGATCACCGATAGTTGCATCGGGACGTGACTCCTCACCTTGTCCAGCCCAATCCATAAGATTGGGTATTGTTACACGTGGACTAAGCAACAATATTATTTTATTATCAGTTCGCACTGTGACACATCTACGAACTCCAATCACAACATAAGACCGGTTCGTTTCATTTGTATAATTCACCTTTAGGATTTTAAAAATATACTATCAACAATATTAACATAATATATTAACTGGCGGCAGGGTGAATGCTGCCTTTGTCACAGTCATTCCCGACCAACCTCGACCACGGTCCTCGTCTGAATGATCTTAAAGGAGACACTTGTCTCCTGGCCAGCGCATGACGGCGTGTTTCACGCCGTAAGGTGTGAAAGTGATCAGAGCTCACCAACTGAGTCATAGCTTAGATCGTCTTCGTTGCAGCGGGTTGTATCCAATTTTGCTCCGTGTCTTTCCGCAGGAAAGGGGTGTGGGAAGGGGGGGGGGGGCTGCTGACAGCGTTCCACAAAGTACAAAATCCGTAGCTCCAGTGACGACCCTCAGGAGTCTCCGAGAAAATTGCACTCGTGAACACAATATCGTAGCTGTGAATCGAACCTATGGGGCGCGAGGCAGGTGGTGTAATCATTTGGCAGCGGAATACTCTACAAAACCAGTGAGTAATATGAGTTATATACAAAATGACTGTCTTGGGTCATACTTAAGAAATCCAATATGGCTTTTATTTCTCTTTGTTTCCATAGCAACCGTTAAATGTACAGTCAACTTGACAGTATTTTATCAGCGATCAGCCGTCTTTAGTATCAAACCCTATACCAAATCAGAACATAGAAATTAAATATTATAGAAATTTTTTTGTCTGCCTCATATTGCCTTACTATGAGCCAGGAAGACGAGTCAATGTAGCAAAGTCACTAGACGCTCGTCTGCCGACCAGGTGGTCATGAGTTCGAACTGGCATCCAGACCGATATTTAAAATCGCCCCATATCGACCCAGCCTTAAATATGAAATAGAAAATCGATAATCAACCTCACTGCACTCAAGACATTCGCATGCGCGCCCTGGTTCCCTTTTCAATAGCCAACAAAGATGTCCTGTGCTTGTGATACCAGGTTATGCCTGATTGAACGTCCAGTTGCGTTTTGCTCTGCATGTTGAGACGCTTCCAGACTCTCTGCTCACCCTCGCTGAATCAGACTCCAGATGTGGGTACTTAGTTTTGCTACATTTTCTACATCAGTGGTTCTCAACCTTGTTTGGCCCGTGCCCCCCTTCACTATATTTTCAGAACGTCATTCCCCCCCCCCTTCCTATCAAAATTTTGGCCCGTGACCCCCTTCACCATATTTTCAGAACGTCATTTCCCTCCCCCCATCCCCCCTTTCATATTTCCTACCTAAAAATCCCCTATCCCTACACAGTATACGTAAAAATGGAAGGTAAATATGTTAAAACAAGTCTAGACATCCACATAAAACGTGATTTGTGGGTCTACTTACTTTATAACATGAATTTTAGAAGGATGAGACGTACATAACTGTAAAGTATGAAGGGAAAAGCAATATCAAGTAATCGGTTCTTGTATTAACGTGATCTTGAAATGATCTTCATCCCCCCCCCCCCCCCCGGAATCCCTAAAATTTCCCCCTGTGGGGGGGGGGGGATTCCCCACCGGTTGAGAACCACTGTTCTACATGATCCCAAAAAGCCGTTAATACATCAACCTTTTCTTTTCGTTATATCGTTTTTAACTCGGGAGTAGTCCATACGCGTGTTACTACTACAGTAGTTACTACTGCTAGTGGGCGCACTGGATCGATTTTTGCTAAGCTTGAATTCATAGCGAGCGAACGTAAAAGCAAACAACAACAAAACAAATAACAAAATAACAACAACAATACAGCAAAAAGACAACACCAAACATAACAACAAAATATCATACCAAACAAATACAACAACAAAGCAACAACAACAACAATACACAAAAATTAACAAGATAGTAATAACGACCAGAAACTACAGAAACATCACCAAGAAAACAGCCGCATCAAAACGACATTATCTAAATAAAAGGAATAAAACGTCACTAAGAATACAAAGCCAACAACTCGACACCAGAAAAATAAGTTGAAGAAAACAACACATACAAAAAAACCAGACAATTGTCTACCTTGAGATCTCCCACAGCAGCGGATTTCGGGGGTTGTTCAGTGTCGTGTTTGAATATATTAAACTCGACATTTTGGTACAGACTTCCGTAGCCCAGATAAGATTTCACTATGCGCTGGAAATAGCAAAGCAAATTCCATAAGAGTTTC